>JAGJRO010000029.1:0-446774 GCA_022832285.1 Lepidurus apus apus | reverse complement strand
AAAATTAATAAAACTCAAGGAAAAACAAAACCTGGACACACGCGGCAATAAGCACAATTTAGTGCTTCCGCGGCGTACTTTACAAGACAAGACAAACACCGAAATACGTTTTATTTGTTGGACTTATTAGTCGTGCATTGTCACATAAAAGGTATTTTCAATAGTATTATACTTTCCTTATAATATTTTAACGTAAGTCCATATTTAATTCCTAATTTAAAAGTATTACTTTGCTGCGACACTGAAAAGTCCATAACCATTTTTTGAAGAAAAAGAAATATAGATGTTTCATCCATTATTCAGTTTATTTAAAGAAAACGCACGTCACAATATTTCCAAACACTTTGTTTTTGTTTACAATTTTGATGAAGTAGTATTGTATCATTGAATGCAATACAGCGATTCATTGTCTCTGATTGCAAGTTATATCGATTCCAACCCTAACCCGATTGAACAGTACATGTGCCTAATGGGACGCGGGTTTACTCAGCCCGAGTCCGGAAAACTCACCTCCCTAGTCGAGTTCGCAATTGGAACGCAGCCAGAAACGCTCGTAATGATAATAGACAATACCATCACTGTTTTGCAGAACTTCTCAGTTGTTGATATTAAGTATCGTAGTGTAAATAAAGCAATAATCTAAAATAATAGCTTATATTTATCTAATATAATAACAGCTATAGCCTTCAATAAACCTGACAATCTTTTGTGATTTTGCAAATATATATATTTGCAAATATTTACATGTATTGAAAAGGTTTTGTTTCGCACAAAAAGCTTAAAATGCCCTCCCTATGTATTACGTAAAATATATTGAAAGTACTGTTTATAAAAAAATATAAATGTGAAAATGTTGGTAATTGACCTTCACGTCATAATAAGCTGAATTCGCCGTGCCCCCTTATGCCGTAGTTCTAACTGTAAGGCTGACCCGCAGTCCATCTTTTGGTCGCAGTATCAGTTCACCAAGTAAGCTGATATCTTCACGTTTATCTAGGGACTTGACCTGAAATTTCCTGAACACGTGGGCCAGAACCACTTTTTCTTCCATCAAAGCGAACTTTTGACCTAAACGCGCATACCAAACGATAAGGATAACTTTATATAAGATACTTTCTCACCAATGCAATTCCGTGGTCCCGCGCTGAAAGGCACGTAGGCATACGGATGCCTTCCTCGGCAGTTTTCAGGGGAAAATCTTTCGGGTACGAAAGCTTCTGGATCCGGGAATATTGAAGCATTCCGATGTAATGCGTATGGAAATAGTGCAACTGTACATCCAGCCGGGACCTTAAACTCCTCTATAAGCATAATAACATTCAAATTATAACGAAATACATAGAAAACAATCAAGAGCGGCTGTTTATACCTATGGTTAGATCTTCACAAAGTTCTCGTCCAAATAGCGGCACACTAGGGTACAGTCGTTGCGCTTCCTTAATACAGCATTCCAAGTACTTCAAGTTTGTCAAATCCTTCATGGTTATTGGCCGATCAAGATCGTCACCCAGTGCTTCCAGAATTTCATGGTACACTTTCTCCTGAAATGTAGTAAACAATTTCGTAAAATGTGAAAGGTTCTCCTTCTGTTTGACGCAAATTGAATGGAAATGTACCACGCATGTACCTGGACTTCAGGGTCACTGCCAATAAGAAATAAACACCAGCTAATTCCGGCTGCCGTGGTGTCATGACCCTATACAATTGAACAGCTACAGAAACTATAACTCATTACTACAATAATTTTAGACTTCTTACTTCAAACATGAAGGTGTCTACCTCCTCTCGGATATCAGCATCTGACAGCGCTCGGCCGTCATCAGAAGCTGAGGTAAGAAGATCCAAGAAAGCCAACCGCTTTTTTCCTAGCAAAAAGAAAATTTAATTATTACCTTGCAAGTTCAATTCCCTCTCTCATTCGCTTTTCCCTCTAAGGCTTGTTTTTTACATTTTTTACATTTTAATATCGAAAACACTTACTCGTAAACCCTTGGTCGTCATCCGGTTTGCTAGGTTCGTAGTTTTCCTCGGTGAGCTTTCTCTGTTGACGTTCAATCTTTCTTTCTTTGATTACCTATAACGCCATAAGGTGAGATTTTAATTTGAATCTAAATTAAGTGAGTTTGAACAGAAGTTGTACTTGATCCGTGAACCCGTGCAAGATTTTCAGACAACGCTTCTCTTCAGCGGCATAGCGAGTCAGCTTAAATAGTAGTTCGGGTTGAAGCCACGGACGGGTTTGTCTCTTTTGAATGACTGTTCCAATACTGTGAATAAAACCGAACGAACTAACTTAGTTACAAATGTTAGCATGACTGAATGCGACGAACCTGTAAATTGCTTTCACGTATCCCGATTCCTCATGACTTTGCGCGTCGATGTGTCTTCCCATAGCGGAATCTGCCGTTATTTTCAAAGTTAGTTGGTATATACGTTAACTTGTACTATACATCTTTACCGCAGATAACATCAAGCGTGCATCTTGTGGTATAAGGGTCAATGTAGAATCCGTCGTCTCCTGCTTGAACCATGGCTGCATACAGCTTGTTAATCAGTACTACGCTGTGCTCATTGAAAACTTCTACAAAATCCTCCAGGATCTTAAAATGGAAAGCAGGTGTCAGTAACTTCCTTCTGGTGTGCCATTTTTCGCCTAACGATAGCAGGATTACATCAAAGGTGCTGCAAAATCAGGGAAAATTTTAACTGATAACTTTACCTGTACTTGTTAATAAGCCAGTGGCCAACCATGGTTGTATGAAACGGTACTCTTTGCTTTTGGAGATGTGTTTGTTGCTGCTTAAAACAGCCTAAAATTTAAAAAAGAAAAATAAAGTTTAGAAAGACAATAACTATCATTAATTTCCAAATGAACTTGTACCGTAGTGTTCAGCAAAAAGTGGACATGGAAAAGATACTCGTCCAATCAGAGTGAGACTTCGAGCCGTACGTTTCATTGTTGGCAACAATGAAATATGTGTTTTTAGTGCGCTAACTGCCGAAGTCGCACGTTGATTCGACGGGTACTTTACCCGTGTACATGTTTAGCTGGACATGACTTATATTATGATACCACACCGATAAAATTCGACAACGAAACTTTTAAGTATAATTCTAAGTACACTGCTAAGTATACTTCTAAGTACACTGCTAAGTATACTTCTAAGTACACTGCTAAGTATACTTCTAAGTATACTTCTAAGTACACTGCTAAGTATACTTCTAAGTACACTGCTAAGTATACTTCTAAGTACACTTCTAAGTATAAGTTCTAAGTATACTTCTAATACTTCAAATACTCTAAGTATACTTCTAAGTCCACTTCTAATTATACTTCTAAGTACACTCCCAAGTATCCAAGTTCTAATTATACTTCTAAGTACACTCCCAAGTATCCAAGTTCTAAGTATACTTCTATACTTTTAGAAGTGTACAAGGAGTGTACTTGGAGTTTTCTAAGTACACTCTCGAGTTTTCTAAATGCACTCGTAAACTTCTAAGTACACTCCTAAGTATACTTCTATACTTTTAAGTTTACTTAGGAGTGTACTTAGAAGTACACTTTTAATCGCTATACTTCTAAGTACACTCCTAAGGGAATAGTACCGAACAATTTCTTCACACTCCTAAGTCCGATCTTGAATTGACAACATTTAACAAAGCGTGGGAAAAGGGGAAAGCTTAGCCTTAAGAAATACATAAATTTTCATTCCGCCAAAACTATAGAAGCTATTTATAAAACTAGTAGTTTATGTAGAGTTGAAAGCTACAAACTAGTTTTTTGCATTATTTTTTGTGTAAAAACTGTTAGAGTACATGACAGAGATTTGTCTCTGTGCACATTGAACGAATTGAACAATAGAACAGGTATCTAGAACAGGTTTAATCACTACAAATTAAGGAAAACTTAAGTTTACCTCAACTGCTTCAGGGGAAGTTAAGAGAACGATTGGATTCTGACCAATCCACACTTGCACGAGAGGCTTGTTTTCACCAAATACGTTGCACCATGTAGTGACCTTGTTGAACATTTCTGTTTCAGAGGAAAAAAAACGGTTCATAAGATACTGTTTTACACCCAAGAAGTAAGTGAGAAACAAAATGGGAAATGGAAATGTACCTTCAGGAGAACAATTCAAATCAAGAGCATTGCCCAGAACTGGTAACGCGTAAGGTCCGGGAATGTTGTTCACAACTTGCGCGAACTCGTGATGTTTTCTGTACCATTGTACGGTCAAAGTCACGACAATCATTAGTATTGACACCAATGTAACATTTGATGACAGCCAATACGCAAATTCTGGAGCTAGTGATGACCTTACGTGATCCATGTTGGTACTACACTGTCGAAGAAACGGGTGTAAGGAAACCTCGGTGGTGTAAACTATTCCTATGGGATTAATTAAAGCCTGCTCATCTTTAACCGTTTTATAGGCCTCCTGTCTAAACCAACCCCAAACTTTTTAAGAAGTGGAATCCGTTGGAGGACACAGCAAATGCCCCCACCTCGCGTAAAAACGTATTCTACTTTTCCTAGTTTCAGTTTTAGAGAGGAGCAGTTCGAAGTGAGCAGGCTTTAATAATTAAGCTCAGGGTACTTAGACCACTGAGGCTATTGCCTGCTATTCTCCTTAGCTGGATTAATATTGTTTCTACAAACAACGCTTTGCTAAC
The DNA here is from genome assembly GCA_022832285.1 of Lepidurus apus apus. Classification (NCBI taxonomy): domain Eukaryota; kingdom Metazoa; phylum Arthropoda; class Branchiopoda; order Notostraca; family Triopsidae; genus Lepidurus; species Lepidurus apus. The sequence continues at coordinate 442,100 of JAGJRO010000029.1, read as the reverse complement.
AGTAACGATCTTTTAAAGCATTAGCTGAAATGCACGGATTTTTTCACATTTTTAGCTTTTTTAATGTCGCTTCCAGCAGTTCTTTACGAGTTAGGGGATTCGTCGTTTTCTTGGCTTGTGGGTCTATGCGAGAACGCGAGGTCAAGAAAGGCCAAGTAGGTGTCACAAAATCCGTAGACATAACCCTTGGGGCAATTTTCCTTTTGGTATTAACCGGTTTTTCCCCGATAGGGCACTCCTACTTTCAATGTTCCTTGATTGACAATTGCAGTGGTAATTAGGTCCCTTGGCGTTAAATTTTTTTTTTCTGCGTGACCATACTTACTGTACTGTAAAGTCCAAAACAAATTTTAAACAATACTACCAAGTTCTAGTATAACGAAGACTGAATCTGGTAGGGGAAGTTTTAAATCACTAAAAAAATCGAACTTTCTGAAGAAGACGGATCGATGGTTTTCTCTGTTGTCAAGTTCTTGCGTACTTTGTTGGGCAAAATCTTGGACAGAAGGCAAATTCGAGAACACATAATATGGATCAAACATACTGTTGGATCGCTGTACAGTAACTGAGCACCATCTGCGAAGAGCTGCACGTTCGTTCAAAAGTTCTACCTACTCTATGAGTTCTTCTTGTGAACTGACTGAACCCTAGTTCACAACGTTTACCTGAAGTTTACCTGAAGGAAAACTACACGTTTGACCTTCATTTCCGCGAACTTTCCATCTTTCAGTAGGTCATTCCCCTAGTCAGGAAATGTAAAGCTAATTTCTTCGAACCCAGTTTTACGAATGTTAAATAGTTCAAAGAAATGGTGTACTCTGAACGACCTAAATTAATAGTCAATCCACGGCTCTACTAGGTAAGTGTCAATTAGAACATTTGTAAACTAGTAATTCATTAGAAAATTATCTCAGCGATTAATCCTGAATGAAACATGCTGCTCAATGCGTAACTGATACGAAGAGAGCTGCACGTTTTCCAAAGCATGACGCTATACGTGAAATTCTTTGTTGATCTTGTTTTTATTACCTGCGCGGCGGGTCGCGGTAAGGAATCCTTTCAACGCATGGCTGAAACGCCGAACAAAAGAACGCCGTCTTTTATGCGAGAAATTTTGGTCTGTCATAACATTGTCATGCTGGAATGCCTTTCATGATCTTGTCGTATTAGCTTCGTAACGAATATATCATATCGGCAATTATGACAATATTGCTGAATGCAAACGTCCTTACAAGTCTATACTATACTTAATTGCAAGTCTCTATACAAGAACTTTCTCTTGCTATGTATTATATCTTGCAAAAAGTTCGGATAAACTCATATAAACTAATGCGTACGCACGTTAGCTAAACCTAGGTTTAGTTATCGAGTTCCTTTCAACATTAATTCAGTTTCAAATTGAATGTCAAACTGATCCGACTGCAGTCCATTCGTGGGGCGATACACGCGTCTCCGCTTGATCTGGAACGAAACTTCCGAATTCTTTTCCTCCACTTATGGAATCCTGCGAAAGTTCACAAGGACCTCAGTAAAAGACTCAAATACCGGTCGTTCATTCCGCGAACTAATCAAACAGTTCAGAAATCAACTTACAGTCTGGGAATGTAAAGTCAATTGATTTGTACCCGTCACGTAGTACTGAACCTCTAAGAAAAGCTAGTAAAGAGAATACTATGCACGTGTGGCCAACTGCAGGACTTCTCACTTGTTGATACTCAGTTCTCACAATTGTAGTATAAATAAAAGCTATAATCTAGAATAATAGCTTTCAAAAGTATGAATTTTCAATAAACCTGACAGTCTTTTGGGCGTTTGCAAATATACATACGCATGTATCGAAAAAAGTTTACTTTGCACGAAAAGCATAAAATCGTCCTACTATGTATTATAGAAAATATATGAAAAGTATACAAAAGAATATAAATGTAAAGATTTGGGTAATTGACGTCGTAATCAGCTGTATTCGCCGTGCCATCTTACGCCGTCGTTCTAACTGTAAGGCTGACCCGCAGTCCATCTTTTGGTCGCAGTATCAGTTCACCAAGTAAGCTGAGATCTTCACGTTTATCTAGGGACTTGACCTGATATCTCCTGAACACGTGGGCCAGCACCACTTTTTCTTCCATCAAAGCGAACTTTTGACCTGAACGCGCCAAAAAAACAAAAACGTACAGATGGTAATTAGAACTTTTCGTTGAACACTTTCTCACCAATGCAATTCCGTGGTCCCGCGCTGAAAGGCACGTACGCGTAGGGATGCCTTCCTCTGCAGTTCTCGGGGAAGAATCTTTCAGGCATAAAGGCTTCTGGATCGGGGAATATCGTAGCATTTCGATGCAAGGTATACGGAAATAAAAGCGCGGTACAGCCAGCTGGGACCTCGTACCCCTCTAAACGTTTGTATTATAAGGTTATAGGAGAATTAGCTAACTGTAAAAAGTTGATATTACCTATATTCATATCTTCTTTAAGTTCGCGTCCCAGTAAGGGTACGCTAGGGAACAGCCGTAGGGCTTCTTTAACGCAGCATTCCAAGTACTTCAAATTCGTCAGGTCCTGCATCATTATTGGCCGCTCGAGATCATTGTCGAATACTTGACGTATTTCTTCCAGAACTTTCTCCTGAAATGTCGACAAAAAGCAAGCGTTTAAATTCCTTCTGTTAATTCAAGTAATTGTAATTGGGTAAATACCTGGATTGCCGGATAACTCCCAATAAGGAACAAGCACCAGCTAATACCAGCCGCCGTTGTATCGTGACCCTGCATAGTACATTTAAGAGTCATTAGCAACCCGAAACTCTTGACAAGTTTTTGCGCGGAATCTTTTCGCAAAATTGAACCAACCACGCAGTTTCTATGCGATTGGCGACAATGACAAAAAGCCTTAATCACTTACGGGGCAAACCTGAGAACGTTGAAAAGTATCTATGGAACTATTAACGGGAGTGCCAGATTTCATGTGGAGTTAACCGCATCAAAACATGCGGGATCCATGTGGTGAAAAGAGAGAGAGAGAGAGAAATACATGGTACTGAGAAAACCAGTAGCAATTTGAGCGGTGGAAATTCCCTGAAAAAAAAACTTTTTCGCAAACGAGCACTTGTTGATACCATTCCTGTGAGCAAACGTGATACTCCTTCAAGGTATCTCTTGCTAAATTCGTCAAGAGAAACCACGTAGTTATTTTTCGTAACTTTACTGCGCACATGCTTACAACCGACGTGCAGTACATAATTAATTATTTCCAAGTTTTCTTACTTCGAACATGAAAGTGTCCACCTCCTCTCTGATGTCAGCATCCGAGAGCAACTTCCCCTCATCAGAAGCTGAGATTAGCAAATCCAAGAAAGCCATGCGCTTTCTCTCTAAAAAAATGAAATAAAAAGTGTAAGTGTGTGCAATTGGTATGCTTGTTAGTGCTTTGTCGGGTTAGCTCGAATCAGTGAAGTCATTACAGGTGAGTTCTGTAAAAAGACCACATCGTGGTAGACATCATGGAGTCTGGAACGGGGTAGAGGTCGACTGAAAAACTAGGTATTTTAAACGTGTTTTCATGTATGTCTACGTGATCAGTTAAAACTAGTTCAATTCGTGTAGGCGCATTAAGGAATACGCACGAAACCGTGTCGTCCAGCTCAGAGCTCCATGACTTCTGGCTGACCGTAGAGAAATTTGTTTGGTATATTTTTTATTTATTTTTTCGCTCTCTCCTTCTCGATATAGAACTTACTTATGTACGACTTATCTTCCTCTTCCGAGAAGCCCTTTTTTAAGGCATTCTTCTGAAGTTTGTGGTCCATTTTCTTTTCTTGGATTACCTAGAGCAAAGAAAACCAGCATTTCTTACCGCCAAGTCGTAAGACTATAAATAGCTGTTACTTGATTCGTGAATCCGTGCAAAATTTCGAGGCAGTGCCGTTGTTCAGTGGCGTAAGGTGTGAGATTGAACAGCAGATTGGGGTGAAGCCAAGGTAGAAGTTGTCTGGTTTGAATTAGGGCCCCAATCCTAAATAAATGTTTTGACTAAGTAACGCTTTTCACGCGAAAGTGGGGTGTGTTCTAGACTCTGATTTTAGATATGCTAAATTGAAATTTCCAGTTGAAGAGCAAACCAGCTTTGTGGAACGGTAAGCTTAAGGAACGTTATTAATAGAATTCGTTTTTATATATTTTGGGGGGGGGGGGTACGAACTACTATTGCTGCGACAGTGAAACCGGCTTTTGAATATCACCAACCTGTAAACCGCTTTCACGTAGTCGGACTCCTCATGGCCTTGTGCATCCACGTGTCTGCCCATGGCGGAATCTACGCGTTAACGAATCATCCGTAACATTACCGGTTGAATTTAGCAAGTCTTTATAAAATCTTACCGCAAATAATATCAAGCGTGCATCGGGTAATGTAGGGGAAAACATTAAAGCCCGTGTCTCCAGATTGAATCATGGCTGCGTAAAGCTTCTCGACCAATACTTCACTTTGCTCATTAAACACTTCAATAAAATCTTCCAGGATTTTGAAGTGGAAAGCTGGCGTCAGCAGTTTCCTTCTCGAATGCCATTTTTCGCCTGCCAATACAGCCACGGTGTAATTAAACAGTGTTTATAGAAGCAAAAAGGAAAATTGGGGTAATTTTTGGCAGGTACCTGCACTCGTTAATAAGCCGGTCCCCAGCCACGGGTGTAGAAACCGATACTCATGACTTTTACTGATGTGCTTCGGACTACCTAAAACAGCCTAAAGATACCGAAACGAACTCCATGAGCATAACACAACGTAAAAAGGGAAAGTTTTGACGTGTTGTTGTTCTGTTTCAAAGCAACGCTATCAGAAGATTCCCTTATCCTAATTGCAGGTTAAGTCATAGTTGGTACATAAACGGGTACATACAATCTATAAATAGATCACCGCTAGATGTCTCTGGGCGTTGACTGTTTATAATTTATGTCATGCTTATTATATTGTATTATATGGTTTCGATCGAGTGACTCAAATAAGAGTCGTTATAAAGTTTCCTTTTACAATAGCATTGCTGGAGAATTCGTCGTGTAGATTCCCGAAAGTATTCTACCTGAACCGACGGGTGACCCGATAAGGAAGCTAGCTTCACTTTCAAATACCAGTTTACCCTTCCGCGAGTCCTAGAGCTTTTCTATTCCAAGTTCAACGTTTCCCTTTCCGTCGTCCCCGTAAATCGACCGGCTTTATTTTTTATATTTATTCTAATTGCCTTGACAGGAGAGAGCAATCCACTTTCACGCAGTGGGGCTAAAACGGGATTGATCTCTTGAGTACAGCCGAAGGGTGTACGGGAAGGCTGCCTGAAAGACTTGTTCGACAAGCGGCTGAACTTTAATTCGAGTTCAGGGCAACAGTTACGGGAAAATGTTTCACTTTCTCTTCCGTGACAAAAACCAGTTAAATCGGATCGTTAACTCTCGAATGGTCAACATAGTTTGACTAAAAATATGTAAAAACAATTCCTATCTAAAACCTTTTACAGGTTTTTAGATAGGAAGGGGTTTTTAGGTCTAAAAAAAATTCTGGAAACATTCTAGGACATTCTACGACTTTAGCCTGGCTTTGACAAAACCGTTCAAGAATTTATTTTACCGCGATATCTCGTAGTAAACCTTGCGTAAGATGACGCCGCCCAAGCTGAGTTGTTATTTACTCGTCAAGTCACTGATATACCGTGCTATCTCTTACTCTCAGATAATTTACCAGTACAACGCAGTGAGCAAAAAGTGATACAGTTTTAAATTAGGTTGCGATAAAAAAAAAAGGAAGGGGAACACTCATGACCAAAAAGCTGATATTGTAAAACAGGTAGAAAACTATATAACTCATTGGATCTGATCTCGGAACAAGTTTTTGTGGTAGTTCGTTTCTATTAGAAACATGAAGAAACTGCTCAAAATGTCTTACCTCGGCCGCTGATGGTGAAGTCATTAGGACGACGGGATGGGGACCGCACCAAACGCGAACTATCGGCTCGTTGGTACCCCATATTGTACACAGTGCCGTCAGTCTGGAGAACACCTCTATTTAACAAAATTAAAAAAAAATTGCGTTAGAACAGAATGGACTATAGACGTTATTCGTTGCTTTGTCAGCATACGGCGGTATGCACATAATGCACAAGTTAAAATACACTTATTCTAAAGTTAAAAGTACCTTCTGGAGGACAGTTCATATCAAGGGCATTGCCCAAAATCGGCAAGGCGTAAGGTCCTGGAATTTTGTCAATTATTTTAGCGAGTTCTCGATGTTTTCTGTACCACTGAATGCTCAAAATGATGAGGACAATACACAACGACAATACAGTAGCGCTCGATGGCAGCCAGTAAGCCAGTACTGGAACCGAAGCTGTTCCTAACTGATCCATGTTGGGGAAGGTTTGGATTTAACTGACCAAGATTCGATGTTTGCGACTAGCTTTTATAAATGTAGAGAACGAAGTTTCCAGTGAGTTTCCTGATCGTCCCAGGAACGATACACCCACCGTACCCTGTGTCGTATCAAAGTGGGTAGTAGGTACGGTACGCCGGACGAAAGGGCAGGACACCAACGAAGTCCCGCCTTGATATCAACTTGCTCCATATTCGAATCGAGGAGAGTTTCTGGCAATCGCCGCCTTGTTCAAGGTGTTCCCTTTCCCTTGCGAAAGAAGGAAGAAGCCCTACCTGGGCAGGCCTACCTCAACAGTTAACCTTGTTGACAAGGTTAACAGTTAACCTTGTTTCTCATCAAACGTCGGATCCCAGAAAACAAGTCCAAAAGATCAACTGTTTTTCGCTCTTTTGATGGATCAAGGATGTACGCAAGGGCAAATGCAAGGTGAAGCTTGCGAATGAGAAAGTTTGGCACCTCTCGGAACCTACGTAGGGTAAACATAGGTAAATAGGTGAAAGTATCGCAAACCACATTTACGAAACAAAGGGAATCCGTTTTGTGTCTATGTAGCAATATATCTATTCGGTTGCCAAAACCATGACGAGTCTAGTGACGAGAAAATAATTGGTTCTCTAAATCTATACACTCCCCAGTATTTACGCGGCTCCAAGCTGTTACGGCTCCATTGCAATAAATTTTTGGCTAATTTGAACCCATCAGAAACCAACATTCCGGACCTTCCGAATCTCGAGACCCTACGGTCCGTGCCATCTCCAGCAGGTATATTGTCTGCTGTCGAGTCGTATGATAACTCGTCCACTTACTAAGTCTTTATTAGTGTTTGTAATAGTCTATACAACTGATAGACTACGGAGGCAAAAGGCAAGACTTCGGACGCAAGTCGTTATCCGGTTCTTTTCCTAAGGAGCTTGGTAGAAAGGTATTTGTGTACAGGCAACATTACTCGTTACAGATAGCATGGATGCGAACTTTTTTTTGCACATGCATTAACAAGTAGGTTAGCTTTCTTATGCGTTTTTTAATTTTTTTATTTCTAATTTTAAACACTGGGGTAAACCTGCAAGACGGATCCGTTTTTTTGGTACATTTGTGCCTACAGCTTCGGATCAACCCAACTTTAATCTCACATAATATAGCTAATTGTGTGTTGTTGCTAGTTGTGTTTTTTGTGAGTGTTATGTGTCTGGTGTGTATTGCTGTCGTAACCCCGTCGTGGTAATGGTCGAGGTGGTAAATATCTCACGAGTATTATATCTATTTTAAGGATCGTCAAGCTTTGATGGGGTGGAGGCGTTCTGACTGTTAGAAGGTCCTGCTTTTTGTTGAGCCGAACCAAAAAGAGTCGGATTTCTGGACCGTGACAGGATGGACTTTACATTGACGTAGAGTAGTGGGTACCACGTTCCCTTATTACGCCCAGTGTTTGTATAAACAATATCTTACTTGTTGTAAGAAGAAAATTTTTCAAAGAGAATTCGTGAATGCGTAACGTCGAAGAAATCTATCATCTTGTAGTTAAATGCAAAACTGCCTCTTTTATAATGATGATGTATTAATACGCAGCTGATGGATGTACTGTACTGTACCTTCAGGATACGGGAAGTGAAGCCTCAATACCTTTGCCGTGATGTGTTGTTTAAGGCAAGGCGTGTCAAACTTTCTTTACTTGTAGGCTTTGAACTTTTTGTCGGTAAGCATGGAGAATCTACAAGTTTACTTTCGATACTGGGGGAACCCCGAGCTTACCATATTCTGACCAGTTCCAGGCATTCCGTAATCGTCTTTCACTTTCTTTACGGGGTTCAGCACAGGTGTCAGAAACACACCGGAATACTTTCGGTTTTCAACCGGAAAAAAATAACGTAAATTATCCAATTATCCGTTGCTCATGATGATCATGGAGATCAAAAGACGATAATGCTTGTTCAAATCATGGTTGTAACGCCACCGTACCTTGAAATTGGTACTAGTCGTGCAGAGAAACTGGTATACAGGGACAATTGTTACTTTCTTGTAGTAACTTTATGATATCTTCAGCTTTACTTGGTTCGTCTGGGACTGAGGGTTTTCCCGGGCAAAACTGACGGAACAGGTCAGGTGTGCGGAGTTTGTACTTGTTGCGTAACTTGGAACTCCAAAGTGTGTACGTGTTGGTTCCGGGTTTGCAAAATAACATGTTTTGCAAATATGGGTGAAATGGGCTATCAATGCATAGTTTTTTCGTTGTTTTTTAAGTAGCTTGTTTGTTCACTTAATCTCATTGATACACTAGGGACAGTTTCTCTATGACAATGTTATGTTTTGGTCATGGTCAATCACTGTATCAGAGCCATGCCACAAAGTATTCAAATTTGTGATTTCGTGAGTAAAATTGCATTATATGTAGCCAAGTTTCTTTATTTAAATATGTTGTTTGAAGTACCCCTTTCTTTGAACGTTCTTTGAAGCTTTGTGTGTTCTTCTTCTTTGAATATTGTTTGCAGTTGGGGGTCTTCAAATACACTTGCGTGATCCACCTGAACGGTCACCGATTCTCTTGCCAACTTTCTTTTTGCGGATGTCCTCCGATGCTTGCGGTCGATGTACGGAGCATGCGATAAATAATGATCACCTACGTGCCGAAGACATTAATGGTCTAGGTAAACTGATGACTTGCGCAGTAGGGGCATCCCCAAGAATTAAAAGTTCAACTTTGGAGTTCCCTTACGGTGAAAGGGAAAGCCGCTCGGCGCAACAAAGTTTCGTGCTAAAATGATGACATTCTAAGATACCGAGTCTGCAAATTAACGACAGCACGTGAATAAATCGATAAGTAGGTCACTAGTACATGCGGAAAGCAAGAGTATTACAGACAAACAGGCCATGTGACGTAAGGTTAGGCCTACTCTTCGCCCCTCTGGCCGTAGACCACCCTTCAGTTCGCAAATAAGATTGGCAAGTTACAGACGTAAGAAGTGTTGGTAAGTGTCTTGTGGGCAGCTGGAGACTTCCACCTCGGTGAAGTTGAATTCCAAATGAGGTAAACGTTAATGAATTACATGTTGTGCAAGGACGTTTGTTACTGCTAAAGATATTGATTGCCGTTTAAAACAGTACTAAGTTTGACACCTTTGCGTGGGAATCGGGAAGGGAGGGCTTTTTCACGTTTTTTTTTTGTATTTCCGAATTGTACTTGGCGTTGATCCAATGCAGCTGGTTACACACAGAAAAAGCAACCCGTTTTGGAGTCTTTCTTGCATTATATATCAGCGTGAGGTTATCTTGTATTTGTTTGGAAAATAACCGCATTACCACGCTCACCAGGCAGTGAATTGGAAGTTCTCCAGCTCTACAAAAAACTATCTGTTTGGGTATCAAAGTATCGATCGTGACTTGTAATTTCCTTTACCTGGTTATTATTGATATTATTAAATCTGCTGTGCATGCTACGAGATGGGAAGATTGCTGGATTACTGCGTTACAGATTTGCATGTTAAGCTTGCATAGAAACCGTGAAAATCGAAAAACAACCCTCACCCTCGTCCTACGAAATGAGGTCAGTAGGACAAGAGCACCCTCCCTTGCGTATTATTCGAGCATATTGCCGAACACGCGAAAGGTAAGGGAGGGAGGGAAAATTTTTGCACCAACGCCTTAGTAACATGATCTAGAGATCTACCACTGCCACGAAAAAAGGCGGTTGAGAAAAGGAAGTAGCAAGAAAAAGAGCCGTTAGATGGCGGAACTTGTCCGGTTCCTTGCGGTTTTTTTCTTTTCTTTGCCAGCAGGGGTCAAACCACGGAAAGATAACAAAATGCCTCAACAGTGGTCGCTACAGGTTCAGTTTTCGGTTTTAATACATTTCCCCAGCTAAGAGACCGTCGAAAGAGAAAGAAACACTTTTACGATGCTCTAGGCAATTTGCATCCGTAACGAGTAGTAAGAAAAAGAGCCGCTAGAGTGCGTTGTTTCACGGATTCCAGGTTTTTCTTTCTTTGCCAGCAGAGGTCAGCCCACGGAGATAAGAAAATGCCATTAATTATTATAAAATGCTTAATAATAATACTAATAATAATAATAGTAACTATTAATAATGCCCGATAATAATAAAATAATAAATAATAGTTTAATAACAAAATGCCTTTAAATGATAACACAGTTTTTTTGATAAATTTGATATTTTCGGTTTTTGGAAAGTTTCCTGCAGCTAAGAGGCCGTTTTCTTTTCTCGAAACACTTTTACGGAAGTCTGGTCAATTTGCTCCCGACGATCTTGCAAAGCTTGACTGGTTTCTTTCCCCTGATGACAAACTTTTCTTGGAAGCGCCACGTGGGGGGTTGGAAACAATGTCGAACCTGTACCCAACTTGTATGGTCAACAAGATTTCTCTTCTTCCCAACTGCATGTTAAATATAATAATAATGCGTGGCATGGAATATTTAATATTGGAATCGATAAACAACGTAAAATAGGGTTTTTGAATACAATTAGGGATGAGTTTTCGGGATTCAGGGTCAATTAACCTAATCTCTTGGAAATGAAACGTATTATCGTCACGCATAGGCTGTGCAAGATGGACCGGCCATTAGTCAAAGGCTCTATTACTGACGCACATATACATAAAGCTGGAATTTAGAAACAGAGATAAGACGGTGTTTTATACTAAGTCTATTTTTAGCTGCGTATCCATTACTATGTGTGCTTTTCCAGGCGTTTTCTAACTCCACAAGAAGGAAAGTTTCAAAGAATTATCAACGTAGCGTTTATCACGAGTTGTAGTCGCATTGAAGGGTAAATTTCCCGGTATCTTCCACGAACTTCAAGGGTTTTCACCTGTTTAAAAGAACCTTTGGCCACTTCACCTGTGAAAAAGACTTATAGCTACTTTCTTTTCACGTCTATCTTCTGGGATACTTTGTTCAGTCGTGCAAAAAAACTAATCATAAAATCTCACATAAACCCGTCTTAATTTGCAAACACTGAATGTATAGATTCATGGGCTTTCTCATGTCGGTTTACATAATTACTGGAGTATCCCAGTAAGAAAAGGGGCGATTTCGACGATAAGCTTATGTAACTTTAGGTTTTGTGAAAGATTCTCTGGACACCACTTTTACATTCTTTCCTAGAAGAAGTTTACTTCTTTTGCGCGTGGCTTCGCTTCACTTCTTTTTGCACTTCTAATGCAAAAAGTTTGCTGGTCTTATCCGTGATCATAAAGGCACGTGTTATAATTTCTTGTCGCGTTTTTTGAAGGAATTGGCACGTGTTCACTGGCATATTGCGGTTGCAGTTGATAAAACAGTCTTTAAGAATGCAATAAAATCAAGGGTTTCTTTATGTGCGAAAAGAATGCAAGACCCCATTCCATGTTTTTTGTTTGTTACATTAGGTACCGTCTTTATGTCACGTTGACATTTCGAAGTGCCTAATTTACGTATCGTTTTGCAAATGTTCGCTGGTATATTGCGTTTGCAGTTGATAAAACAATGTTTACGAATACTAGGAAATTAACTTCTTTATGTGCGAAAAGAATGCAATGATTTCCATACCGTGTTCTTTTAACGTTACATTAGATACCGTCTTTATGTCAGATTTATATTTCAAAGTACGTCATTTACTTATCGTTATCTCTTTTTTTGCCATTCTAGGTCGCAGAAACAAGTTAACATGGCTGCCATGAAGGGGATTTCGTGCCAACGGGGTAAGTCACATATTAACGAAACAAGGTCATGGGATTTCTCAAGTTCTACGTAAACCACGTACACCACTAGCGGGTATTTGAACCCCCCAACCTTCACAGCCCTGTAGAAATCAGCCCTGTGGACTTTGACTGAGAAAGTGCACGTCCAACGAGGGGGGAGTTTTGAGATGTCTACCCAGACAGGGAGAGATGCTTTAGCACTGTGTAGAAGATTTTCGCAGGCTGTATTACTGACGCACCCTTTTGAACCTCGGTAGTAGCACCACTAACTCTCTAATACGAGATTCTCGTTATTTGTAACTCGACATTTACCTACACGACTAAGTCCAAGTGGTTTTCGCTTCAGTTTAATGTGAAAGAGAAAAAGGGAAAAAAGACGAAATCATTGTGAACAGTTTTCCTTGACAAACAACTTATATAACTTATCCTTCCCGTAGGGGTGTTAACCTTAAAAACATTTGCTAAGACCTAGGACAAGCAGCCTACATCTGGGGGAACTTTCTTTGTTATAAGATGGCTCAATAGTCCCGTTCTTGGATATAACATTTAGTCGCATTATAGAGAATTTTGGTCGCATTACTGAGGCAAGCGAACGGTTTTTAGGTTGGCGTATATGCCTTATATTAGTTTCTCCAGTCATTGCAATGCCGAGTTTTGACCGCGCAAGACGATTCCTGCGATTGGATCTCCCCCTTTTTACCAAGTAAGCTGGTAACAAAGGCGGACTTTTCTCAGGTCACCTGCCTACCTGTATGGGGCGATTGTGTTAAATGGTCGTAGCTGGGGAGAATAGGAACAGGTTTTACGAGAGAATATTTGATTGGGCTCAAAGCTTAACAAGTATTTTCCCAGCAAACAGGGTCGAATTTCTAAGAAAAGTCCAGGCGTTTTGCCTCTTCTTCGTTATCTTTGGCTTCTCGACTTGCGTCACAGATTTTTCTCAGAACTGTTGCTTTCGTTAGTATGCACGGCTATGTGACGGAGGCTGAGGTGTCACTTACCATAGCAGACGTCAAACTCGTTCAATTTCTCTCTAACTTTGACTTTGCCATTGACGCAAGTGATGACCCCTTCTGCCCTCTTTAATGCTTCTGTGTGTAATAAGCAGTATGCACTGGCCGTAATAAACATCCGTGGCCTGGTACCGAACATGGCTGGAATGCATATTGCAAGATTGCACGTAATTTTCCACCAGGAAAATTGCGAAATTTGCTGTTTTTATTGACTTTTGGTTATCAAGTACGACTGCACTTGGAGGTTTCGACGCTTTGATTACAAAGCGGTTATCAGCAGAGTACAAAACGAGAATCTGCGCTTCAAAGGTACAGTTTTCGATACTGATATAGCTTTAAAAACGGATCGAAAAGTAAAGCCACGTCCTAGACTTGAGTCTTTATTGTAACCAAAGGTTTGGAACACCTACGAAAGTCGTTCGTTTTATAAAGGAGACCTGTATATAGTGACACAATAAGGTTTGAGGCATCGTTACTATTCGTGTAGAGTCATCGCTAGCTCAAAGGTTAGTTTCGAATTATCGTGGGTGACTAAAAGTCAATATTTGTTTCTCTTATGGGCAAATTGCGGTTATATTTCGTAATGAAGCCAACTTACATCGAGTGTTTCCAATAGCGCACAAGAATTTCTAGGAAGCAAGGCGAAGGGAGGGTCGTTTTGTTCGGATCGTTTTCTCCATGTAAGAAAGAATGCAGGCCAATTCTCAGACCAGCTAGGTTTTGGACTTTGATCGTAGGAGTGGTCTGTGTAACTTTTCCAACTTTTCCAGTCGCTGGGCGCCTATGACAGTTGTGCAATTGTTAAAATTTCCTCCAATCCGGACGAAGATCCGAGATGGCATCTGAATTAGCTAGCCAGCGTGAGCCTTTAAAAGGAAAAACATCCATTCACGAGGTACCATAACGTGAGAAGATTAGTAGGCACTGCAAAGTTCCCCAAGTCCTGTCCATCATTCGCTGGGCCTCTTTTATAGCCATCGGCAACGAAGCAAAAGAAGAGTACCTTTAACCCTTTCGCGATTTGAAGCATTGTTTTTAGGTAGACTTTTCGTTTCATTTGGTGTTGTGCTGGCTCTTAGATCTTTCGCTTCAAAAGTTTTACAGAAAAACTTAATTTTCACGTTTTAATTTATTACTTCGTTCATTTAGGTTTGGTTCACGGCCAGTTGGGTCGCCCACCTGATTTATAGCACCACAATTGTTGAGCAACTTTGAGGACGTGATTACGTAACGCCTTCGAAGCTGAAGTTTAGCACTTAGATGGCAATTTACGATTATATCACCCACTATGTAGTGAGTGGTTCTCTCACTACGATTGTTCTAAGCTTGATTGTCGCGTGGACTGCCCAGTGGATCTGGGATCGCAGACAAAAGCTTCGTTTATTCCAAGACTACGAGATCCCTGGGCCTCGCCCTCATCTTGTTGTGGGTAACAATGGACAGTTACGTAAATCCATCAAACAACCCTACGAAATAATGGATCAATGGCAAGAAGATTACGGCGAAACTTACGGTTACTACGTAGGTGCAAAGCCATACCTGGTGGTCAAGAACTTGGATATGGTCCAGCAAATTTTAATAAAAAATTTCCACAACTTCACTAACCGTCAGAAAATGGCGCTGAAAGTCAAGCCCGTGATGGACACCTTGGTTGGTCTCAGAGGCCAGCGCTGGAAGGATGTCCGGAACGTCTTGACCCCTACTTTCTCTATGATCAAGATGAAGCTCATGTTCTCGGTCATGAACCGTGCTGCTCTTATCCTGGTGGACGTGCTGGGTCAGAAGCTAGGCGAGTCTATTGACTTCTACGCCACGTACCAGGGCCTCACTTGCGAAGTTATCGGCGAATGCGCTTTAGCAATGAAAGTGGACTCCCAACGGAACCCGGACGACCAAATGCTCAACTCCATTCGCAAATTCCTCTTGCACGCCATGAATCCCTCGGTCGAACTGGCCATCTACTTTCCCATCCTGGCGCGATTAATGACCTTCATCAGCAACAAATTTGCCACCGCAGGAAGCATGACCAACACTATCATCGAGCATGTCCAATCGGCTATTAGTTATCGCAGAGCCAATCCTTCCACTGAGCACCAGTACGTCGACGTGCTCCAACTCATGTTGGACGCTGCTGAAAGCCGCGATAGCAACGGTAACCGCCTCCCTGTCATCAAAGAGAAAATTCAGAAGTTGGGAGTTAATTTGGAACCTTCAGAATCCGACTCGATCCCCGAAAGGATCCGGAAACGTGTTCTGTCCGACGATGAAATCATCGCCAATGCCTGGGTGTTTCTCCTCGGAGGTTTCGAAACAACGGCCAATGCTTTAACCTACTGCTCCTACTGTTTAGCCACGAATCCAGATATCCAAGAAAAGCTGTACCACGAGATCAAAGATGCAGTGGGCGAGGAAGAAAATTTCACGTACGAGAAGATCCAGAGCTTGGAATACCTGGAACAAGTCTTTTGCGAATCCTTGCGTCTATTCCCACCGGTCGTCCTCTTCGTCATCCGGGAGGTGGCTGAAGCCACCCAAATTGGTTCGTACTCAGTTCCAGCTGGGGTCAACGTGCAAATTCCCATCTGGCAGATTCACCATGATGCTAATTTGTGGCCTGACCCGTTTCGCTTTGAGCCTGAGAGGTATGTATTTCGACATTTTTAGGGTACAAGAGCGCATTCTAACGCAGGTGATTTCTGAATTCTTTCCAGGTTTGAACCCGAAAATCGCAGATTTCATCACCCCATGTCATGGATACCCTTTGGGGCTGGTCCTCGCAATTGTGTCGGGATGCGCTTTGCCTTGTTGGAAGCAAAGATCACAATAGCGAGGCTTTTGCTAAACTACAGGTACTTTTTCTTTTTCTTTCACTTTATTTTACCTCGTTAGCACGACACAGCTATAGACAAATTTGCCATTTGACCCTTGGGTTTCAGAGTTCCGTTGCTAACGTTTGTCTAAACTTTCCAGGCTAGAGCCTTGTGACAAAACCGAGGAGAAAATCTCCATCGTTGTTCCAACCGTCACGTTGAATCCGAAGAACGGCGTCCATTTGAAAGCTGTTGCGCGATAATCCAGAGTCGCTTATTGCAAGGAGTGCTGTGCAAAAACAAATCAACTTTCCATGCTTGCACTAGCTTCGTGTCATAGTTCCTTAGTATTCCATTATCTATTCCTATTTGTATCTTTCGATGTCATACTACTGCATTATGCAGAAACTGTTTGATTGGTCGCGTGTTTGAATTTACGGTATTATTTGTTGATCGTTTATCGTTGACAAGGTTTTATGTGCGTAGAATAGATTCATGTTTACTCGCTCGGAAAATGGTATGCTGAAATCCAGCTTCCATTCAGTTGTATAATAAAATTCATTTGCTACGAATTGGTAGTATACATTTCGAATCCCAAAACTAATATATATCGGTTGTTCGAAACTATATAGCGCGCGATCCCAGCCTCGCACAAACGAGTTTCGAAAGGATTTGAATCTGTATACATTCCCTTAACAAGCTGCGTAGCTACCATTGGCGATAATGCGCCAACGAACAAGAAACGTTGGCTCTTTGACGTTGGGTGGGATCGCTCGCTCTTCGCGGGGAAAGTTCATTTGACAAACGTAGATTGCCTAACTGTTAGCTTTACGTGCCGTTTCATTTGTTAACGAGTCAGGGCAAGCTTAGCAAGTTGACAAGACAAGGCAGGGTTGTCCCTGTACTGTTATAGTCTCGATTGTATACCAGTGCCCTCTTTCTGAGGAACGTCAATGCATGTGTGAGATTACACATAAGGATGAACAATTCCGGTGAATTTTATAGCGTAACCTTTACTGCCGTGACGCGCACTAGACGCATTATAACAGTTGTGTATATGTATAACTTTCATAATTCCCTGTCCGATTGTTTGTGCATAAATAAACGGCGTTTCTAATTGGTCTTGAAATATTCCAGTGTAATGCAAAAAACTGACCAATCATAATAAACATTATTACAAGAAGAACCCCCTTTGGGTAAGGAAATAAGTAAGATAATATCATAACAACAATGAAAAAGTAAACACGGAGGAACTAACACGGAAAAGTGGGGTAAACACATCAAAAAAGACAAATAGATGCAACAATTTCTTCTCTTTTCGGCTACAAAAATAGACAAACCCTACAACGTTTCGTAGATTCTGACCACGTTCTTTTCCTATTCCTTGATTACAGGATCCAATAAGCTTTGGTGTGTTGTGCAGTTTAACAAACCCCATAATTAGACTAGAGCTAACGAGCTACCCAAAAAAAATCCTTCCCAATATACTACTCTTTGGCACTGTTTTTCGTCCAGATTTTGTTTTCGTTTTTACTTTCATGCACTATAGAATCACATTGTCTGTAGGATACACGTTATTACATGCTAGTGAGAAAAATATGAGTCTACATAATGGGTCAATTGATCTCAGCCAAGTTTACAACTTGACGTAACCTTCCCCTATGCGCGGCGTAAGGATGTCGAAAGAGCTTATTGAAGAAGTGACGGAGAGAGATTCCATAAAATCGAGTAAATCGCAGGTCCCGCTGCTTTCGCTGTAACTCGGTAATTTCTGCGCTGGCGACAGCAACGTTTGGCAGGCTCCAGAAGCATCAGATTCTAAAAATCACAGCTGGCTAGTACAAGTTTTCTCGGAAATTTGTTCGAAAACATAAACATAAACACTGCAGTGTAAATAGCGTTTCCTTTCTTGATAAATAACTCTTACCAAGCATAACTCTTACCAAGTCTTGAGATTACTTAGAACGCTGGCTCGTAGAATGATACACAACAATGAATTAACGAATAGCTAAGCTGGAGAATACACATACCTTGTTTTTGCCACGTCAAAGCAGCTACGCGGAATGGAGAATGCTCGCCAACCTGGGCTGCGGGCGTCATTTGCAACACAGGTTTGTGCAAGTTCGAAGATCGCGGTAAGGACCAGTGACGCCAATGCGGACCAAGGCTATGGATATAAGGTGACGGGGAGAAGTCACCGGTGCTGACGCCAGAGTCCGAAGAGTCTGAAGAATCGCGATTGGCCTTCCGACACGGCATGCTGATGGATCTCCGGAGCTGTACATTGTTCATGGCACTCTTGGAACTGCAGGAATGAACAAAAGACTGGACACAGCGTATTGATGAAGGCGTCTGGTACATGGGATACGCGTTATTAGACGCTGTGCGAACGGGAATGGTTTTACGAGGCAAAGAAACGACGGAACTTCTGTGCGAACAGCAGCTCGCTGGCTCTAGACAAAGGAGTTCTTCTGTGGAAGTTCTCCTGCCGTCAGCGGAGCTGCACCTTCGTGGGTGAACTTGCAGATAGGGTTGTACGTGCGAAATGGAGTGCGAGCGTATTGATTTTTCCGACTGTTGCAGTAATGTGCGGGGACTGAAGGGTAACGGTTGCATGTGCATATAGTCGTTGGACTGTTGGGAAGGCTCCATATGCAAATAGGCCAATTGAGATTCGTTTCGAGTTTCCATATGCATGCGATCCATTGAAGATTTCTTTTGCTTGTTTACAACGGCATAGAGGGGCAAAGGCTTGGCGGTAACGTGGTCACGGCGAGAATAACTGGCTTCCCTGAATTTCAATTCCTCGTAAATGTGCTCTTTCCCTCGCGAGTGTTTCGCGTTTGTGGCAGTACTTGAGAAGCATTCTTCATACAAATGGGAAGGTTTGGAAACAGGAGCGTCTTCATAAATGTTGTCCGCCAGTCGCAATTCCTGCGATAGCCGCTCCCGGTTTACTGAGATTTCTTTCATTTTTCTTGGAGTGTCATAGTAGCTGGTGTCCGGAATCGTGGAGGGCGGTCGCGAATGGATGCTGTGTCTGGGGGACGGTTGAGAAAGTGGCAGATTCATCGCTTGGATGACACACTTGGGCTGGTCATAGTGACTGTCCACACTCGGTGGCTGACAGGCAGTAATTTGCACTAAACTGCTTTGTCTACTGTGATTCAAACGCGAAATGGAACTACGTCTCGACAGATTCACTGGTTCAATCTCCACTGCGGTGGTTTCACCGGATGAGTCGCTAAATATATTCTCTGATCTGCGTGAACAGCGAGATTCTTGTGAGCCTAATCTAGATCTTGGCTGCGAACGAGGGGAGCGTATGCCTATAATTATACAGAAATATTTTTAATAAATTTTCAAAATAATACATAAATATATGCAATAATAAATAAATAATATGTAATAATTAATAAATAATATGTAATAAATCTAAGAATGGTAAGTACCTAATAGAGGTGAAGTGACGCAAGGTTTTTTACGAGTATCAAGTTTGCCTTTGGCTGCCAGGTTAAAATTTTGACTTAATTGGGATCCTTGACCAGTGCTTAAGATAAAAAGGCCTTCGCCTCCGGTGTTCCGGCATTCCGAGCCGCCTTCCCAGCAGAATTTGTTTGAATCAAGTGGCCCGTATCGCCTAATGATGTTAAAATCAAAATGACCATTTCTTTTCCTCATGAGTATGCAAATTACCTCAAGTTGGAGAATAACCAGGAACCCACTAGTTTTGGAGGCACGCCTTGCGTAAGACAGAACTTGAAATCTCGAATGCATAAATGTGCGGGACCTACAGGCACTTTCGACGCTGAAGGAGCGTGGACTATCTGGACTGAATGCTCTTGCACTGCGAAACATTAGACATGATACGATTTAATAGACAAAGGTACTTACCTTCTCCTAGAACGGTGTGAACATACGCTTGCCATTCTAAAAGCTTCTCGCGGCTTTCTAGCGCAAGCGTTACCACAATCTCTTGGCAAATGATAGAGAGAGTAAACGACTCCTTGTCCAAATTATGACCTAATTAATAGCCAGCATTAGAGCAGTTACGACGACAATCTAATTCCAAACCTGTCTGCAAAGCCAAAAGCTTATCCAACGCCAGAGAAGCCTTGGTTGGCGCTCCTTTTTGCCTTTCTTTCATATCCTTATAAAGATGTAAGGACAAGCAATCTAGAGACAAAAACTCTAAATTAATCAAGCCCTAGTTTTGCAATATAGACAAACCAGCTACTGGAGACGGTCGTCGTAAAATACACCAGCGATTTTTCCACTGAAATGGATCAAAAGAGAATGACGCAAGTTAAGAAAATATACACTATAGCGACTAGGATTTATTAAGAAAACCAATAAACAAGTCCTTACTTTCTTCTTTTCTCTGAACTTTAACGGTCCTTCCAAGAAGTCCTTTTCGAACCCACTGTCTTTTCCCGCCATTTCAGATAAATTAAATTAGCAGGTATTTGGATTCGGCAACTCCTTAACACTTTGATTGACGTGTCCCTCGTCTCCGTCAATTTCGCTTGCCTCAGTTTCTATTCTATCATATCATTCCCTGTGCTTCCCGCTATAACATAACAATTTCAGGCACTAGATGGCAGTGGATGTACAGTTCTGTCATTTTGTGACTGTTGATAATATTAGCTGCATTTTTGTGTTTTTGCAACCAGTTTGTTGTGCCTGTTGAGTTCCCGCAAAATATCGCATTTTAAGGTACGTTTAGTGATAGATTCAAGCTCCTTAAAACTTCTTATGTCGCCTGCTTCCTCAGGTAAAATATTAAGTCTGCATAGAATCATTTTTAGGATGCGCCCAGTCCGTTGTAAAAATGCAAAGCTGAGCTTGGTTATAGGTCAGGTCGCAGACGAGACGAGTGAGCAGTGACTTCTCTGCCTTTTTTTTGCACAAGCAAGTGCTAATCTCTGCAGCTAATGGTCTTCGCAGCTTGCGTACATGTTGTGACTCAAAACGACAGTTTTTATGTCTAATTTGAACTAACGTTAGTTGTATTATGTATTTGCTGACAATGTGTTGTCCTTGGCCTTGTTTCTTTCTCATTGCATTCTTTCCTTTACACGCCATTAAGTACTGACCAAAACAGACAAGAAAACCAGTTTGCAGTTTATCCTGCAGAGTTCAGCGAAGGGCTAAACTTTCAAGGCGGTTTTACACACTTGCTGCTGTCCTTATTATTAATATTCCAAAAAGCGTCCATTATTCAAGTTTGCACGGGTAACCGAGTCCTGTTACACGCTACTCAACACTTAAAAGTGTCTTCTGAGGTAAATTTACAGCGGACTTGTCCGTTCCGCGGGCTTTTCCCCCCTCTTTTTGTCTCTAAAATTATCGGCTTAATTCTTATTCTCTTTCTTGCAGTCGGGAAGCCCAAGCTTATTATCGCCTAACCTTTACATAATTTACCAAACCCGTTCCACCTACGCAAAAATGCCGTGCCCTTTCTTAGAGCACACGATCCCTTAAGCTTAAACGAAACCAATCCGACTACGGAAACTCAATGGTCGAAACTCAATCCTTAAACGCATTAAGACTATACTAACAAATAATATTATTTATTACTCAACAGAAACTTTGGCGTTGGATGCCTTAAGACACTCTTAGCTCACCATAGAAGTGTAATGCTAAACAAAAAAGAAAACTGCAGAATAAAAAACAAAGAACGCCACCACATCAAGAGCAAAGTCGTTAACTCTTGAATAACTTTAATGTTTCGGAAGAAGATGCATTACTGCTCCGAAACGAGGCCGGCTAAGGTTTTATAAGTCGTCTAATGAGCTTGGGATCCTACAGGAGCAGTAAAAGGAGACGCTATTATCCGCGCTGAGGCACAGTGACATGAGCTATTGGCACTTTGCTGTAATTAAGATTTTTTTAGTTTTTTTAGTATGTAGAAGGTCGTCCTTTCCTCAGAGCCTTGCTCTAATTAGTAGGCAAGACGGAAGGCGGGGGTAGTACACATATCCAATCGCAAATGCCCTCTATTGAGATCTTCAGCCTCTTTAGCTTCTTTAGCCCGCCCCGGGTCTTCTCTCAAGTATGTCACATAACTTCTCGTTGTTAACAAAGCACACACACGTGATTGTCTTACCCCGCCTACATAGTTGGCTTTTCGCGTGACATTGCCGACTTCATTCTTACTGTCCAAATACAATAAACAAAAGGGGGTTTACGGTCCTCCGTACGATGTTCACAGTTCCCGGAGGTGTTTTCCTTAAAGGTGCAATCCTAGAGTCACCCCCACAAATCACTGGAAGTTTGTGATGGGAATGCGAATGTAAATTTCCTCCCAAGTTGGCGTTTCGGTGCTCCTTTACGATTTTCACTTTTTTAGCTCTTTTTTTGCATAAGAGCATCGACGGGAACCCTTATAGGCTTTTCCCCAAGACATGTGTATGGGACAGCTCCAACATTACAAGGGATTGCTGAAGCTCGGCGGTATAAAAGCTCAGCGATGAATTAAAAACGATAAATAATTTAGGCCCAAAAAATAGTATAGGCTTATATTTTTTTAGTTTTTTTTAAGATGTTTGACTTTTATATCCCGCTAGGAGAAAGCTTTACAAGTCCAAAAGGAAGGCGTTTCGCTCTCATAGGCAAGTGAAGAAGTGACGCTGTTATTAATACTGGCATCAAAAATCCAATATCCTCCCTGTTTGGTGATTTGCAAACAGCCTCCGAGCACAGAAACACGCTTTTTTCGGGCTTCAGCGCTGTTTGATTTGCCTTGCTGTGCTATATACCTTTTCTATGCTGTCAAGCCAATCCCGCATGGAAACTGGAAGATTGTGTCTTCTTTTTTTCTCTCTTTTTATCCCTACTCCCCCCTTACCAATTGCAGTTGGGCCTGAATTGGCAATTGGCGACGATGGCAGGCTGATCGTTTATGGTGATGACTTGACAATGAAGTACAGGAACATACAAAGTACAGTAGATGCAATGCCACGTATGGTGATCACGTTTGTCGAGAGAATATTGATTCTATTAAGCGTAGATTCTAATAACCGAAAATCGGAAATATATACCAAAGAAATCAAAGAAACAATGCATCGTGAACTTTTTGACTCTTTCCACACGTTTCCTTTTTCGAGATTCACTACACCCACTATTGTTTATTTCCTAACGATTTTTCACCAATTTTGATAGAGATGATTGAGGAATTCCTAATTTAACGGCCGCTTCTCTTTGTGGCAAATCTTTTAAATTTAACTTGTCATAAGTTTAAATCAGTTTACATTTAAATCAACTCTTTTCTTGTTCGTCGCCAGTTTTATATAACCACACACGTCTTAAACACGACTAACACTGCGCCTTTGAAGCCTACTCCAACGCTTAGGTGGCGTTTTCAACACGATATTCCTTCTAATTTCCCCGTTCAATTAAAGGAACTGGTCACTCAATTGAACAACCTGCTCCTTTAATTGAATGGGGAGTTTAGAAGGGATTTCCCCCTAAAGCCTGGTTCACACTACAGACAAAATCAAAAAAAGCATAAGTCAAAATCAAGGAAAGCAAGCCCATGGGCCTGGTTGGGGCGTGGTTTGTCTGCTTTTCTTGATTTTGACTTATGCTTTTTTGATTTTGTCTGTAGTGTGAACCAGGCTTAAGCGTAGTAATAGTGAAGATTCTTTTGAAATTGATTCTAATATCCGAAAGTGTTTCTAATAACCGATTCAAATGCTATGAATTGAGTCATTTTGAATCGGTTCTTTAAAATTGGATTCCTAAAGCGGCTGATTCTAATAACCAGTGATCACAATAAGCGGTATCTACTGTACTTCCGACTCTTCCGAGGGGAAGTAAAAAAGGCGGGAAAAGGGGTAAAGGTAATTTGCGGCAGATGTTGAAAAAAGAGACCTTTTCTTTTTTGAAAACGTTAAAGAAAAGCATCCAAATAGCTCATAGTGCTCTTTTAAGCACTTTTTCTTCTCTTTTTTTTGTTTGGGGGGTTGCCGCACCCTCTAGTTTCTCATTTACGAGTCAATTCTGTGGAGGGAGAGATGAGACGAGAAGGAAAAAAGGAAAAAGTCGTCTTGGGAGACGTTTATCTCAAGACTCTTGAATGCTGATGAGTGTGGTTGGTATTCAAGAAGGAAATTCTTACATGGTGAGTGTCCCAAGTCGACAAGCTTGCCTTGGTCGTTATTCCAAAAAGGGGAATGAACGCGGGGAGACCTTTTGCAGTAATATAACAGCTTCTTTTCCTAGCACGAGGCAGATTGACTTTTCGACAACACCAGAAATAAGAAAAAGGAAACAAAAAAATAAATTGAGAGAAAGAAAAAAAAAGAAGATATCTATTCCAGAGGGCGAGTGACTTGTTCGCTGTCGGAGTGTCGGAGTTGCAATTCCCCGAGTTTTGTGAGGGAACTATTATGTGTTTTCTTCCTCGGGACTTGCTTGCTTCTAAGCGTTGCTTGGTGCCGTGTATTCATCCAAGTTGGCCACAAGTTTCATATTGCGATCTCGTTTATTCCCCGAGAGCCAGGAAACCTTAGCGATGGGTTCCTACAATACGGCGTATAAATATAAGAAAAGGATCTAAATATATATAGTGTGTCCTATTTTCCTTCGCAGTAAAAAACAAAATATATTGCGACGACCGGGCTTATAAGTGAACGTAGCTTTTCCCGGTAAAACATTATTAACTACTTTTTTCTTAAAGTAAATAAAATAAGAAAAAATAACCCGGGTAAACAACTTGCATGAGAAGCAAAACGGAATCCAGTTTCGAGATGCTGCACGATATCTTTGACTTATCGTGCAAGTTTTTTTTTTTTTTTTTTTTTTTTTTTTTAGAGTAGGAAGGCATGGTTTATTACTTATTCAAAACATGGAGACGGGAGATTATATGAAACTAATTTTGTAGTCAACGTCATAGGAAGTTTTAAAGCATGCGTTCTTACTTGCATTTTTTTTTATTTTTGGTAAAGGGGTAGGGAGGGAATGTGTGGAGTGAAAATTTGATTTAGTAGGGAATATATAAGTTTTTTCTTTTGGATTCCTGATCCCGAGAGTGTAAAACGTTGGAAAAATAAGCTTTCGTTTAATTTATTAATTTGAATGAATGAGTCATAAGAACTTGGCATGTAATCAATAACTAATGAGCTCATATGGGGCACGCATGAGTCAGAGGAAGGGTAATTCGGCGTCATGCGTGATTTTTATTCCCGTTTGTGGTGGCTTCTTACTCTATTGCGAAGAAAACAAGGATGTAGTAGTCCTATTGCGTTAGTGTTTTTCCTTTTTTATTTTGGGTGCTGAGCAAATTACGTGGATAGGAATCTTGATTCATCTTTGACGAGGAAAAAAGAAGTTGGGAAAGCTGGAGCTATTAGGAAAGTTTTTTTGGGGGGCGGGGGACATGACAATAGTTGCTGATAAGTCCATTGGCAATGGTAGCGTATAAACTGGGACTTTGTAAGGTAGTAGCATTCCCAACAACAATGCGAGTAAAAAATGATAGTAAAAAACTGTAAGAAGAGGAAGAAGACTGGTGATAAAACGAAGTTGTAAACTGTTTAGAATTTGGAATGCCAATTATTTTTTATTTATTTTTTGTCGCGTAACAGGTTTCTGCTAAATAACTAACCCAGTAAAATTTAATAAATAGGAGAATTTTTAGAGTTGTCATGGTTATAAGGGGGAATTAAAATTTTTCAGAGTTATTATTGACATGGATGGAAATAGAATGAAATAGAATTAAAGAGCCAACGTTTTAAGTTTTAAGCTAAACTAGAACTCCATGCGAGAACGAGAAGACTGCTGTAGTAAACACCCGGTGTTAATTGCTTAACTACCTGTTTATGTATACAACTGGCCAAGCCAACATGTGCATAAATAACCTTCTCTTTTTGTTAAAGAAAATGAAAAGAAAGAAAGTAAAATAAAAATAAAAGGGAAAGGAGAGATCATTTGTGGATACCTCAGGACAGGGTGGGGTCGAAAAGCTTCAACTTGGATTGGATTTGAAGTCTTGCAAGGATTATTGATGAGCTGGCGGGAAAAAGCGCTATTCGATGACGGAAAGAAAGGAAACGAATAGCTATAAACGTCAAAATGAAGGATCAAGTCCAGTAATCGATCCGAAAAGAATGCTTTGGTCAGATCGGGGCGATTCTGGGTCGATACCTTGGACAGTTTTACGTCCCGTAACAGGACAGTTTTGGACTCCCTGCAATTAGAAATCGCCCTAATTTTTCCTTCAGTCAAATCCCTAATCAAGTAAGGTCACCTGCATTACATAATTTACGGCTTTCTTATGCAATTATCGACGTTATGAAAGGTATTAACCTTTATTAAAGGGTACAATTATTAAAAATTATGTTTTACAATTGCGTAAATTTTGTTTAAAATTGTTTAAAACCGTTACAAATTTGTTTAAAAAATGTTGATTAAAAATTTGTTTAAAATTGCTGTGAGTAGCCGCATGCCAGTTCACGAGTGACTGGCATGTAAACTGCAGGCCCTCCATGACGTCACAGAGATGCTGTGGCGGAGGTTTAGGATACTTGTTACCATGGTTGTTGTTTACTTTCGTGCTTGAACAGTAAACAAAGATCCCGGTTAGCAATTAACGACGCCGTCAAGAAGTCACGTGACCCTATTTTTTGAAATTTCTTTAATTACTTAAAAACAATAACAAACATCAGTGCCATCTATGACTCTTTCCCGTCAATAAGCTAAGGCATACGGGAGCCATGAAGTAAAGACACTTACCACTAGAAACTAGATTTCTTACTCTATTCTTTTAAAACCATTTTTTGGGGGGGGTTGGCTGTGTCCCTTTAGTAGCATTTAGTAGGAAAGAAAAATTAAAAGTTGAAAAAGAAGAGAAATTCGATTTGAGTAATTTCCTTTTGACTGCTTTACTCGTTTTCTTTTTATGATTCAGGCCGAAAACGGGGAAAGGGGGTTATGCCTATTTTTTTATTTTATTTTTTTAAGGCTTGTATTCATTCCCAAAGTTGGTCTGATGTAATCTATCCCGTGAGTTTATTCCTTTTCTAACGTTTTCCCCCCTTTCTAATAGCAGTATGAGTGCCGGGCGGTATATAGACTGTCTATACCGCCCCGAGTTCCTATTTTGCTGCTGCCGCTCGCTTTTCTCTGTTCTCTTGGTCTTTTGTGCACTTTTGTGTTGGAAAGATAACAATGTGTGATGGGCAGCGAGGTAGACGTCAGCAAAAGTTGGCGCTGTTATAGCAAAAAGAGACAATGAGAGAGAGAGGGGGGAAAAGATCCAATGTTTTCAGGTCCATCAGGCGAAAAAAATGTCCCCGAGTGTGTAAGACGCTGAGCTTGAGATCCAAGATAAATGAGATTGGGTCTGCTCGGGCGACCTGTTCGTTTCCTCAGATCCTTGGCGTTCGCCTCTACCCCCGTGTCTGTCCCCGTGCTCACGCCAGGCTTGATAATACGACTAGACCGCGATTTGGATTTGGTTAGGACAGAGGGACATCTTCTAGCTCCCCCCCCCCCTAAAGCCGCTCACTGATTACAAGAGGTGATTCAAACGTTAGTTCGTCACATAAGATTAGATCTCGGGGAAGAAGAGGAGGGTAGGTGGTAGGAGAGAAAACAACGCTCAGGCACGTTGTTATGTTAGTATCCCGACAGATCAGACAAAAAAAAATCCAAAAGAATTAAATGACAGATGGTGTACAATATAGAGCCAAAGCTCCTGAATTCTTCTGTAAAGGGAGATTTCAGAGGAGCTGTAGGTATCAAGTGAATATTTAAAAAAGATTAAAAAAAGAAAAAGAAAAAGCGATCAAAATGCAGTGGTTTGCCATTAAACGGGGAAATGGCGTTGCGAAGGATTTGACATGCGACCTGACTTGGGAGTGCACTTGGGCGGGTCAATACGGCTGCGGTACTTTTCCCCGAGTTTACACGGAAACTGCATTGGCATCTTGGGAGCTTTTCGAGCCAGGACTCCCCCCTTTGCAACAGGCCAACAATGGCTTACAACTCAAATAGCAAGCAAATAGACTAAATAATTCCGCTGTCGCGCTAATGCACACGATTGCAGCACCCAACGCGAAGCCGGAGAGAGAGGGGAGAGTTTTTTTTTTCTTGAAATTTCGGAGTAAAAAAAAAATTATTTAGTTGAATTGGCGTCATTTGAATATATTCCGCGGGGAATAGCTTCCCCGATTGTTGGCTGTTGGCTCATTAAGGAGCCGCGCTCGCTCGATTTGGCACCGTATTCTTGGTCGATCGGATCCAATCCTTCGCAGGTATTGACGCATGTCCACGTCAAATCTGCTTCGTAACTGGAATGTAATAGGGGGAGATAACGCTGTTGATTTGCTCCGTTTTTCGTTTTTTTTTATTTTATTTTTTTTGAATTTTTTTATTTTAAGTTCTGAGAGAGTGGAGCGTCAGCCGTTGTTTTCCTTATGCCTTGCATGCTCAAGTCGCGTAAATTCTTCCACTAAATCGACATGCCAGGGACAAGCCGGGGTCATGACACGTGTATTGAGCTAATCCAATTTCTTCCCGCGGGTTAATGGATATTCGCTGCCAATGTCAGGGCTATTACCAACAGTAAACTGCTAGTTAATGACTCATGAAGGTAGCTTATATACGCCTCCGTGCCCTTTCCCCGCGTGCCCGGGCACGTTTGCCCGTCCCCCGTTTGGCTTTTCCCGCGCCGGCCGGGTGAAGCAGTTCGACAAGGAGCTCCTGTGGTGAATGACGTGCCAGGACCGCGTCTCCGGTATTTTCGTCCATTAATATTTCTTGTCGTCTGCTGCCTATTCTTACCCCCAGTGTGTTGTCGCTTTAAGTGAAACGGAAATATTTTTTCCTTGTGCAAAAAAAAA
Source organism: Lepidurus apus apus (assembly GCA_022832285.1). Lineage (NCBI taxonomy): Eukaryota > Metazoa > Arthropoda > Branchiopoda > Notostraca > Triopsidae > Lepidurus > Lepidurus apus. Next base: position 413,328 of record JAGJRO010000029.1, on the reverse strand, counting down.
AAAACGTACGTACGGTAATTAAATCTTGCCCGGTGTCGTGAAGGTTTCCGCAAGTTTATTATTATTATTATTTATTTATTACTTCATTTTATACTGAAGCTTTTTAGGACATTGTTAAAGTTACTAGCAAGTTTTTTCGACGACTTTATTATTTTTATGTTATTTTTTAAATTTAAAGATGGACGTATAATTATTTATATTATTGTATTGACTCGTTGAGAGGACTTAATTTTTTTAATTTTTTGCTTTATTTTGTACTAAATCTGTCTCGCTAATTGTTGAAGTTTCCAGCAAAAGACTGTGGTTGATTAATTTTAATATTTTATTTTTTATATTTTTTTCTTCTTATTTTTTATTATTTATATTTTTTATTATTTTACTATTTATATTTTTTATTATTTAACTTAATTTATTCAATTTTATTTATTTATTTATATTGTTGTGTTGAGCGTCGAGAGTACATTTGGTAAAAGTGCCTGCTGAGACTTTACTAGTTTATTTTATTGTATTTATTAATTCGTGTTATTGTATTGACTCGTGGAGAGTACTTTTATAGTTCGCTAAAGTGCCTGGTGAGTGTTTATTCAGGATGGCGCCTTAACGCCACATGAGAGATGATCATCACGTAGGGGGGGGGGGTGACGGGCGCTAACTTTTCTGACCCCATTATTGAGTCTTTTTGGTCTTTCCTTCCGTTGTAGAAAGAGGGGGGTATGCGTCTAACAGTACCGCGGATCCGTGTATACATATGTAGTGCATACAAAGGTGGACTAAGGTGTGCTGAATGTTCGGGGAGAGCGCCCGCCCGTCCGGCGCCGGAGCCTGGATGTGGAAGCCGCGAGTAGTACATGTTTGTCAGTTAGCAACGTTCCCGAGCAACGTTCGCGAGCTAGATAACGAAAGGAAAGTTTGCAGATTGGACTGGATTTTGGGGACGAGTTTTCCTTTTTTCTTGCAAAGTTTTTGGCCAATTCCGCAACTGCGTATTGCATTGCATCGCGTCGCAAACTGCTTGAGTTATTCATAGAAATGGTAAAATCCCCTTGTTGCTTGCGCCTTTCAGGATCGGATTGGTAAAAAAAATAAGAAAGGTGTACGGGAAACTGCGTTTGCGGTAAAGAGTGATCCCGCTGAGGACAAAGATGTTTCTTGGGAGTAGTAAAACGGAAAAGGGAGTGGGCGAGTGGGTGCTAAAAAGAAAAAGGTGTGCGCGGGAAAAAGCGAGATAAATTGTCCAGTTTCGAATGTTACGACGTTCAACGATTCTGTCAGGTCCCTTACACACCACTGTGATACCTGTGGACACCCTATTAAGCGTCAGGAAGAATAGATTTTTTTATTTTTATTTTTTACCCACCTCGAGATCGACGTGGAAGTTAAGATTCTTCAGAAAGGGAGAGTTTGCAAGAAACTCGTCCTAAAAAAAAAATCGCCGCCTTGGCCTTGCCACTTTGGAAAGATTGTGCGTGGGTTTTCCGTGAAGGTCTTACTGGAATTCTTGGCATGTAGAACGATTTTGGCTCGCTTTTTACGAGTTAGGGTTTTAGGTGTTCGCATTGTATGCAACAGATCCGGTTTTGGGGAGTCTTTTGTATCTAAATTGGCCACGTGCTCAGAAGGAAAACGATAGAAGGAAGGGAAAAAAAAGTGTTCAGATTATAGTATTTTTATGTTGGACAAATGAAATGTTGACGCGAATTTGATATGTTATTTGTGTATGGATGGATATACTGTGGTATGGGTACACTGATAAGCCAGTTGATAAGATTACGGCGACCAGCTAAAAAGGTTAAGTTACCAGATTTTATGCAGTGATATCCAGCTCGCGGTCTTAAGATAAACTTTGAAACAGTTGGAAGTAGTTCTATAGTTCGCAGATTGCACCTATTCTGACTGACGGTGAAATAACTAATTTGGCCAAGTCCAGCGTTTTTCAAAAGTTTACTTTTGACTTGTTATCAGCCCCAATAAGACAGCGCTTGTTTCAATAGCTGAGCTCATTTACACGAGGAAGGGAATTTCCTGTGTGTATTGTTCTCGGCTGGAGTGTTCAGAAGGCGCCTTTTCAGAGATGTAAATCTTTTCTGGAAGAGCCTTCAGCTATATTCCTTCACGAACGATATGTTCAGTATAGTCAGGAATGAAAAGAAAAGAAAATATTGAAATTCATAGTAGTAATAATAAATTTAAAAATCGGTGTGTTGTTATTAACTACCGACACAAATTTGTACTTCTCGTACTATATAAAAATCATAATATATAAAGATAAAAGTGACGCTAGATGTGTCACATACTTGCAAAACCTTCTCGGGAAAAGAATGACAAATGGGTGGCAATCGAATTGAAAATTGGGAGTTTGATTGGAAATCCATTAGCTTAGGTAGGGGTAGGTTAGGTTAAATATTCTCATCAACGAAAGGTTGATGAGTTTCGTAGACGAGAATCGTTAAAACTTGTACGTTCTTTCACTCCATTAGCTGAAAAAATCCTTGTACAAAGTTGACACTTAAGTGTCATTTTTGACAGCGTTGGTAACTAAATCCGGAAAATATGTTGTAAAAACAATAACAAACATCAGCGCCATCTGTGACTATTTTCCATCAATATGCTACGGTATACGGGAGCCTTAACTTAAATCGTTCGATTTCGTACTGAGTAATGCTACTTTCGTAAAAAAAAAATTGAATGATAAAATAAGTAAATAAAAAAGGACGAAATGATAGTATTCAATTACAGTTGAAAGGGACTAATGCAAGTTTTTAGATGTTGAAATTGAAGATCCCTATCGTATTGGTTAGGGAACAAATTAGATTTCTTTCGTTTTGAGCATGTTCCAAAAGTTTTTGCATTTTCCATGGAAAAAGGGCGAACAGCAGACGCCCGCCATCGTGCTACTTGGAATGTTATTTATGAGTTTGGCGTTGACACTTTTTCTGAGGGTAATTCGTCATGCAAATTCAATCGCGAGAAATGCTACGTGCTAGCCTAAAGCGAGACAGCTCCAAGCAAGTCCTTTATGTCATATGGCGGTCTGTTGGTGCAAAGAAGAAGCTGCTTAAATGAGATGGATTGATCAATACGTCGTATAACGAAAGGTTCCTTCCCCTATTGTTACAATATAGTCCCTTTTCTGCAATTGTAACCTAGGCTATTTCCCTCCATTTGTTATCAGGGCTTATTGTCAAAGTTTCCTGTTCTCTATAAAGGTTTGGTCCAATCTTAGCCAACGATTATGGAGGGGAGGTCAGTTTTTGGTAGAGAAAAAGAGACCACGGATTTGAGTTTGCTCCAAATTCGCGAGTCGTGTCGTGTCGTGTACCATGGTTCAGTGCACTAATGAAAATTTATGATTGTTTTCCGTTTTTTTCAGGATTGTCGAATTTGTGGCGCTGACTCGCGGGAATTACCTGGAGAATGACCCGCTTGCTTCGTTTATGGAAGCATTGCAAGTGGCGGGAAGACGTTGCCTGGAACAGCAAAGCCCCAATAAAAGCTTCCCAGCACTGATTAACTTCGCACGTCTCATTAATTGCTCTGGTGGCACCCTTGGATGTCTAATAGTGTGCCCGTACAAGCCGCGCGATTAATTGCAGTGTGACAAGGGTTCAGGAGAGAAAAAGAGCAGCAAGACAGAGTGAGAAGAGACAGAAGATAAAGACAACAAAAAAAAGGGGGAAAATAAGGAATTTCCATTTTCCCTTCGATAGTTGTTGCTGTGCGTCTATTAGTGGCAGTGTAACAAAAAAGATTAATTGTTTTATTGGGCACAGTGATTGCAACGGTTGTTTTTCGAAAATTTTGAAAACAAAACTAACTTTTCGCCCTCTCATAAAAAGGGGTAAAAAACAGTGAGCTGGATCATGGTAGAAGATTCCAAGCGGCCGCTACTAGGGCGGGATCCAGTGACAGCAAAAAGTGCAAACGGACACGGCTCATTTAGTCGAAGTAACGGCTCTCACCCGAGTCGTACATGCAGCTTACTGTTGGGGCTAGGGGCCAGTACTTGTAATCCTACATTTGGACGACGCTGCATTGTGGCCTTAGTTATATTCTGCGCCGCTTCCCTTATTTACCTCAGCTACCATGTCTCCACGAAGCCTTTTCAAAAGTAACATATCAAAGGACCCTATAACCCCAACCCCCTCACATTAGCTCCTTTTTTTCAGGATTATTTTCAAATTATTAAATTCAAATTTTTCCCCTTCTTAATTTTTCTTCCCGTTTAGCTGTTAAATTTTCATATTTTTTATTTTCCTTCCTGTTTAGCTATTAAATAATTGTTTGAGACAATTAAAAATTTAACGATCGAATTAAAAATCTAGTTTCTAGGGATATGTTTACTAGTTCATTGTTGCGCATTAACGCCAAGTGGCAGTTTTATCGCTATACATTTGTTCTCATCATGCGTGAAGCTGTTAAGCTTAATTATTGATAAGAATTTAGCTATTAAGGCCACGATATAGTGGAGGGAAGTAGATTTAAGGACTTCGTGTACCCGACACAAGGACGCCGGGCCTTTCTTGTTTAAAGTTTATTAAATTACAATCAGAAATGGTATGACATTGGTGCCATCTTTTGACAAAAAATTATCAACTACTTCCAGTACACCGTGGCCTTAAACAAGTAAAATAGTAAAATGTCGAGTAAGATAGTAAACGTATCGAATAAATAGTCAAAGTAAACAATAAAGAAGTAACGTATCGAGTAAAATTTCAAGTTTCTAGGGATGTTTCTTTAGTTCGCTATTTTATTGTTTCGAATTACCGCCAGGGGGGGCAGTTTTATCTCCATACGTTTGTTTTCATCATGCATGAAGGACTAATTTTAGCTATTAAAGGGAGAAATTTCGGAGAATAGGATTAGGTGATATATGGGCGTCGCAGACGTATTCAGTGTCCATGGTTACCAAAGAAAATTGCCTTTGTTTACTGTCCTAGATATGAAAATAAACAGTAACTTGTTACCATAGTCTGTGACGTCACGACCAAAAGCTTGGATTGGTAGTAAACTTCTGAACTAAATCCTGAGTTATTCATAAAAATGTTAAACAAAATTCGTCGATTCAGAATTCAATAATTGCAGTCTATGTTTACCTCCATGGAAACCACAACTTGTGACTTTTGGTAGCCGTTTCTTTTTTTATTAATACTTTTAGCCTCATTATGTATGCGTGACAGCTTTACAGATAAGCAGAAGCTTTATAGGTATTTCCCCCCCTCTTTATCTTGGCGAGCTAGGGTTCTAATGGAAGGAATGCGCTATAAAAGATGGAATGCGTTCGAAAGAATGTACCCAGAGTGTTAATGTGTCGGCGTTCATTGTAATAATCTATGTTATATTGCTCCCCATTTTCCTTAATACGTCTTGTTTCTTTTTCCTTTATTTTCTGTTCCCGTTTTATTCTCATAGCGTGTTCCGCAGCACGCGACCGGAACCATCGATACGATGTCCTTCATTAGGCAATGGAGGTGTCAGGTTAGGACCCAGCTCCGGCCGACCGAAAAGCCACGTTTCCCCCAGTCGAGCACGGATTGACGCCAAAGTTCTGCTGTTTGCTGAAACGCAGTATTCTCATTTGGGCAAACAGATTGCGGAGCTATTGGTCCATAACCGGTTAAAGTAAGGAAATAAACTCACACTAAAAAGAAGCAAAATTTGATTGGCGAGATTAGGATCTGTAACTAGTTTTGAAGTAACGGCGATTTTCGTTTTGCCTTCTTATTTCTTTCTTTTTTGTAAATTTTCTTCGTATTTTCTTTTTTAATAATTTTTTTAGGTATAAAGTAGAAGTGGTTGGAAAATCTTTGCCCATTTTGACCAACGGAGATAAGGGCAAATACGGAGTCTTGGTATTTGAGAATTACGACCGCTACCTAACAATGGATAAATGGAACCGGGAACTGTTGGACAAATATTGCCGGGAATTCCATGTCGGGATTGTGGGATTCATGGCACCGCGTGAAGAAAGCTTTGTGGGCGCCCAACTTAAAGGTTTTCCTTTACACATCCACACAAACCTGCGAATTCAGGTATAGAAGCTTCTGTTGACTCGCTATAGTCGGCATTTTTTTATCGTTGTGTAGTTCACAAGACGTGACTTCTTGGTGAAAGAGACGGGAAAAAAAGGAGTTTCTTTGTTTTGGGTTTTTGCGAGTTTTTATAATATCGATTTTGTATGGTTAGGACGCGCGGCTGAAAGAAGACTCGCCAATTCTTCGCTTAACCCGAGCGGGAGATGTAGTCTGGGGTAAATTACCTGGTGATGATTGGACCATTTTTTCTCCGAATCACAGCACTTACGAGTCATTAGTGACGGGCAAAGCTTTTCAGGCTGAAGAAGATGGGGCGCCTCCATTGCCTCTTATTACCGTGCTCAGGGTGAGATCTTTTATTTCACTTACTTAGCTCTTTCGCAGGATATATTTTAGAAAATCTTTTTAAAGTTTTTAAAAATAATTTAAAATTTTAAAAAAAATATTTTTACATTTTTAAAAATATTTTTACATGTAAAATAAAAATTTTATCATTTTTCAAGAATATTTTAAAAGGAAAAAAATAAATACTTTGGAGGAGAGTGAGAGAAGAATTAGGGTGGATAAGAAGGTAGCTTAATCGATTTTTTTTGTTCATTGCTTTCGCTTTCTTTTTATAGGATTGTGGGACATTCGATGGGATTCAGCGAGTGATCTTTGGTTCCGGTTTGGAGTTTTGGCTGCACAAGCTCCTCCTCCTCGATTCCATGTCATTTCTCTCTCATGGACGCTTGTCGCTCAGCTTGCGACGATATCTCCTCGTAGATATAGATGATATTTTTGTGGGACAGCAAGGCACTCGGTTGAGGCCAACTGACGTCGAGGTAAATCACCTCGATGGGAGGGCACTCTAGTTAATTTGATTCTGGGATTGAAAACAAATTGTATGGCTTAGGCTTTGCTGGAGAGTCAAGAACGAATACGTGAAACAGTACCTGGTTTTCGATTCAATTTGGGCTTCTCAGGAAAGTTTTTTAATCATGGAACGGACGAGGAAAATTTGGGAGACCAAATGATTCTAGGTAAGATCGTTCATGTACATAAAACTTAAAGTGCTTTTTTTACTTTCAATTATTTTTTATATTTTTTTTTTTACTTTCGTTAGATCATGCAAAAGACTTTACATGGTTTGGTCACATGTGGGGTCATATGCAACCGCATTTATATGAAAACATCACCCAGTTGGAGGCCGATATGATCATGAACAGAAACTTTGCTCTGGTACAAATTATTTATTTACTCCTTAGTAAATAATGGTTATTTATTCCTTAATTTATTTATGATTTATTCCTTAATGTATTATTTATTCTTTAATTAATTTATTATATATTTAATTATTAATTTAGTTGTTCCTTAATAAATGATAATTAATTATTTTTTATCATTTTGTCATTGCGTGTTTGGGGGTAATAGCAACATGGAATTCCTGTTGATTCTGGATATTCCGTGTCACCTCACCATTCAGGAGTGTACCCAGTGCACGAGTCCCTGTATGTCCTATGGAAAAAGTTATGGGGTGTGAAAGTGACCAGCACGGAAGAATACCCGCATTTAAGACCGGCGCGCTTAAGAAGAGGCTTCATTCACAAAGGAATTATGGTAAAATTTTAATTGCTACTTTCAAGTGCGACTTGATTGGCTTAAATGGGCTTCTGGGAATAGGTGCTACCTCGCCAGACGTGTGGCCTTTACACTCACACGATCTACATTGATAAATATCCTGAGGGACGAGACTCCTTGGATAAAAGCATCAAAGGCGGCGAACTATTCCAGACTATGGTTTTTAATAAGGTAAAAAAAAATACCTTTGGGTGTTTTATTTTTTTTTCTTTTCTTTCGGCAGATCAATATTTTCATGACTCACATGTCAAACTATGGCAATGATCGATTAGCTCTCTACACTTTCGAATCTGCCACCAAGTTTTTATTGTGTTGGACCAATTTGCAAGTGCAAACTATCCCGCCATTGCAGCTCGCGGAGCAGTATTTCCAGATGTACCCTGAGGAGAGTGATCCAATTTGGGGCGTGAGTTATTTTAAGAAGTTATATCTAGAAAAAGGTAAAATGTAATCCCCGACTTTTTTCCCTCCCTTGGCTTAGAATCCATGTGATGATGCGCGTCATACTCGTATCTGGTCTGTCAACAAGACATGTGATCAATTACCACGGTTTTTGGTCCTCGGTCCTCAAAAGACAGGCACGACAGCCTTGTATACGTTCCTGTCCATGCATCCTGCCATTGTATCCAACTATCCCAGCCCCGAAACCTTCGAGGAAGTCCAGTTTTTCAACGGCCGAAACTATTACAAAGGACTGGACTGGTACATGAACTTTTTCCCAGTCCCCAAAAACTCAACAGCCAACTTTCTGTTCGAAAAAAGTGCCACATATTTTGATGGAGAATTAGTACCTAAACGTGCTCATGCCCTCTTGCCTAAGGCAAAGCTGGTAAATATATTTTGTTTTATTATGATTTTTTATTTCTTTTTAATTTCATACCCGATGTAAGCTCGCGTCTATTATCTCTCTTTTTATGATTTTTTTAACAATTTGCATTATTATTGTTTTTTAATTAATGTTTTATTATGATTTCTATTGTATGACTTTATATTTAGTTATTATTATGTATTGCAGGATTATTTATGTTTAGTTATTGTTTATATTTGAGTATTGGTTAGCTTTTAGTATTATTTGTATTTTCTTAGCGAAGCAGTATCAAGTTGATGTACTTCTAACACGATTTACGTAGGTGACCATTCTTATTCCCCCTGCCAAACGAGCTTATAGCTGGTACCAGCACATGCGAGCACATGGGGACCCTGTAGCCTCCAATTACACATTCTACGAAGCACTTACCGCTGGGGAAAACCACCCCAAAGCTCTGAGAGATCTGAGGTCGAGGTATGCGTGTCATTTTAAGAGCTGTGGCCCCTCCAGAGTATGTGACTATAATACATATATGCGGTGTTTTCTTCTCCCTTTCAGATGCCTCTATCCTGGAATGTACTCCCAGCATTTAGAACGTTGGCTGTCCTACTATCCTCCACAGCAGCTGTACATTATTGATGGAGAACAATTACGCTTGGACCCCGTAACTGCCATGACCAGACTGCAGCATTTCCTCAAAATTAGGCCCGTCTTTGACTACTCGTCTCACTTAAGGTTTTTTGTCACATTTTTTATGCTAATCCTTCTCTCAAAGCGTTTTCATATGCTAATGTCCCTCTTATGCTTCCAGATACGATCCCAAGAAGGGGTTCTTCTGCCAAGTGATTAATGGCGATGATACAAAGTGCTTGGGAAGAAGCAAGGGCAGGAAGTATCCATCCATGGATACGCGTTCTCAGAAATATTTACAGGTAAAATTTTTGCAATGTGAGGCTTTGCAAAGCCTATATGTTGCAATAAATAATAATAATGTATTTTATGTGAGGTTTGCAAAGTTATATTTAAGGCCACGGTGTAGTGCAAGTAGTTTATCTTTTTTTGTATTTAAGATGGCACTGATGGCATACCCTATATCATAAGAATTATGCAATTTGAAACAAAAATTTAAAAGAAATTTAACGATATAATTGGAAATTTTTTTTTTTTTAAAAAGTGACACCAGGGCCATCTTTTGACAAAAAAGATCATCTACTTGCACAACACCGTGGCCCTAACATAACAAAGTTTAATTTAAATCCCATAAAACTAGGAAAGTTTTATGTTTCGGTTTATGTTTTATGTTTTCTGACGTTTTATCTGGTTTATTTTGTTTGTTTGTTCCAGGCCTTTTATATGATGCACAACATTGGGTTGGAGAAACTGCTGAAGCGATTAGGTTATCCTATTCCATTGTGGCTAGAAGTAGATTTGAGTGATAGACCTGTAAATAACCAGGCTGTCAATGTAGCAGCTGCTCCAGCTGGGTAGCTTTTGTACATGTGTGTAAGGGTGTGTGTGTGTGAGTGCGACTCTTATAGTGCAGCGTGGAAAAAAAATTGGCTGGACTTGCGCCATTCGGTGTGTGCTCATTTACGCTAAAAGCACCGGCAATCCACACATGGGTAATGAAGTGAAGGCAGCGTGTGATGTGCAAAACAAGGAAGCAAAAACAAAACAGTAAACAAAACTGGAAGAAATCCGACCCGGTGACAAGGCCATTGTCGTTCGTTCTAGATATTGAGTTGAAATTTTCCCTGTCTGTCACGTATATAAGTAATAATCCGGCGCAGTTATTGAGAGAAATACCTTCTTTCTTGTTTTAAGCATTGTCTTTAGTGCAGGTAGTGCTTACTTGCAGTAAGCCTTGAATGTCGCGTTCATTTTCCCGCCCATCATCTCTTTGTTTCTCAGTGTGTGGAATTTGTAGATAGAACCACACCAAAACTCCCTTCCGCTCTGTCGTGTACCGGCCATCGTTTTTCTTTATTATTATTTTATTTTTTTAGTTAGCGCGCAATGGACGTTACAGATACCTCAAAGGAGCGTTTCTACCAGGCATTCCCTGGGGCTAGCCCATGAGCAATACATATTATATACAATTGTAATACATTCATGGAAGAAGATGAGTGTGGCCTTTAATCTTGTTTGTTGATGTTTTTGAAGTTGCCTATTTACACAAGATAACAGCTTTAAGACTTGTCTATCAAGGCTTTCGACAGCTTTACTTGCTTAACTTGTTTGATAGCACAAGGTAATGTTCCACTACCCCCGTCCTTAGTTCGGTAGCTAAGAGTGCATTTTCAGCTTGTTTTTGCCCTTAGTAGGAAATGTGAAAGGGGGCTATGGGATTTGGAGCACGTGGCCTTGATTGGGTATTAGAAGAACCGGTTGTGTGTCTACGTAATGGCTTTCTCTCAAGATAAACTTGTCTTTTTCAAGTGGAGACGTAGTTTGGTTCCACGCCTTGTGTTGGTCGGATACACTTGGCTCGTGTTTGATCTGCCGTAATGAAGCGACCGATGAAGATTTTTGAGGATCCTGGGGAAGACGAATTTCGTGGTTTAGACTTGAAAAGCTTGCGAATTGATCAAGCGTATGTGGTCGTGAAATCCTTCCTGGAAGAAAAGGTTACGCTCTATGGCCAAACCACTGACTGTTCCCAGGTAACCAATTTAGCATCAAAAAGTAATTCATTGTAGAAAGGATAAGGTTTGACATAAACGTAATTGCTGGTTTATAAATTATAGTGTGCGTTAAGTCGTTTTGTTGATATTCCCGCTGGTCAAAACGCCAGCACAGTGGTGAGCACCAAGTATGGATGGACTTTCAGAATCCGCAATGAAAGTACGTTGGATTATGTGCCTCGGGGGAACGACGGGTACTTGCGAATTAAATCAGCCATGAAATGGTGAATAACGAGCATTTTTTAAATTGTTATCAGGATGAGTTTATGCGAAGTTGGGGTGAATGTTCTTGGCGAATTCGGTGTATATGACCTAACTGCCACTTCAGGCAATGGTCGAGTCAACTGTCAGCTGGAAGTGGCCAAAGAACCTGTGGATATCTATTTCCGTAATTAGTCAAGTTTCACTGAACCAATTAATGAGGCTTTTGCTGTGATATCTAGCGCTGCTGGCTTGCTTTGTCTTTTACGTTGCATTGGCCTTGTTATGGATGATGGCCTCGTGGGCGGTGAACAAAAAAGTGTGCTTTGGATGGCTGCGCAAAAAGACTAGCACAGACCCTGCTGATACAAATGGCAATATCGAGCTTGGGAAACTTGAAGGCAACATTGGTCTGAATCCTGCTCCGCCAGCACGTCAGCGCCTTAAATCGCTTGACGTCGTCAGAGGGTGAGTTCCACGATTCTCCTTTTCGATAAAAAGAGAATGTTTCTCAAGCAACCGGATTGTACGTCTTAGGATAAGTATCGTGTTGATGATATTTGTAAATGATGGGGGCGGACAGTATTCTTTTTTCGAGCATGCAACGTGGAATGGCTTAACAGTGGCGGATCTGGTTTTCCCATGGTTCATGTGGATTATGGGCGTATGCATGCCCATGTCGGTTCGGTCGTCACTGAAACGCAGAGAACCGAGATGGAAAATGTTTCTCAATATTTTCCGGGTAAAAAGCGAGAAAAGAATCGAAAGTAAAGGTCGTGTATAATAATAGTAGGTGTTTTAGAGATCTTGCACGCTATTTTTGCTTGGACTCATGCTGAATTCGCTGGGGGGTCCCATCTACTTTGAAACGTACCGCATTCCAGGCGTGCTACAGCGATTCAGTATTTCGTACTTGGTTGTGGGTACCATTGCCTTAAGTTTTACACCGGTGGATCTAACCTGCTTGTCTACGGTTAGTACTATAATTTAACAGTTATAAGTTGATTAAACTATTAAAATGTAACAACTGTAAATTACTGGGTAAATTACTTTTTAGAAAAAATGGCGCGTCACGATGCAAGATGTCTTTGTACTGCTACCGCATTGGATCTTTGCGAGTCTTTTGCTCGTAGCACATTGTCTCATCACTTTCCTGCTCCCAGTACCAGGCTGTCCAACGTAAGTTATTGGCCTGGGCTATTTCGCGAGGTTTAAACCAATTTCATAAAGGATTTCAATCGTTGAATTGATTTGATTACAGTGGTTACTTGGGTCCAGGAGGATTACATTTAGACGGAATATACAAGAATAGCACTTGCGTTGGAGGCGCTACTGGGTTAATTGATCGGTGGTTTTTCACCACAAACCACAGTTACAACTACCCCACCTCCAATGCTGTGTACCAGTCGGGCCCGTTTGATCCAGAGGGAATGTTAGGTAATCATACCCCGTTTTAAAGAGGCATGGTATTTTTACGGTATTTTGTGGATAGGTTCCTTGTTGTGCATATTCCAAGTGTTTTTGGGGTACCAAGCCGGAACGACTTTGTTAGTGTTTCCAACGGTAAAAGATAGAGTCCTTCGATGGTTAAGCTGGGGCACCTTTTGTGGTGCCGTGGCCACGATTCTCTGTAAAGCCTCTCAAGATGAAGGTTGGATACCAGTCAACAAAAACCTATGGTATGTCGTTAAGAAAAAAGGAAAACCCGTAGTTCTGCATCCGCTAAAAGCCTGTTATGCGTAGGTCATTGTCATTTGTAATGGTCACGAGCTGTTTTGCATTCTTTTTGCTCTGCTTTTGCTACCTGCTGGTCGACGTTTATCAGCTGTGGAACGGAACTCCCTTTTTCTACCCAGGTGACTTTATCAGAAGTTTTCCGCTCTATATAATAATGATTATAATATCTCTGGATCTTAAGGAATGAATGGGATCTTCATGTACGTCGGGCACGAAGTCGCGTACACCTTGTTCCCCTGGCATTGGAGAACAGGTGACATGAACACGCATTTCGAAATGTTGGTAGAAAATCTATGGGGTACGTCCCTTTGGGTCATTGTAGCAACTTGGCTATTCTACAAGAAAATTTTCATTACTGTTTAATAATCCCTGCCAAGCTTATACTTGTCAAGTTCGAACGAAAGAAATTTTATTTTCAAATGTTGATTTTATTCATAGCTACTAGGCATCCTGAAACGCCTTGTGGAAAGTTTCTAAAATTTTAAATAAAAATCCTGTTGGTTATCGAGTTGAGATTTCTTGCGTACCTCCGTTGCAGTTTCAATCAACCGCGGCAGCAAGTTTGGCTTCCCGGTAGGGGTGATGCATTGTTTATCGTGTGTTCCCATCCATCACTCTGGAAAGCATTACTTGTATTCGCCAATTCGCTGAAGTAATAATGGGTTCTTCATCATTCTTTCAGGCTTGGTCCGCATTTGATATGTAAACTTTCCCATGTAACTTTCTTTTTTCGATGTCCGTACGTGGAAGAACGAGGATTTTCCCCAGAAGCTGACGTTTTTCCGGGTAACGTATTTCTTCAAGCAAAACAAATTATTTGTTGCTACTTTCATTCGCCCATTTACGTAGGTTTATGAAAGCGGAACGAGATGGGTTGGTCATACATTTCCATTGAAATGCAGGGGATAAATCTGTACTGAAATAATACTTTATTGTTGGCAGGTAACACACGATAACATTCACTTCACAAGGAAAGGTTTTAAGTATACACTTGACGTATTCCATGACACAATCATGTTTGTCTTATATACAAAAGCTCAGGTTTTAAGAGCACTTAATAATCTCCAGTTATTCCACCATTTTGATGGTAGAAACTTTTTTAAAGTCTTTCACTTTCACATTCGATTTCAACTACATTGTAGTACGAATGATCTGGGAACTTTTCCAGTTCCACGTAATCCGTATCTGAGGCTATGAGCCTTTCTAGCATCAACACTAGTTCCGTAAAGGTTGGTCGTTGCTTGGGATCTTTATCCCAGCAATAAAACATAATATTATACAGTTCTCGCTTGCAATGTTCAGGTTTCTCAAGGCGATAGCCTTCTCTAATCCGCTTCATGACATCTGCTGCAGCCAGGCCGGGATATGGCGTTGAACCTGCAAAAAAAGGCGGGAAAAAAGTTGTCAGGTTACTAATTGAAAGTTAGAATCTCCAACAGGGACGTAGGTGTTACCTAATGTTACAATCTCCCACATTAGCACCCCGAAACTCCACACATCTGTCTTGGTTGTGAAAATGTTGTCATATAAGCTCTCGGGAGCCATCCAACGTATGGGAAGACGGCCTTCTGACTTCCGTTCGTAAACGTGACTTGCCATCACGTCTCGTGCGAACCCGAAATCAGCCACTTTGCAAATCCTGTCTTCGGATATAAGTACGTTTCGTGCTGCCAAGTCTCGGTGGATAACCTAAACGCAAATGTCAAGATGACTTCAGCACATAATGGCTTCGTTTTTATGCAGAGTGCTGGACAGTATAATTAGAAGACCCTTACCCCATTGGCAGAGAGGTACTCCATGCCCCTTGCTACTTGGAAAGCAAAACTGGTCAGATCTCGGGAACTCAAATGGCGACTCGAGCCGTGAAGGTTTCCATAGTAATGATCCGCTCGAGATTGTCTCAAGTAGGATTGTAATTTGCCGCCAATCACGTTTTCCATGATTACAAAAATGGGATCTACGATTTAAAACAAACAGTTGAAACCTAATTAAAATGTTAATTAAGGTAGAGAAAGTAACTACCTTTTTCCGTACAACAACCCAAGAGTGAGACCACGTTTATGTGAGGCTTCAGTAACTTCATGATATCTAATTCCATTAATAGATCTTTGCGTTCTTTTTCACCTGCGTGCTCTTTGAGAGTCTTGACAGCAACGATGCTGAGGCCTTGCTTGTCTATTACCAAAAACAGCGAGTCAACTATAAATTCTGACAGTGTAGTTAGTACTTTTACCTTGAATGTTAAGCGCTTCGCATTTCCATACTTGTCCGAAGCATCCCTCTCCTAGTATACCTATAATATGCAAGCGATGGCGGGGAAATTCCCATTTGTCTGCTGTCGAGTCCGTTTTATGCATCTGTAAACAAATAAATCTTCAGTCTTGGTTTTGAAAAACGGTCGAAATGGCTCTCCAAATTTGGTATTTTTTAAGTGATTCTCCTCCCCCATAAAAAATTGCCGCATTGTTGTACCCAGGAAGTTAATCACAGTGATTAAGACCGATTATTTATTTATATTTTTACCGAGTTTTGGAGAGAAAGATCCTGACTTTTCTTGTATGATTCATAGCGATTGCTAAGGGCCTTTTTGCCCACCAAATGCGGAAGGGATAATGGATCTCCATCGGCAGGCCGTCCATTGTCCGTTGCATCCTTCCTAGTCTGCGAGACGAGAATTAACACGTCAATATAATATATGCATTTCCAAGGTCTTAAGGCAGCCTTTCATAACAGCGTTTAAGATGGGTGGAGTCAACCAAGCTTACTCCGTTTGTTTTGTCTTTCTTCCGCTTGATCAGCCATATCCCCAGGGCTAGGAGTGGCAAACATCCTGCAATGACGGCAATGGGTACAACGGTTTGGACTATGATCGCGTCCGCCGTACTGGGTATTCTGGATTCGGTCACGGTGGCGTTGGTATGTGGGGTTAACGATTCGCTTGATCGTTTGGGATCAGCTGGTGCAACGACAACTGCTGGAGAACTGTCTCCACTTGATGAAATGGATTGCCTAGATGGAGTACCCGTGGTTACGTGATGGACGGGTTCCAAAACGGGTTGACCTGTTTTGGCAAACCCCAAATAAATAAAGGAAGTAAAAAAGGAAACCGTCAATGCTGTTCTGAATACATAATCGAGACTTACCAAAGTTAACGGAGGGCAATGAATTAGCTGGAGCTTTGATTACACCGTCAGGCGGTATTACTTCAACGATTATTTCAACTTTGGCGCCAAGACCTTCTACGTCTTTGGCCACAATGTACATGTTGAGCAACTTCTGCGGCTGAGGAACGAAATTTGCGAAAGAAACATCGTTATTTTGTAAGGTACATGAAAGTATAGACTTACCAAGTGTTCAAGCGATTTGTTGAGGCGCACCGCTCCAGACGAACTATTGATGATAAAATACTCGGATCCATCTCCCATACTTTTAAATCCTTTGGGTCCGGCTTGAATACTGTACGTAATGTTTTGGTCTTCGGGATCAGATGCATGTACTGAACGTATCCGTGTCCCCGGAACCGTATCCGAGGGTACTTCCCATCTGTTTTGAACCGTGAGGGTAGGTGGCGCATTGTTGGCGGTCGAAACTGTGGGGGTGAAAATGGTACCCCAGAAAGCCCATTTAGTGCTAATGTAACACGTTGATTCAATGAAAGTGAACCAACTTAATAGGATTTGTTTGTGCGTCTTTCTTCTCACGACTTCAACGGGTGCCGGAAAAACCTTTCACTAAGTCGCTTTCTCTTTATTTGTCCGTCTTGGAAAGGAAACGTGTTTCTGTAGTACGTCATTTGGTCATGGTTTGGGGGAAAACTTAAAACTTTTCAGAGCCTAAATCTATTCGTCAATCGTCAAGGTTGAGTTTTGAATAAAGAGTCGATTTTAGAACGCAGACAGAAACATATACAAGGCCTTTCCGCGGCCCCCACTTCCGCATCCCGAAAAAGTTTTAGGAACTTACTTTGCGAAGCTTCTAAGATGACTAACACAAACGCAATCAACTTTAGCATGATAACGATAGTTGCACTTGCTCGTCTGTGATGGGTATCAAGTTTGTTTAATCCAAAAAACACTAGGTGTAGGTAGGGAAACGAGGGTCATTAACCAGTTATCGCGACATGAATCTGCTAACACGATCAGAGACAACATAACCTCTTAGGTTCCTTGGTAATTAACGTGAAACATCACACACAGTTAGCGGAGTAACTCTCACTTTTCGTAAGCTTACATGGGTAACTCAAGCAAGAATGCCAGGAAAACCCAAACCCAGGAGCGGTTCTCCGGTTTGGGGTTGGGATGATGAGGTATATACTGCACACCTAGGAGGCAAAGTTGGGAAGAAGGAGGCTAAAAGAAGCGAGAACAAAGCATATACGGGCTGACCCAAGCGGCAGACGCTGTTCCTTGGGCATCCACGTAACCATGGAGGCCATGATGGCCATGAAAGACAAGAGCGAAAGAGCTGGCTGCGCTTTAATACACACAAGTTATTAAATCTCCTCATGTGTCGAGCTGATACTTTAAGGGAGTTTCCTTACCACTTTGCTAGCTTTCTCACGTAGAAACGCTTCATGGCCCGCTGTTAGTAATCGTAAGCACCGCCATTTAAGATAACAAGTTGGCAACTGTATAAGCAAAGCCGGGCTACGAAGAGTGCATTGAAGTTTTACACACCCACATCCCATTAGAAAATGGGCTTAGCATTTCCATGTGTGAGCAAGACAAGTTCCGGATACACCTCAGCTCCCTATACCCTATCTGTAATAGGCTTAATAGCATATATACAATCTATTCAAGGTCTAATCGGCTTATGGAAAACCCCGATGGTCCTTGCTTAGACCCGGCTCGGAACCCGCGCCGTAATGGAAAATATCTGGGGCTGCCTTGTCACGCGTCAAAAGTCTTATTACCTTTCACAAAGAGGGTACGGATAGCTGCAAGGCGAATCGTGAAAGGAAGACAACAGAAACAATTATGAAATTCAGTTTCAATTATGGATGACTTGTTTAGCACCGAGATCCTTTCAGGAGGACAACGGCTTCCATGTAAAGTCGTGTTGTCTTAATAATGATTCCCCCGTCCTTCTCTGAGATAAATATCGGACGAGTTATGTTTCCCTTACTTTACTTGTGGTAAGCATGTTTCTCGTGAATGTCATTTCGCAGCACTTTTGCTTAATTCGTCCAAGTGCATTTACCCCTGTGTAAGGAGATTTCGCAAGCAGGAACTTTCACGCCTAGAAAGCGAAGCGGATATCCCTTTTAATTCCAACACGTTCCTGTACCCCCTTTATAGAGCGGTGTTGATACGCATCCTACTTCCTATTTGTTTCCTTTTTTGGCGGAAAATATGAAAGTGATTTAATCTCAAGTGACTTTCCAACTCGTAGAATTTGGTTCGACTCTTTAACAAGTCAAACCAGAAAGAGCCAAGGGAAGCTATATCGCCCAGGTTTTTGGTCACGCTTTTGCTTCGACCTGCATGTCAGGCATTCCCAAGTCCCGTTGTGTCGGGGCTGGGCGCCAAAACTTCATCGATGCTGTTGCACCGGCACTGAAGCATCCATGTCCGGGAAAAATTCCGGCGCAGCGCCCAGTAAAAGCGGTCGCTGATAGTCAAAAGGTCTTCAAAGACACCTGAAGACGGAGACGGCTAACAAGTATAGTAGTATATACCTTGTCAAAAAGTGGCGTTGTGGGTAACGCGTGTGATAGTTACAATTGTCTGTTCTGAGCCTAATATTCTGGAAAATCACCTTATAACAAAAAATTAAAGTGTTATTTTTTTTTCTTGAGAGGTGTTTGCCCGTACAAAACCACACATTTAGTTAAACATGGTAAGCTTCACAAAGATCCTTCATTCCTTATTAGTCCAAAACTTCCCTCTTTGAGAGACCCATTTGCTTAATTAGTACTGTGGTTAGCGTGCAGAAAGGAAGTTATAAATGTCTTTTTACCTTTTCGTACTAATTTCTAAGCCAACGTGCTTCGATCTGCGTTAGCACGCACCCAAGTTGTCAGCTCGTTATTCAACCTGTCGTCCTTGACCGTGAGTTGAAAAAGCGCATGTTGAATACGAGAAACCAGAAACCCTGCGTAGGAGCTTTATGGGTCATTCACATCCACTAGTTTAACTTCCGGTATTGTCTCGAAATGCCTTTTTTGGAATTCACAAGGCAGTTTCTATGAAAAAAGTCGCAACCCAGCTCTTTTGTTTCTTGGCGGTTTATAATGAAAAAAGAACTGGCTTAACCGATTACCTTCTACTGCGCTGGTTAGAACCTACAACGCTTGGGCGCGTCGCCAAGACTTGGGTCATCTGGTTCTTTCGATAATTTTTTTTCATGTTTACATACTATTTGTCTCTGCCTTTTTGTCGACTTTGCATACAAGCCAAGCTCTTTGGCTTCTCATTATCCTTCTGGGTTAGGAGTATAGGTAAGGACGTTAACCTCTGGTACCTTTTGGTCTTTCGCGAAACATGTAATTGATAGTGGGATGCGCCTAAATAGAAGACACTGCCTTCAAGTTCATGGAGTGCGTTCCTGAGTAATCCCTGTTTATACCTTTTGTACCGTCCTCACCCAGGCTTTCTATTTTGGATTATACGAAATAGTAACCTAATACTTTGGAGTAGCGGCATGAAAATTATTCCAGGTCATTGAATAATCCCGGTTTATACCTTTTATACCGTCCTCACCCAGGCTTTCTATTTTGGATTATACGAAATAGTAACCTAATACTTTGGAGTAGCGGCATGAGAATCATTCCAGGTCATTGAACGGCTATGGGTGTTACAATCCCCAATGGTAGGTTTTGGAATATAAGCAAACCCCCTCCTTTTAGGACTATATGCCTGTGCTCTGAGCTCGTGTTATGCCATGCATAAAAACGGCCTTTGCGTTCACCTTGCCGAGGGCAAAAGTTCACTAGTAATGAGGAGACCAGGTCTAGGGCCAAACAAAGGAAGATGTATAGAAGAAGGGGCTTCCAACACTTTTGACGAAAAGAGCACCGTTATCTTTCGCTCCTACCTTAGTTTGGGCAGCGAGAACTTGTCTAAAGCATAGAGGCGAAGAACTTCCTGGACCTTTTGCTCGGTGCAGGTTTGGCATTGCACACTGTCTCGGATGGTAACTGTAGCCAAAACACGTCCGAGTTTACTGGACCATGTAAAATAGCGTAAGGGATCATCACGTTAAGTAACGTCCTAGGAAACGACATGTTTGAATGGGTTTGGTGGGTAACACGGTGCGGCGCGTGCCACGCTGGGCTGAGCAATCCAATATCGGAAAGATTTCCTGCGGACGCTTGTCCAGTTTTTTTAAGATATTTCCATCCATAACTAGGACGTAAAACACGAAAGTGGGGTGTGCGATTGACCCATATAGGAGATGACTCAAAAAGTTTCCTTATGACAGCCCAAGTGACGATATCTCGAAGGAGTCGGCTTAAGGGCGGGTAGGACAAGGGAAAAAAGCCGTTAGTTTCAATTCTGGTATGTAGGTACCTTGTCGCCAAGATACATCATCCTGACAGCTAGTACGCTATTTATTTCTATTTTTTGGGTCCTTTTTATGAAGTTGATGTTGCGTAATTTTGACTCATTTGTTTTGTCCGGTCGTTGCAGGCTTTCGTAACATTGACGAGGATATTGGTCCTTGGCTACGTGACGTTGGTGTTGGCCAACTCGTCGCCGGAAGAGAAAGCTGACAGTTATTCGCCACTAACTGGAAATGAACCTCGGGAAGAGCGTCAATTAAGGGCCACGCAATCGAGTAGTGGTTATCAGGCCCAGGCTGAAGAGGCACCGTTACCGGGCGAGTCTACCGATGACCCGATTGATCGAAAAGACGTTCGCGTTCAAGAGACCAACGAAGTGAACCCGTACCGTTTATTTCCTCCTGGGTTTCATGAAATTTTAGACATACCCTTGCACCAGTACAGTAACGGGACCACTTACCATCCTTCAGACAAATATAAAGTACCCAAGACCAACAAATATCCTTTGGTATCCAGTGGGTACGCCAAAGTGCAAGGAACCTCTTCCAAAACGTCCAAGTCTACCGTCCGTCCAGCGACCAGAGGTACAACCACTACTCCAACTACTACAACGACTGCAAGTTATGACTACGATGACAGCGATTACGGAACCAAGAGTGCGCGACGACCCGTCACCAAACGGCCCCAGTACAACAGCTATACCCCCACCACTCCTAAAAGTGAAGTATATACCAAACCCACGACTCGAAGACCGCAATACGTTCCTGACCAGACTTACGATACCGACAGTTATGCCACGAAACCCCCGCGCCGACCCTCGCCGACTCGACCACCTACCTTTGATCAGTACGAGCCCTACGACCCCACACAGAAGAACGAAGGGAACGTCTACGCTGAGTATCAGCCAGCTTACGAAGACCTACCCGAAGATTCACAGAGCTATCCACCAGTAAAGGAAGTAGCGAGTTACGTTAAACCAGTTCCTGAGTACGCGAACCAACCTACGTATAAGCGTCCGCAGTCACCACCCGCAAGCGAGGCCCCGGCCTATAGCCTACAGAAGCCACAGTATAACTCAGACTATTCCCCGTCCTCACCGGTTCGAGACTTCGCAGTACCGGTCAATCAGGAAGACAGCCAGAACGGTGACATTATATACGATTATGAAGAAGGTCAAGAAGAAGGAGAGGGTGGCGTTATGTTTGTCGTCAACAATCCCAGACCTCATATTCCAGTCAGAGCACCTGGGGTACCTTCGGCGCCGTCTACACCAGCCCCGCAATATTATGAACGAGAGCCTGTGGCCGTGGTAGAAAAAGTGCCTAGAGACCCTCCACAACAGACTCCACCACCCTTCAAACCCTCCGCGCTCTTCCAGCCTAACTTCCCAGCAGATTTTGGCAAACCCCCGAATTTCGCAAGCAACTTTGGAAGCAACCAGCGCAACCAACCCGAACAACAGCAAGTGCCCAGTGGCTTTGGGTACAACAACTTTGGGTCTGGGTTATCCGAACGGCCTAGCAATTTTTATGCTCCAAATAACTCGCCGCCCAACGGCCCGTTACGTTCGAGACCTGAGCCGCAGCAACAATCACCCGGATATCATGCGTCACAGGCCGCCGCAAATTCGGAACGTTACCCTAGACCGAGACCTGAAACTAACGGAGCTGAATACCCAAGACCTCCTTTTAGTAACGGTGGACTTCGCTTCCCTCAGCAAAGGCAAGACGCAAATATCGCGGTGAACCCGAGCGAAGAACAACCAGCAGCCTTACCCAACGTACTGCCCCAGTTTAGACCGACTTCCAACGAAGACGGAGGACTTCAACCTCGACCTCCCGTCTATAACAGACCTTCGCAACAGCAAGTTTCCGATTCCCGACCCGGGGGACCACCACCCCACTCTGGCTTCGATAACCGGCCCAATGTAGAGTACCGACAGCCGCAACAGCAACAACAAAATAAACCACTAAGGGAAGCTGGGTCACCTAATCCTTTGTCGTCTTTGTCTCAAGCGGTAGCCAGTTTTTTTGGTCGCAGGTCTTCGAACGCTAATCAGAAAATGAGCAAACAAGGACAGGTAGCCGGTTCACCTGCTAATGATCGGGAAAACCGTAACCCTAACCCGGTGGCCGGACTTCGCCTTCGTAGCAGACGCGACGTGCCACTCCCCACTGACGGCTTTTTGGCACCCAGTCAGAATCCGAATGCGCGTTCCCAAGCTTTCTACATGTATACTTCGCAGGGTTTGGAAAAAGGGCAACCCCCGTTTTTGGTAGTTGGGCCCCGGAATGGCCCACCTCCTGAAGTACCTGGAGCTAAGCTGGTTCATTCGGTACCCGTTTCACACCCACCAGCTTCTCAACAGCAACCTATTCTCGTTCCAGCGTCACTGAGCAGGCGCCAGGAAACGCCTGCGGCTTTGTTGGTTAACCGAAGGGAAAGCTTGGACAGTGTCCCTATACATTCCCGCCTGGTGCTGGATAACCGAAGAGAAGGCTTGGAAGGTTATCCGATACAGCCCCGACCCTATCCTGATAACCGAAGAGACAGCATTGCAGTTCAACCGGAACTCACTCGCCCGTTGTCAGCGCTCTATTTGAACTCAAGACACCCTGAAAACTCGTACCAGGAAAATAACATACGACCACCGGTTTCATCATCCATCCGCCGGCCGCCGCCCGTTGGAGTACTTTTCCAAAACAAACCAGGTTTCGAAAACCAAGGTCCAAAGCCGGGTCCCGCAGTGCAAGCCAGTAAGCTAAATCTGGCTGGTACTCATCCGCAACACGATAAGCAACCACCTCAGCACTATGTCGTACCTCCTCGTAAACCTCTGAATCCCGTAATAGATATTGCTGAACCTAACGTACCTTTGGGGCCTCTGCCCACCAGACAAGCTCCACCCATTGCAATCAAACCTTCGATAAACCGCAGGCCTGTTGACGAACCTAGCTTAGCAAATCACAGGCTTCCAGCCGGTTACAGGGTTCCACCGGTAGAAAACCTGCCCAGCTTACCTGCCCCGTCTTCTGCACAGGCCAGCGAAGAAGAACAAGTACATGGCCAAATATATCATGAAACCCCGGTACCTTCCTCAACGTACGCACCGCTGAGGTTACCGAATAGGCCAACCACCCCTCGTAAACCGATCGAGGAACAACCACAGCCGGTTGAAACTACTTCCTCCTATGTACAAGCACGTACTACGACGACTACTACTACAACGACAACGACAAGAAGGCCAACAACTGCGAGCCGGTACAATTTTGCGTACGATCCGAACGTGGTCGGAACCATATCGAAAGACACCCAAAAGGGTGAATCCATTGCCGTGGTCCAGCCAGCGTACGTTCTTTCGTACCCGTTAGACAAATCCGATACTCGAGTTCCAGAGCTTTTCAACTTGGATGCGCCGTTCTTCCCAAGCGTGGAAGCAAACGAGGAACCGCAAAGAAATTCACAGTATAAGGATCCCCAAACTGTTAGTTGGTACGCCGTTAAGGGCTTGGAAACGCCAGTTGTTTCGGCTGATACCGAAACAGCTGCAAGCAATGTACCCAGTTTCAACGCACCTGCAAATCCCACAATGGAGAGTGGGTTCTTACCCGTTGTTCCTCATACGGGTTGATTGTTGAAAACATGTGCAAATACTTTCCCTTTCTCAGCTTGAATATGATACGTGTATTAACTTATTAAGTATTTAATCATCTACCCAGTTACATATTCCTTTCAAGGAATAATAGGTCCTATTGATAAAAGGTAAATGCCGTTGTGTGGGGATCCTAGGCGATTTTCAACAGGATAAACTTGTACATACGTCTGAAGCCGTACTTAATTACGGAATACATGGGGATAATTTCGAAACCCTTGAGAATTTAATTCATTGTATTCATAATCACAAATCACTTAGCAAGTCAAATATTCTCCTTAAAAAAACATTTACAGTTGCTTTAATACTGTCTTGAGACCCTGGGCGACTTTCATCAGGATAAACTTGTACAGTACTCAAACTATTGATCACTATACGGAGTTTGCCAATGGACCAATCACATTTCTCTTCCGTTGTTTAGACCAATCCTGTCATTTCTAGCCTACTACTAGCTTAGGTACAGAAATTCCTTCTAAACTCTTCAGTCAATTAAATGAGCAAGTTTTTTAATTGAATGACCTGCTCCTTTAATTAACTGGGGAATTTAGAAGTGATATCGTGTTGAGAACCCTACCTACGCGTAGAAGTAGGCTTCAAATGAGAGGGTTGGTCTAAACAACGGAAAAGCAATGTGATTGGTCAATTTGCGAAGTCCATGAAGCGACAATAAGTTCGTTACTGTACATACGTCAGAAGCCGTACTTAATTGTCGAATAGAAGAGGATAATTTCTAAGCCCCGGAAGATTTAATACCTTGTCTTTACAATCACAAATTACTTAGCACGTCAAATATTTTCCGGAAAACACATTTACAGTTTCTTTAATACTCCACTAGTGGCGCTTTTCTCAGTTGGAGGCCAAAAGTACGATCTCTATCATGATTTTCTTCCATTGTGTTTTTCCCTGTCAAACAGATGTGATTATTTGTGTACATGTTAATGTTATTTAGTCTTTTTTATAAAAGATATATTGCAAGTTTTTCAACTCTATTCTGATCAATAAAATCATCATGGATCTTACAACGCCTTCAACACCAGAAGAGACGAAAGGAGAGCGCTGGCCTGTCTTTATGTCAATATATCTGTCTCAATCTGGATCTCGTCAAGGAGGCGTATCTGGAAAGAGCAGTGAGTTCCGTTTTACCTGTGATTTATTTTCTTTCAAAGCTTAAAGTACTAAAGAAATAAAAAAAGAAAAACTATTGGAATCTTTAAACTCTTTAGTTGTTTTGGACCAGGGAAAAGTTTGGTCCACGTTTGTTTGTGTTGTTTTCAAACAGGTGTCACATGGGGTTGCACATGCTCATAGAAGATTGGCTTGGAACTATTGATCTTTTTATGTATGTGTGGTTCTGCCTTGCGCACCCCTTAGCTAACTAAAGGGTCACGTAAGGACTTTAGGAGCTTGGAAAAGCCACAAGCTTTTAGTCATAACTCTCTAATTTTTGGTGCTTGGCAAAAAGTTGGTGAATGGCTCTGAGAATTCTATTTCTATGGCTTTAACCATGAGCTTTTCTGGAATGGCTGGTGCTCAAGATACCATCTATTTATGCAATTTCCGAGTGTCGGTTGATGGAGATTGGCTTTGTTTGAAAGAGCTACAGGATTTCCAACCTGAATTGATTCCTTCGTATTTACCCAAGCCTCCATATTTGCATTATACTTACGGTACCCTTAACTTCTTGTGGTTTCTTAATCGTTTAAATTCAGTAACCTTTGTTTAAAAGGCGAAATTCACGAATTCTTCTTTATTTTTCTGTGATTTTCATTAGAACGTGATCCCATGCAAGTGGAACGAACAAATCTAGTTAACCTCTGCAAACTGATTGTCAAGGAGCTTATTGATTCTTCACTCAAGTATGGAAGAATGCTAGACTCGGACTATGTTCCCTTACAACATTTTTTCATCGTTCTGGAACATGTTTTTCGCCATGGTTTGAGGCCCAAAAAAGTGAGTTATGCTTATAATAAAAACCGCCCAACGTGTGAAAACTTTGTCTCAATGCTACTCTATAGGGATTGCTGGGACCTAAGAAAGAGCTGTGGGATTTGCTTCAGATAATTGAGAAATACTGTCCTGACGCGGCTGATATCACAGCTAGTATTCGAGATTTACCATCAGTCAAGTAAAGTTTTCATTGTTTTCATTTATAAAATGCTATTAAAGCTAATTTCACTATTTTATGTATCTATAATGGGATTTAGAACACATATGGGTCGAGCTCGGGCATGGTTACGATTAGCTTTAATGCAGAAGAAAATCGCAGATTACTTAAAAGTGCTTTTGGATCACCGAGACGATATCATGAGCGAGTTCTTTGAAATGGGTTCTTTATTGGTGAGCGACGAAGCTGTGATAATCATGGGTCTTTTGTTGGGTTTGAACGTAATCGACTGCAACATCTGTATCAAGGTACCAATCGATGTTGCGACGGAATTTTTCCAATGATTTCTCAATGTTTTAGGGCGAGGATTTGGACAGCCAGCAAGGTGTCATCGATTTTTCCTTGTATTTGCGAAATGGTTCTGGTGACGCTACTCCCCCGCCCAACAGCATAGATAATTCAAGTATGACGGCTGTTTTAGACCAGAAAAACTACGTAGAAGAGCTAAACCGACATCTCACGTAAAAAATGCCTGTCAAAACGTAAACAAAAAGATTATTACGTATATTTGGGGTAAACAGGGCCACTGTCAGTAACTTACAAGCTAGAGTGGAGTCTTTGACGACCACCAATGCTCTTATGAAAGAAGATCTGTCCTTGACCAAGTCCTCTTTTGCGGCTTTGCAACAGGAGAATACCGCATTAAAAGGACCTTTGAAACAAGATCGATACAACGTCAACTGGGTAAAGTTCTTGATTAGCAGCACGTGTCATGTTTATTTATCCAAAACTGCAGGAATCTGACTCGACGGGGCAAGTCCACATGGAATCGCCTCGCAAGTCTCCGCCTTCCGCGACTGTTGTAACGGAAGACGCCCTAGCCGAGATAAAACTGCAATTGGCCGAAGAGAAGAACCGAAGGCTTGATTTGGAAAAAGAATTAGAAATCCAGGTAAACTTTTTGATGCCCAACATATGATTACAACGTAATTTTATTCTATTTTTTATCTGTAAATTCATTCCTTAGTCAAGTATCAGGGCAGAGACTGAGGTTGCGTTGAAATTACTTGAGAAGGATATCCACGAAAAGCAAGATACGATAATCTCACTCAGGAGGCAGTTGGATGACATCAAGCTTATCAATTTGGAGATGTACCGCAAGCTCCAGGTAAGATTTTGATCCCCTCGCTATAAGAAAGCTGAGCAGAGCGAGAATTTATCATGATAAAAATCGCTTTTTATTTTTTTTTTGCTTTCTATTGCTTACCCAAGGAATGTGAGCAAGAAATTAACGAAAAAGGAGAGATGGTGAGTAGGCTGCAAGCAAAAGCGTCTCACATTTCTACTATATTAGCCAACTTGGAAAAGTTTCCTCATGGCCATCCACCTCCTCCACCAACAACCACTTCATAATATATCATATCTAGTTTTGATCCGGCTTAGGGGATTATTATTTTATTTTTTTATTTTTTCCTACAAAAAACGAGTCTCGATTTGTTCTCGGAAATAATATCTGTTTCTCAATTTCAAGCTGTCAACCTGATTGCCAGCCTACTCGTAGCATTGTTTTTAGTAGTTGGCGAGTGTCATAGCTATTTTTATAAACATGCCCCCCATCTTTCGTTCTCTCTATACGTTGTTTTTCTTGGCATTTCAAATACCGAAGCATACAAGGCGGGGGAGTTAAACGGAAAGCACAATGAACAAGGGTGGCTTTCAGTGTGTTTGAAAAGTGCAATCTGGCGAATACATTTCGCTCTCTGTGGAATTAATGCGTTGGGATTAGGCATGCGAGGCTGCTCTTAAGCACAAATCTGAATCTGTGGCCCAACTCGAGACCACCGTTGCTACCCTAACCGAGTCTGTCCAGCGTCTAGATGCCCAGTAAGTAACTTATTCTACTAAGTTATTCTAACTATTCACATATATTCATATTCTAAGTAATTTGGACAGCCCAAGTTCGGGACTGGCTGGGGAAAACAGTTGGAAATCACTAATGCTTTTTTAATTGAATTTAAAAAATACTATATTTTCGTTGTGTGAATGTACTACAACAAAGAAATTTTGCGAACTTGTCTAACAACGACTGGCGGTTATCGAGGACGGAGGCCGAATGTTCGGTTAGCGAGGTTACTTACCAGACGAGAAAATTTCACTGTTGCCCAATAATGAATGTTCCCGTTGTGGGTTATGTAGGGCTTAAATTTATACACACAAAAATATCCCTTTCCGTGTCTAGTACGGAACGTAACTTATTCTAAACTTATTCTACTAGTTCTAGAAAGTAACTTATTCTGATTTGATTAAAAACTGACTGTTGTTGTTGAAGGGTGCTCGTGTCGGAAAGATCCAAGAAGGAAGCGGATGAAGCAGCTGTGGTAGCACATGACACGGCTGTCACTGCCAGCGCCCGTTTAGGTGCCACTGAAGCGGATTTGAGATTGGAACGGGAATGGAGAGAAGCCTTGCAGGAGACTATGATGACAGACCGGGAAAAGATTGCCAATTTGCAAACGCAAGTGTTGGAAGCGGGCAGAGTTATTGAAGTAAAGAAAGCACTCGACTTTGCAAACTTGCGAACCCTGGGGGAGTTCCTTTGCTAAATAATGTGCGTCATTAGGAGCGTAGCCAGTTGCGAGAGGAATTGAACCGTTCAATGCAGCATTGTGCGGAACAAGAGCAGACGATGGAAGAATTGGGAGCCCGCTTACGCGAATATCGTTTAGAAGCCGAGTACATCAGGGAAAGTGTGGCATGGCCCCATCGAGATGCTCAATGGGAGTCGGATAAAGCAGTCAAGGATTGCAAATTATGCCAAAAAGAATTCAGCGTCACCCGCCGCAAAGTAAAAAGACTTTTAATACAATTACAGTTAAATTATATCTAAATATACAATTGTATTATTATAGAAAATTATAATTACAAATAAATTAAGATTATTAATCAAATAGACAATTATATTATTGTAATAAAAATACAATTAAACACTAATACAATTTAATAAAGCAATTACAATTTTAAGCGCTATTTAATTTTTTTTTTTTGCTCTTAGCACCATTGTCGTAATTGTGGAGATATTTACTGCAATCAGTGCTCTAACAACACCATGCCACTTCCATCCTCGGCCAAACCCGTTCGTGTATGCGACGTATGCAACACTTTACTCCTGAAGCGCTACAGTGCGTCCTAAAATCTTACGCCTACAACTTATTAGCAATCATACAGTGCTTGACAATCTCATGTTTGGATGCCGTTGGCTGGCAGGTTTAGAGGTAAACTTGGCTGACTTGGGCTATCAATAAATAGATAGGGTAGGACACTGGCCTGTCTAGACGTAACGTGTCCAGCTTTTCGTTCGATTTTTATCTCCCAAAAAATACGGTACACTGATCAAAGGAAAGAGTGCACACTTTCAAATGTGTGAATGATTATCTTACCTGCATATGTATTCATTGGCAAAGAGTATTTTACAAGATTTTAACCATACGCTTTCCTTTCTGAATTTGTGAATTACTAATAAGTTCATTCATGAGCAACTTTTCAGTCATCTTTTTTCAAATCTGACGCGTCTAAATCAAAATCACGCTGGTTGTTTCGATACGCGAGCGGATTTTCAGATAAACGTTCTGCAATGTCAGCTTGAAGCTCCTTAGCGTCAGCTTCTTTAACGGCTTTGCCCTTGCCGTAGTAAATGTCTTCTCTGTAGATACGATCCTTCAGTCGGTATGTGTTGTGCAACTACACGAAAAAGGAAAACGCAATATGAGCGATGGTTTCGTATTTCGTGCTACTAGTTGAAGCTTACTTTATCCCAGTATTCAATGTTGAAAGAGAAATTGACGTGGAAATATTGATGATGGTTGTCGTGGAAAATGCAGTCGGGCTGCCAGGGCTGCCACCAATACGATTTGAAATTGATTCCGGAATGGTCAACGATTCCATGGTAGTAAATGTAGCCCAATATTGTACACATAGTGACTGTTTTTTTTTTCAGGAAAATCAAATCGAATCAGTACCAAATGATATTATGAAATGAAAATTATGAGAACACGCTTACCCCAATGAACGGGAACCAGGAACATGGGCGATATCAAGACACATTGCATATGGACAAATTCAACGGGATGGATGGCAGTGACCGAAAAGGCGGTGGGCTGCTTGTACTTGTGATGCAATTTATGAAAGTTTTTGTACAAAAAGGGCGTGTGGTACACACGATGATGCCAATACGTCAAGTAATCCTATATGAATGGAAGAGTTTGGCCTTATAATTATAACTGATTACTTTATTTTACATGTATTTAAACAATCAAGTTGTTTACCTGCCAGATGAAGACGACGGGCCATTGGAGGACAAACCAAAGCCAGGTATACTCATCAAATCCGTAGTAAATGGTGGACCAGCCGCCATTCATGATGTAGCACGACAAAAATCCGGAAATAATGGAGCCAATCAACAATGAAAAAGATCCCAATAGGATTTCATGGCGTTCCACATCTGGTTCCAGCCATTTATTGGGTTGGCATTTCCACTCTTGGGGACGGTCGCGTTGACGGATGTAGTAATACCACTGTTGAAGTATAAAACAACGTGTAAAGTTATACTCAGTCGTATAGAACATTTGACTTTTTAGGGGTTCATGCTTACGTGAAGAAACCCTCCTACTCCCAAGTACATGACATAGGAAATGGTCGTGGCCGGGATCAGATAGTACTGGACATCTTTGAGATAGTACTTTTCTAAGGAAAACTCGGACAAGTCAATGTCGGACTCGGTCACGTTGGCCTCGCTTCCATGGCGCATGTATTTAATGAAGTGAACCAGGATGAGGAGCCAGTCAGCTATGGAATATAGAGATTTATAGCAATTTGTATTGCACTGTTTACCATCAGTTTAAGGTCTATAAATGTCTGGAAAAAACAGCAATACCGACCTCGAATGGATGAGCCAACCAAAAATACGGCAACAGTAGCAATAAAGGAGCCCAGAAAGTTGGGCAACCGAGACCACGCTTTTTCCAGGTGTTGGCTGTATCTTTCACTCCAGGTAACATCCAGAGGGTTTATCATTCTTTTTTTATCCGTTGTCGCCATAATAGAGCAGTAAATAGAAATTCACACACTGGTTTTCACATTGGCGACTAGGTTGGGCGTAACCCCAGCACGGTCTCGGTCCTTTACTTCGGGTGATGGCGAATTATATAAGTGTAGGTTTGATATTGGACTTTGAAAGCGTTCAAAAGGACTTCCCATCAGACAGTTACAGATAAGTCTTTTTCATGCAGGAAACTTGGTCCTTGTCTGGTTTTTTAATATGTATAAAGCCATCTTCACTAAGCTGATAACTTACAATATTTGATCACTTTAATCAGTAAGGTTGCAGAACATTCAGGCGACATGAGATAGGAATATTTGATTGGATGTTAGGATAGATCAGATTCGCAGGCTGTGTAATGTTTCCAGTTGCATACATCTCAAAATCATTTGTTTCTTTAGTATGCCGAGAACTTTTCGTAACACGATTTCAAAATGCAACAAATTTTTGCGTTGGGAACTGGAGAGCGCCATGTATTCAATACGGGTTCAACTTTGCACACTTCCATTTCCATAAAAACTATATAGTGAAAAGTATACGCATAACGTACGAGATCAAAATCTTACTCTCAAATAAACAATAAAAATTTATAAATAAACATCTGAAACAGGAATTGATTTTCTACAATTTTGTGGACCTTTTTTTCATAGAGTATAAAGAATTTTCATATAAGTTTTTTTTCGTATAAAGCATAGTTGACAGACAAAAACGTCCGGATTTTTTTAAAGTACGAAATTCAGATCGTCATACATCGTTGATTATAGTGTCCATACTGAAAATAAAAGCGCTTGAGAATGTATTTACTACTACCATGGGTATAATGCGAAAGCAACGTGATCCGAGTCGAATCAAAGGTCCTATAGTTTGAATCATACGACACTAAAATCTTTTCGCGTACTTTATTTGTAAACAAGGAGTTATTTCTACTCCACCAAGGATTACACTAAGATAACTCCTGATAAAACCGGTCACGTGCGGAAAAACTCTGCTTACAACATCGACATCCTAGTAGGGTAATGTGTAATGTAATGCGACGTTAAAGGGGAGGGGCCACAATGGGATTTTCAAGTGCGCAGGAGGACTACTTTTTCGAAATTTTCAAAGACACGAATACCGTAATCTCTAAAAGACTCGCATATCAGGACTCGAGTAAATATACTATAACGGCTAAAATTTGCACCCACAAAGACCATGATTACGAACTATGTGGGATGCCTCTACGACGTTTCGCTTGCAAGATTTAGAATACTAATCGACAAAGCAGAATATAAAATAAACAAAACATATGCTATAATAAGTATGTAAGCAAGTTAACCATAAAACGTGCAAGGATCAAAAAGGCGCCAAACAAGATATTTAAATGCGGAAGTTGGCGGCCATAACCATCCCGTGCTTCCATCTAGCGGCAGTTAAAACTCGCCTGAATGTTCTGTTTTCCCGCCTAGTTAGTTGGCTACTATACCTTTACTATAAAAACGCATCCTTGGCTTAAAAAAAATACGAACAATGTCATCACGTGGCGACCTGAAAGACAATAGAAGACAAAAAAGACCCAACGCATAAGGGATATAAAAAAGGAAGATTGAACAAAGAAGTCGGTAAGGCTCATGCCAACACGGCTTGTTAACGTGCTTCCCCATAAAAATTGCAGCCATTCCACAACGTTGACTAACAGGGCTATTAACTGAATTAGGCCGTATACAGGCACGCTTGGTTGTCTGCTCCGAGATCCTTTTGCCGACTTTACAACGCTTTTTAGGGCAAATGCAATGCATGCCGGTACCTTTTTCTGTCGTCTGGCTCATGTCCGTCACAGGGATGGCTCTGCATAGCATCATAATGAGGGACGGGACGATCCAACATGACAACTTCAAAGCCGTAGATTGACAGGAGCAATGAAGAAACCTGGCCATTTTAAAATGCAAGCTGAAGCGCACAAAAAAGGAGCCAGACGTGACAGATCCCGAGAGTATCTTACCTAGAACCACCACGTTCTGTGGTATATTCCTGTCAGCATAGGCTAACGTTTTCCATCCGACGTGTTGCATATTTTTACCCCCCAAATCCCTCATCCATGTGCAATGTCGCTTCTTGTATACAGTTGACCTCTTCGCATTGGGGGTCAAGATTGGGGTATCAAGCTTTATTTATCAATTAGGAGCTCTTCGCTAATAAGTCTAGACCGAACCCAAGGATAAACCCAAGAGGCTTCATTTGCCATTTAGACGCACCCACGACCTTGGCGTTGTTGGTCAGGCTTCCTCAAGTTCGTAAAGCTTCGATAATAATAGTAGTACAAGAAAAAGAAAACTCTCAACCTTGGAATACGTAACCTAGCATTTAACCCCAGCTTACTGTGACACTGTCCCTTACGCGACACGACGAAGCGGGCAGGTAGGTAGGTCTAGTCGACAGGTCGGTGGCGGGCCCTGTCTGTTACCTGTCAAGCGGTCTTCAGCAGCCCACCAGCGCGAGTAATTGACAGCGACAAACCAACCCAGTGCGACTAATCCCGGTCCTGCAAGCTGTCAAGTCGAGCTTTACTCTTGGCCTCTTTTTGGCGTGTAAGATACTTGAACGCTTTTCAAAGGGCTTTTCTGTGTAGACTTTTTTGGGGCTGAATCTCTCGCCTTCCGCCCCTATTACCTGGTAGAATGACGCTGACGTTGGAACAACCCTTACACGCTAAAGCATTTAGCTGCGCAGTATTATTTCGAGGTAATTACTGTTTAAAGCAGTTCATAGCCCACACCACTTTCTCTACCCAAAGCCCCCTTTCTCATCAGTAAGGAGTGAAGGCCCCGTAACCTTGCAGATCCATCTTACAACCTGTTTTTCGTAACTGGGAGAGGATGATCCTTTATCGACAACCAGGAAAAAGCCTCTTTGCTAACGACGTAAATGGCTGTGGGCGAAATTTCTCAGATCCTCCTTCGCCAGCATTCCTCGGATAGATGGTAAACAGAGGGAGGGCGAGGGGCAGAGATCCACATGAGTTGTGAAGAGAGCGATCCCTTTGGTCGTGACAGCTCTGGCACCCGTTAATTAGACGAGATTATTTGCCCGGTTTGTCAAACGTGACAGGCCTCCTTTAGGAGCTACACAATGCTGTGACAGAGACAAAGCTGTCAGTATATATGAAAAGAAAAGGGGAGAGAACTGGAATTGCGAGGGACGTTTCGGACAGGTCGATTATGGATTAAAAATAAGAATGTTTCCCGCTTCCCCACTGATGGCACTGGCTGCCGACCCACGATAATCATAACAGACAGCACACAGTACCCGTCTTTCTAGAACCTCCCCAGTCGCCCCCACAAGTGTATCGCGTGTTTCGTCCCCCTTTCGCATTCCCTGCAAAGACACACTCATATAACTATGATTTATAGCCCACAACTTGCATTCACCATGCAGCTAGCGCTAGATCAATTTACATTTATGTAATGCCTGGCAATACATCTCTACAGACGTCAACTGTATGTAGTTATAGGGTTGGACCGCGGTGCAACACCCGTTACGTACAGTACGTTATGAATTGCCAAAAAAAGAAAGTCGTGACATCTGTGCAAGATTGAAGAAGCTTGAAAAAGAGAGACCGTTGAAGCTAAAGCTTTAGGATAGTCTTCGACGTGTCTTCGGCGTACGGTACATGTGCCTTCCAACGTTCCAAGGTGTGCAGTGGTAGTTAAAAAGCAAAAAGGCCGAGTAACTCGTTCCTTTTATTTTCTCCCTTTTTTATTATTATTTTACTCTCTCCTCTTTTCCTTTGGCTGGGGCCACCTCGAACAAACGCCTCGTAGCAGGGTAATCGCTCACGAAGATGGATGACAGGGAGACTTGATGGCGGAGTGGGGAAGCTTGCTTGCCCTACCGACCCGCTCATTAATACTTGTCATGGGGTGGCGGGGCCCATCTTGGGCATGCCGAGTTGGCAAGATTGATAGCGGTGCTTGGCACCTTGGAACCCCAAGACCCGTGTGTGTGTATGTATGTGTGTACCACAGTAAAAAGGATGCGAGAGAGAGAGAGATGAGAGGAGAAGCGATGTAGCAGTGGAGATAAGGAAGAAGCTGCAAGGAATAGACTCTGGGGCAGGAAACGCCATGTGTAAATCCATTCCCGGGGCGCTTAAATCATAAATATAGTGTGCAACCGCAGTGTTTTAAGCTGGCTTACAGGTAGCTAAGCGCATACTAAGACAGGCGAGAGAGGGAAGACACAAAAATAAAATGAAGAAAAAAGAACTCCTGCATGAGTTGGCTTTTAGTCAGAAGTCAGGAACTGCCGACCGCCTTGTCCGCTTTGCCGACCTCTCCACTTGTGTTCTTCATTGATGGATAAGGCATTTTGGCCTTATCGCAGCCCCGCAGCTGGATATAAACAGCAAGACAGCGGGAGTCTTTCTCGGGTTGCCTTATTTTTCCCTATTTTCCGTTATATATGTAACCCCGGACTAATATTTCAACGCAAAGTCATCAGTTTCCTGATTTTTTTTCCTCGAAGACTAAATTGTTCCTTTATTTTTTTCTTAAGTTCAGTTAATTTTTTTATTTTATTTGGCGTAGCTGCAGTTATCTCTTCCTCGTTTTCTACAAATTGCTTGGCAATGTTTCTGCTTGAGCTAGTTGCTGTCAGAAGGATTCCATGGCGCTCTTTATAGTTAAACAGGAGTCTAATTGGCTTCCATAAGTCAGACCATATATACTTGCATACACACAGAGGGGTCAGAAGCATATATTAAAGTGCCTGCTATTAGGACCAGGTACAGTTTCTTGACTGCGTATAGTAAATGAGTTGTGAGAAGAATAACATAGTCTGTTTCTCAGAACTTGTCTTTGTCGTAAATAAACGGCTAAGGGGGGGAAGACAAGGGGAAAAAGGTGCATAAAAACTTCTTCACTTGCTGTTCCTTTTGGCTCGACTGCTTTTGGAGGGGAACTTGGAGGCACTACAGACGCGGGACGACCACAATATGGGGCTGTCAAGGCTTTTGCACGTAATGCTGGTCATAAATTGGCGTCTCCCTTAAGGATCCCCGGCTCGTTATATGTTCCGGTAACACCATTATATACCAACTGACCATTCCCCATCCAATCATCCGTCGTCCGACCCTCTTTTCGGGACTAGGGCTAAAGGTAGAAAATCAAATCCAGCCAGGGATACTTCTTGGTCTTAGGTATACCAGATTGCTTAGAGCCTGTCTTGAATTTTAAATCATGGTCCCCTCCCCACTCCAAGCGCGTAATATTTGGTTTTCGGCTTCACTGACTTTGAATAGGGATCCTATAAGAGCAAGCAACTACCCCCATTTCGTCAACAAAGTTACCGTCTTCGTCAGCAAGCACATGGCCCGAGTGGTGACCCTGATGCCCCTTCTTTTTCTTTCGCTTTTACTCCTTGGAAAGCAGCGTTGGAATGACGGATGGTCGCCCCGCGCCCATCAATGTAAATCTAAAGGGAGCTCTTCTGAAAGAGCCCCTTTGTTACTGGATGATGTATAGTTTCCTGTGGCGGCTTGGCTGCCACACTCCATGACGTAGCGGCCCTTGGGAGTCCAGTGAAAGGCTACAAGTCACAGCAATACTGATACAGTGTATGCAAAGACGGAAAATTAGGAATCGTTTCAAAACACGCCCTTTTTTGCTCGAGAGGAATACTTTTTTGGCTTCACGATTTCAGGATGCAGTATGAACGTTTAGGAACGCAGTCCATACAAGTTTTTTGCCGCTACTTGGCACGCCTCTCTCAAACAAGGGCTAATTTGGCCGGCAACCACTACTGCACACCACGCCAATTTCAACCGCTCTTGGTAACTCTCCAAAGAATACTCAAAAACAGTCCACCTAACCGCTGACCGGTACTTTCTAGTAAAAAATAAAAGCTACCAACGCTTCCAGTAAGTTCAAGGACTACCTACTTGGACCAGCCTTACCAATAGTGCAATGACGCAACAATGAAAAATCGACAGTAGCCCAATGGAATCGTGCTCCTATAACAGGTACTCGTCCCATACTCTCGCTTGACTAAGTTCTATTTCATTACTTATAGTTTCTTTTATTTATAATTTATTTATTATTATCATTATTATTATTATTATTATTATTATTAGTAGTAGTAGTAGTAGTAGTAGTAGTAGTAGTAGTAGTAGTAGTAGTAGTAATAGTATTAGTATTAGTGTTAGGATTAGTATTATTTTAAAAAAAACTTCTTGACAAAACAGGCACGTTCGAACGATAATAACTCAATTCTTTTACTTACATTTAAGTAACTTAATCAATGCTAATTAATTAATGTTATAACTATTATTATTGTTATTATTATTTTAAAGGCAAGACAGGCACGTTTGAACGATTATAACCCAAAGTATCGTGTATAATGCACGACTTGCCTAGGAAGTAGAGGAACGGTTGGGTGGAGAAATTGTGACGATCAAGGGAGTAAAAAGCCCTGTAAT
The DNA here is from genome assembly GCA_022832285.1 of Lepidurus apus apus. Classification (NCBI taxonomy): domain Eukaryota; kingdom Metazoa; phylum Arthropoda; class Branchiopoda; order Notostraca; family Triopsidae; genus Lepidurus; species Lepidurus apus. Next base: position 375,440 of record JAGJRO010000029.1, on the reverse strand, counting down.
CCGTTTAAAAGCGTCGGCTAAACGCGTGTGAATGTGAAAACCAGCTTTCGCATTCAGAATAGAGCTTATTATGTGATTCGGTCTGGAAACGAAATTGTAAACTGTTTTCCTCTTCTCAAGTGCTTGTACTTAAAAGAAGGTATTGAAATAATTACAGGTGTTTATGCTGAGACAATATCCCCGAAGCGACGGAACTGGGTGCGGAATTAAACTCTCTGATGAGTATTCGCCAAAAAGAGTAATAATAATAATAGAATATAGTCATTCTGACGGGGTTTTTCTCATTAAAAAATAATTGACACATCAGCAACGACTTCCCGTTTTCCACTTCAGCCCGTAATCCCAAGTTGCATGCGGCAGTAAATAACGCTTGAGAAAGCAAAAAACGTTCTCAAGTCCCACGCAGTATATTGCCGTACATTCAAGTCAGAAGTGAAAAAAGACCCCAGGTCCGCGACGTGATTTACAGCCCTCTAGTGACATTTTCTTGACAAGGCGGCAGCAGAGCCTTTCATCTTCCTGCAGACTTCCATTATGTGGATCCTGACGGGCTTGTCGATACTTCCGACAGACGACACCGAGCAACAGAGCTCACGGCTTCCAACTCCAATTGTGCTTTGCATACCTAACATGCATAGCTCAAAGAACAAGTTTCAAATCGTTTTCGTTCTTCCTTCAGGTTTCCCCCCTCCCCGGTAATAACCTCGCTGGTCTCTTTAAGCAGTTTGGTCAGGTATCGGCATTTTAACTGTCAACGTAAAGATTGTAGCATAACAGATGGCAGTACGAAAATCCTCCCAAATTGGCAAATAGAAAATGACGTCATCTGATCAACCTTTTACGTAGCAGCTTGATCTTTCTTTCCAAGCCAAAAAAATAGATAAATAAATAACAAAACCCGCCCGACAGTTCATAAAACTTCGAATACATGCGTCAAACAGGGCGTTTGACTTGTTTTATTGATGACAAACAGGGATAAACATGATAATGATCAAAACAGAGCTGCAACTTCGCACACATGAGTACGTAGAAGTACACACTAGTTATTGTGCTGCAGCCCGCCAAAAGCGGCGTTTTCCTTTTGTTCCCCCAAAAGACTTTCCAACGATATTTCTTGCTTTACTAGACAAGTCCTTCAAAAGCTTCGAAACTGCGCCAAGGTTTACGCAGAGGTTTAAACTAGTTTAAAGCATAAATGCATAAATGCATGCACTAAGTAAGGACTCCTTATCTCGGCCAAGACTTCACAGCAAAGCGGCAGTATGGCAGTAATATATCTTAAGCTCATGGCTCATCCAATGTGACCCGCGGTGCACTCATTCATTGTCGGTAAAAAGCTGTTCAAAAGTCAAAAGGCCATTGATTGTTAATAGCTTCTACCACTATACACCGTGTATACCATGTACAGCGTCTACTCGAGAATACAACGACCACTTGAGATATTATATGGAGTCCTCGTGGGTTATCAGTTCCGTGTTGCTGTGTCTCAAACATAAAACACAACACAGTTTTGCTGTGCGGTGTAGGAACACAAGACAACCCCTGCGAAACCTTTTTACCTAATTACATTTCCCCCGTCAAGTAAGGTCGTATTCTTCGCCGGGAGAAAATGGCTGCTTGCCTGTTTATCATGCTGATCAGATAGCGGCAGCAGCTTGCATTGCCTCTTGCGGAAGATGAAGCATGCCGGGGGAAATCTTGACAGGAACCATGCCTGCCGACTTCCATAAACAAACACAAATGCGACTCCTTTTTATCCTCCTGGATGTAAAAGCAAAAGAAGCAAAAAGAGCCTTGCTGCAAACCTACAAGGCCGTGATTTGTCTTCTGCCTTCAAACCTTAGGAATACATCCATCCTTACAGACCCCCGAGTTCCAAATAATACGTAAACAAACGCATTACTTTTCCCGAAATTTTTCTCTCTCTTTGCTTTGCTCTGCTCTCGCGGCCCTGCGCTATATACCATGTGTGACAGGCTCTTTAAACGAGTTGCCTCAGTTTCTGTCAGGTTATAAAACGCTCCAGCTCCCCGTTTTACACGTGCTCTTTTCCTTCTTGATGCTTCTTCTTTTTTCTTTTCTTTTTTATTGGGGTCCTTATAGTCCTTTTTATCATTTTCGGGGGCAGCAATAGCGATACGCCCGTCTAATTTATGGGGACTATTTCTCGGCTGGTTATTCACTCGCGACAGCCAGGCGATTTACGGTTCATAACGACGACGTTGCCTAGCGACGAAGGGCAATGAAGTCGACATGATAGCCTGCTCAAAGCCGCTTTTTCCCTCCTAGTGCTTTCAGGAGGGAGGGAAGGAATGGGTAGCCATTTTCGCGGATCCGACAGCGCTGAAAAAGGGGCTTCGTACTCAAGAATTGCTTTGCGTTTCCCTTCTCCCCCGACAGGGCCTCCAACGATGGGTACTATCGACGCCGTGGAACGACGCAAAAGCTGTTACTTTCCTTGTTCATGGGGCAACGAAATGTTTCCTAAGCTCATATATTAACATGTAAGAGATGCACTTTCAATCCCGGCTGTATTAGTTTCACCTTTTCGCCAGGGGGATCGCTTTTATTCTTCTCGCTTTTACGCCTCCAGGGAAATTCTTCGGCTAACAACAATACATAGAGTTTATACGGTTGTAAAAAGGAAAAAGGGCCCAATTACTTGCACCTTCTCAGAAAAAAAATATTTTCCGAAACAAATCACCTTTTCTCTTCAACACGACAACTTTTTGTAAAGCATTTTTAACGCCCTTAGTCTTAGCTCGGTATAGGCGGAGCAACTTTTCGTTAAAACCAGCACATTTCATGAAAAAAATCTTTGACAGTAAGCTTGATCATACTAACAGCTCACAACTAATCCACCTTTCTTTCCCATGAATAATAAATTAGTAACATGCAAATGAAGCTAGATTTTTTTTTAAATTTCTTACGCAAGGTTTTTGCAAAACAACACGTTCTCCGGATTTAGTTACAAACGTATGTAATGCATCCCGGAGTCAAAAATGACACCAGTGTGTCACTTAGGAACAATGAAGTTTTATTTTTCAGCTAGTGGAGCGAAAGAAAGTGCAAGTTTAACAATTCTCGTCAACGGAAGTTGATGAGAATCGTTAACCTAACGTAATCTAATCTAACCTAACCTAAGCTAACCTATAACCTAACATAAGCTAGCCTAACTTAACCTATCCTATAACCTAACCTAATGCATTTCCAATCCAACTACCAATTTTCAACTCGAGGGACACCGTTTGTCATTCATTTTCCGGAGAACGTTTTGCAGCAATAATACACATTAGTGTCATTTTTATCTCCGTGTTCTGAAACTGGCGAACCTGTTGGCCAAACAATAACAAACATCAGTGCCATCTGTGACTGTTTCGCATCAATAAGTTAAGGTATACGGGAGCCCTGAGCAATTTTTTAACTCGCTTTCTTTAGCCAAAATTGCCCCAAAATAAAAATCTGTAAATATGGCATTAAAACCAAAGTTAAAGACGTCTTTCTTGTTCTTCTTCAATCGTTAGAAATAAAAAAATACCCAAGCGGAATAAATAAATAGAAAAGGAAGAAATATCAGTAAGGTGTCTCATTTCGCTTGTGCCAGGATAAAGGCTGTTCACAAAAGAACCGCCTAATGACAGGCCGCTGCTCGGCCAGCTCTTATCGCAAACAAGTTGTCTGGCGTGACGGATAGGTACACCCGACCGACAACATCAGAAGAACCCAGGGATTTTTGGCGAACGTAAAAGAAGGGACCTGTATTAGGAAAGTCTATAGAGTATAGAGAAAGAGAGAGAGAGGCTGTGGTGGAATGGCATAAGAACTCGACTCGGCGGAGCTTTTACTGCGCTGTGGCCATATTCTAGTGTAGTATAGTAATAGTATGGAGACGTGGTATAGACCGAGGGAGATTAGAAAGCCAACCTCCTCATTTTCTATACCAGGAAAGAGATTTTTGTCTATAATGAGAACTTTGCCATGCACTGCGTGTGCTTTAGGAAAAACGAGCGTTTCAAGAAGGAACCATTCATTACAGCTGTCAGATCTAGCCCCGCCAATGTCTTGCACACAAACCCAACTTGGGAAGAGACCGATTAAACGAACGTACTACGCGGCGCGGAGCCAGGGCTTTTAAAACTTCCTAGAACTTAACGTTAAAACGACCAAAAAAACAAGCAAAAAATACACTCTCGTAACTACGAGTTCGACTCTTATTAGCAGAGAGTTTTGTACAAGTCGCTTCACATTTCAAAGGACAAAAATATTATATACATATTCCTATTAGAAATGTTAGAAATGTGACATGTCAAGCTACTAATCCGTAAATCGCTTGCTCTACATCTACATGCATGTATTAAAACATGTATCGAACATGAAACTACATGTATCGTATGAAATAACTATTGACGGCTAAATGGATTTTTGCAAATTGACCAATGACATTGCTTCTCCGTTTGTTTCAGCCAATCCTGTCATTTCCAGCCTACTACTACGCTTATGTAGGAAATTCCTTCCAGACTCCCAGTCAATTAAATTAACAGATTCAATTAAATGACCTGCTCCTTTAATTGACTTTAATTGACTGGGGAGTTTAGAAGGAATATCGTGCTGAGAACCGTACCTAAGCGTGGTAGTAGGCTGGAAAGGACAGGATTGGCTGGGTACAACGGAGAGGCAATGTCATTGGCCAATTTGCAAAAGTCCAAGTCGTGACGAATAGTTGCAGTACTCTATGTATATATGTAGGAAAATGGGAGATTAAAGTAAGTTTCCCGTATTCTAATTTATATGCCGCGCTTTTTCAGGTCTTCAGAAATGCTTCATTTTGGGAGCACCAAGATGGATGGGTTACGACTAGATGACATGTTCCGGGTAAATGGGTTAGTGGTCACCGGGACTTTTGAGCTTTCTCAAGCCACAAGAGCCCCCATGGTGGACCATTTATCTTACTCAGGCCTTGTCGGTATGCTCTCCTCTCTCTCTCTCTGCTCCTTTTAGAATGTCTGTAAAAATCCTGCGGGCAAAATTGTATTGCTGGCGCCGTTATTTTTCTGTTCTTTTTTTCATTATTTTACTTTTACGGTACCGAGGACAGAAAAGAGTTAAAAACTCGACACATTCCCACAAGATAAAGGGGCAGGATATACTGTTAGGAGAACACGCAGTCGAGGTATATTTGGCCGAGATTGGCAGTGAGTTTACGCGCTGATATACTTGACGAGCTGTGGGCACAGCAGTCAAATACCCCCCGCTCCCTGTGACACATTCCTATGGCGCTGTAAGTATCCGAGTCCGGGAGCCGTAGCATGTCGCCTAGGAATCGCATGGTTTTGTTCGCTAGTATATATTCAACTGAGACACCGCCCGTTTCAATGGCTTTCCATCTGTCGCCATGCATCGGCGCAGAGAACACATAAAAGCCCCTTGACTTCCGAGGCTTGCATCGCTGGGATACCAACGACGCTCGTGACAGTTAGTGCTCCATAAAGAAGAGCACAGGAAGGCTGTGCAACTTAGGCGACGTCCTCAAGAGCCGTTCCCTCGACTTATGGCTCACCACCTTCTGGCTCTTATAATCAAGAAAAGCGAAATACACTATACACAGTGCCCCTGGCAGGAGCTGACGCTTTGGGGGGAAGGAAAAAAGCAACACACATCACCGAGAAGACTTTAAGATAAAACTGTACCCCCCTTCACTAAACTACCGGCACTTTGGGCTTACAAGCAAAACGATAAGAGACCGTCATGTAATTAAATCGCGCGAGAAAGAACTCGAGCTTCACTGGACAAAATTACGGACCAAACCGCCTCTACATGAGACCCATGAAACTGTTGACGGTTCCAGCTTGCTAATCCCCTCCAATGCACTTTCCAGGATTGGGAGGTAAAGAAAGAACGAAAAAGAGGTGAGATAACAATAGCTTTTAGGATTATTCATGAGCCGCTTTCATTTTTCTTCAACCCAAACCAAAAAAAGAAACATAAATAATTGAGGAAAAACTGGAAAAACAAGTAGGCAAAGGCTTGGAAGGAGAAAATTCACGTGTGAAAATATAGCCCAGAAGCTATTCCGCGTCTCCGTGTATGATACGCTTCCTTCGCCTTTGGGAACGAAGGAAGCCCGGCTCCCCAAAAGCGGGGGAAAACGTTACACAAGGTGGTATGCTTTAAACTGTCTTTCTGCTTTGATATACCCCAGGCCTGCCATGTCATAAATTGTCCCTTTATGGGCGAGATAAAGCGAGGGCTTATTTTCCCGAAGAAGAGCTTGGGGTCTTGAGCTTGAGCTCCACACAGCCCATCGTTCCTGCTGGTTGGATCGTTAGCGTGACAGGCGCCCGTAAACGGCGAACGACGGGCAGCAGCTACATGGCGCTGTGCCCCGCTTTTGCCCACTTTTCCCCGCTTGGGCCTTGTCGGGCAACTCTAGCGCGAAGAAGAACTCTCGAAACTATGGGAGCAGCGGATGAGCATGGTATCGTACAACTGTGAAGAGGAAAAAAGAAAGACAACAATAGTTGGAAGCGAAGCAAAACTCCGTAGTCTTATCCCCCCTTCACCCCATAAAACCCCCTTTTCCCAAGCATTTTTTAGCTCTTTCTCGAGTACCCAGAGTGAGAACAAGAAACAATTCACGAGATAATGTCTCCCAGCCGCGACAGACCGTGAAAGAAACGTGTAATATCCTGCTCCTGTACGTTTTCTCAAGCGCCATATTGGAGAACATAACTGCAAAGTGGCTGCTGAGGTACTTTCGACGACAGCTTTTCTCTCTCTCCCCCCTTTTAAATGTCGAAGCCTGCTTCGCGCCCGAATACCCGTCATGTTTCCTTTCCGACCATCGTTTGTGTCACTCATAAAACGAGGCAATATGTAAATTCGCCTGGAACTTTAAAAAAATGACATAAAATAAAATAAAAAATTGTAAGATGCGTTGGAAAAAGCTGGCAACATTCAGAGGGAGAAAATAACAAAGTGTACGGTGATAGGCCCCTTGTTTCTTTGAATTTCTGCAGACAAACTCTTATGCATTTAACGAGGTAGCCGAAAAAGAGAGCCAATGGCTGACTCCCAAACTTGTCATGCAACAGCTGCACTGAGCTTTGAGTCATCGCCCCAACGCGCCTCATGAATCATGGTTAACTAGCTACATCCCCAGGACGGTATGACGGGCATGTAAAATTAGGAGTCTCCTCTATATATTAAGCCGAGAGAAAATTGCTATCGCTTCTCGCCCATCACCTCCAAGCAGCCAGCTACTTCTCTTCGCATAAACAGTGTTAAAAAGAGAGGAAAAAGGCGCATCAACATTAAACCGTATAGTACACAGTGTTTACTTCGGTCTTAGCTTTTAAATTCCACGCCGAGCAAATTAGAACGTTTTGCCGTTGTGACTCCAGTCCACTAAAAACAGCGGCGCGCCAGCTTGCCGCGCTTGGCCAAAAGGAACCGCGGGCCCAAGTAAAATTTACGAGCACCCATGGCAGGTTGGATGTAAGTAAAAATTTATGGCTTGATGGAGGGCTTTGACCAAGCCCCCAAATCACCTTCATAGCCTACTGTTCCATATGTCAGCGAAAAGCAGCCGCAAAATTGTACGAGTCGCGACTTGAAACCGCAACGGTGGAGCAGATAATAGCCACGTAAAAGATGGCAGAAAAAAAGAAAGAAAAGGCGTCCTTAAAAGAACTGACGCGTCTGACAGTTTGATATGTGAGTCTCTTGCATAGTTTCTCAAGACTTGAGCTCACGGATGAGCTATGGCAGATAACGTAAACCAGTCTTCCACCTATTAATTATACGTCTTGAACTCTCTCTCTCCCTTTTTCCTAGCAGCAAAGAATCCGCTCAGTGTCCACCTGCTTCCATTGCGCTCCAGCTACTCCCGCCTTGCCTGGACTGGTGAGTACCTACGCTGAGCCTGCTGCACCGCGGTTCAGCCGTCCCCTCGAGTTGCCGGCGCGGTCCTGCAACTTGTGGACTGACTTTTGCCGAACAAAATTGCGCCTTCAACCTTTTAAGACTCACTAAAATTCATTGCTTTCAATAATTTGCGTTCCCATTTGTGCCAAAACAGAGGTAAAAGGACAAAAACTACTTGCCCATACGATAAAGCATGTTTTGACACGCAAACGAATGTCAAGCTAGCATTTTGAAGCCTTTCTTGCTGGGACAAAACAAATTCAATGTTCCGTATATAGGAGAGAAAAGGCGCTGCATACGTAGTTCCTCGAGGGTATTGTTGCTGTTTTTAAATTTTATTTTTGCTATTAACTCGCGCTATAAATCTAGTCAGTGTTTTTATGACCTAAATGGCTTATAAATTCAGGAGAATTAACTAGAAATACGCATAAAAACAGACAGCATGGGAGCACTTGCCTTCTATCCAACCCTTCCCAGCGGTTTGACGTGCCGTCTCCCGTGTGAGCAACGAGTCGACACGAAGAACGTGTGGAGCTTCAGAAAACCCCAAAAGCGATCTTTCCTTGTTCCAGGTGACGGCACTTCGTCTAGATAAGAAGGCAATCCCGGCCGACATGGCGGGGATTCAGCGGGCAATAAAAGCTCTTGGCAGGTGGACATGCAAAGAGGCTTTGTCCGACGCCGACCCGTCACAACGGGTTTATCGCTTAGATAGGCTTCGTCTATCCTAAGCGTTACAGGACAGCCTCTGAATTACTTTTCTGGAACTCGACATTCCAGCATAAGGAAAACTCGCCCTACGGACGCTAAAAAGGCTAACAAGACCGACTTTAGCTACTGTAAAAAAAAGAATTCAAACTTTTATTTTGTTAAATTGAGGAACGAGCTCCGTACTCCCGAAACGAAGGCCATAAAATATTTCATAGCACAATTTTACTCCCTAAATTCCTACATTAAGTGCCTACTAAATCTGGCGCATTATCAACTCAAAAACCCAATATATTAATCACTCCTAAAAAAATATTAACTCGGTGTAAAATACGAAAAAAATTTCAAAAGGAGATGGAAAAGAAATAAAATATATTCTTTCAGGAAAAAAAGTTGGACTCTATAACTTTTGCCGCCCATTGTAGTAGGAAGACGCTGACGATTAACAGCAGACAAAGCTGGCAGGTTGGAGTGACGGCTACCGCTAAGCTGTCACGATGGCTACAGTCAATATTGACTTGACGGACAAGGGACCAAACCGACATGAATGGGAGCCGACCCATACAAGTCATTGTAATAGTGAGTGCTGTTCTTTATAGTTTGGGAGCCGAACATTGGGAGGTTTGACTCTAGTCTGTCTTTGTCTGCTTTCATCCCCTCATCTCCTTGTACAAACTAGCAAGACATACATACACCACTGGAAAATCAACGAAGGCAACGGTGTGCTGTCAAAGAATAGTCGTGCTACGAATGGGGGGGAGACGCAGTTGAGAATATGATTGCAGCGCCAAAGACTACTGGCACAACGGGACGTCGGACATTGTGTCAAAAGCGTCAGTAGCATCTATACGTTTCATAAATGCCTTTGCTGACGCAGCTCTTTACTTATAAGATAAGACTTGACTTGACTTGACTGACGGGACCAGACCGATTTGATTTAGTCCGTCTTATTAGAAAAGCAAACGGTAAAACGAAGAGGAAGCTCAGCTAGATACCCCATGTCGATGTGCTAACCTTGTAACTCTTACACGGTTAGAGCTAGTACTTACACATGACTAGATTAATTGCTTCTGTCAACCAGTCGGGATCAACGCGACTTACTAATTCAAGGAAAACTCCGTCAAGAATGAATAATGAATAAAATAAATACACCAAATTCTAGGCAATTCAACCGATGGCGTGGTAAAAAAGTTTCTCTTTGTAGGCTTTGTTGTCTTCACGGTAAACTGAAACGTGTCCATACATTGGGATGTCAATGCAGTGATAAGCATCGGATACAGAAACGCCATGTTGCGTTTCTAGCCTTTACGAACAAGAGAACCAGTCAGAGTTGCGCTACAACTTTGTCTCACATGGTGTAAACGCCCCAGATTCCCTCTTGTACCCCCCTCCACGTTGCCACTAAAAGCTGGCTATGGAGACGTGTTTCCTCCTTCGTTATAACAGCTACTAAGCTGAGGCTCATAGCATCCGAATTCGATACACTCAAAAATGTAAAACCCGGTCCGCAACGCCTAATACTCTGGGTGTCGCGTTCGGTTCTTTCACAAAAGGAGGGGGGCTCGCTTTTCAATAACAATCTCAACGATGTCTAATCACAGGTTGCATGGTTTGGCAAGCTTGGGTGATGAACGAGCTGCATTGAAAAGCGGTCACAGCGGGGGAAAGCCACAAAATTGCGGGTACCCTACCGACTAACGCCCATCGTTCTTGTTCCTAGGACGGACGAGTTTGGGGGGGGGTTTGATCATCTATCACGTTGATGTAGAACATGAGCACCCCTCTTATCAGGACACGTAGCTACCGGTTATATTTCTAAACAGGAAAGAAAAGGGAAAGCACCAGGATTTTAAGGCTGGCAAAAACTGATAAAAATCCACCAAATCCACCAAAGCAAATTGGGAAATTTTCTTGAAAAATTACATGGACCTGATTTAAAAGCCCCGTGTTATATCGGCCTTAGAAAGAACGTATAAAGGTGTTGAGTTGTCAAGCATATAAAGGATTGGGCCTTTAATCCGGAACTACCGCGCTATTGGACGGGACAATGGAGTTGAAGTAAAAAGATATCAAGGGCTTTACAGAGACGGGGAATGACAAAACTCTTTTCACCGAACGTTCCAAGCTACTTAGCCCCAGCTGACAGGTCGGGGCCGGTTAGCCGGTAGAGTGGCGTAGCCGGCAGCCGCGGCGGACCGCAAGGGAGAAGCTGATTTTTCCAGCCGTTTCCCCCGTGAAACCACCGCAAAATAAGTGTTTCACCAATGCTGAAATCCGAGTCAGGTATAAAGGAAATGAAGGACAATACAGAATAGGAGCTAAGCAATCGGTCTTTCAACAAACATGTTCGAGTTCGAGAAAACTCAAGGAGGCACAATGCTGCAGGCCAGTCTTCCGTCACTGACGACGTGGCTGTCAATCCTGACTTTGCGTTTGTCACGAAGGGAGCTTGTGTCAACCGCTTCGTGTTTTTCATCACCTCCGACATGGTAAACAGAGTGCCAGCCAAGAAAGTAAAGAGCTGACGAGCATATATACCTTGACTAAGCATACTATACCCACACTGTATCATTGGTTGGGCTTGGGTGCATAGAATACACGAAGGGAAAAAGGGCAAAACAACCTTCACGGAACAATAAGAAACCACAGTGGTTAATGGAAAGCATCGTACATGTGAGGGTGATCATAGAAGATTTATTCCTAGATACTGCGTGCTCCGTTCTGTTATCTTTCTTTGAAGGCACCTACATATCCTATAACAGATGCATCACTTCTTCCACCCAAGACCCTGGCGCCCGACTTGAAGCCAAGTCTTCACAGCCGTCAACAGAAGCGATGAAAACTTGATGGCAGCAACGAAAAGTGACGTCAGACAGCTGTTCGTCCTCGCTTTCAACACTTGCCTTTTGGCATGCAACAAGGACCTAAGGGCCAGAGCCGACGTCGACGCCATGCGTCTTAATGGTCATTTTACGACCGACAATGAGCTGGTAGCTGACGAACTACCGACAGCTACAACCAGCGCTGGGAACACTGAAGTGGTCCTGCTCGTACCCATTCCCATTTGGTATAACTTCCCCAGTTTGCTCTATATCCATAGCATTTTATTTTTTTAAAAGTTTTTTCCTTCTTCTTCTGTTGGCTATTTGCGCCTGCTAACAAAAGAAGAAGGAAAAAACTTTATGGGAGTTTCAGAATAACTGCAAAGTTAAACTACAAGTTGGAACGCTTTCGGTTTCAAAACCAGAACAGAAAGACCCAAGACCAAGAAATGTTGCACAAGTCCCGCCCATTGCAGCTCGGTAGATAGATCGCTAGTGGTTAGATTATTTGCTCGAATGTTTGAAGCCTGGCTGCCTTTGCTTGTTTGCGTTCGTAAGCGATGGAAATGAGCTAATGTAATGGGTTTTGCTCTCTTGGTGCATGACGCAGCCTTCGCAGTGTAAAACTGAGAGAATTATGAAGGCCCGATCGGGCAAATAAATCCATCTGGAATTACAACGAGACCTTCAACTTGAACCATCAGAAACCTTCTAGCAATATACCTTCAACGCAGCAGGAAGTGTTCCATTACTTCGAAGCCATAATTGGGACCTGTAAATCTATCCCAACAACTCAAGCAGAATGCCGGCATTTTCAATCTGGCGTACACGGAAGGTGAACTACGATTTGGGCTTAAGATTTTCAGGTTCAGCAGGGCCGTTAGAAGAGCTCCGTGTAACTTACTGTCCTAAATCACTTATTTCCAAGGATCTGTCAACCCCGTCTTCAACTAATCCCAACTTTGCACTAAACTTTTGTTATTTTCAGAGAAAAGAAACGGGTTTCACGAGAACCTAAAGGATGCTAATTTACCACAAAAGTTATACAAGTAAATTATTGGAAAGGCCTGTAGAACTTCAGTTTACCATTACACCGTGCTAGCTTGAATAGAGGATTCATAGATTCACGAAACCCTATTCCTTATTTAAAACACTTTCTATACGGCGTATTCTAGAGTGGTTCAAAAGTTAACCCACACGCAAGTTTAGACATAATAGGCTTTCTTACTCTTACCGTATATAGAAGATCTAAGAAAGGACCGAAATGGAATTCAGAGGCGAAGTTTCAGGAATCAGTGACTGACAATAATCCATTCATGATCCAGTCAAAATTCACAGTTGCATCAATAGTCCACTCCTTACAATCACGTTTTCTTGCGCTTCTTAGAAGAAGTATCAGACTTATGAACCAATACACTGTCTTATTCATCAAAATCAAAAGCTTGTGAAAAGGTAATTCAGAAACGGTCTTATCTAAGAATATAATGGCGTGTGGGTCCTTACCTTGAAGTCCAAACAGCGGATGGACGTGTACAGTTACGAAACTATTGACCATCACATGGACTTCTCAAATTGACCAATAACATTGCGTCTCCCTGGTTTTGGCCAACCCTGTCGTTTGAAGCCTACTCCTACGCTTAGGTATAGGGTTCCCAACACGATATACCTTCTAAACTCCCAAGTCCATTAAAGGAGCATTTAAAAGAATTGGAACTTAAAATTTGTAAATAATTTAAAAGAAATTAAAGGATTTGACTGGGGACTTTAGAAGGGATATCGTATTGAGAACCCTACCTTAGCGTTGGAAATGACAGGATTGGTCTAAACAACTGACAAGCAATGTGATTGGTCAATTTGCAAAGTCTATGTATGTACCAAAGTCTTAAGTACTGCACGTCAAAATTGGCAATTCACAAAGGGTTTTACTCACGGAAGAGCTGCGACGGTTAATCTACATTATATTTTCCCCCATTGCTCTCACGATAAAAGTTTAATCAACATGACGTCCGGCTCGCAACATAAGGAAAAAGGAAAAGTATCCCACTTTACCAGTCAAAACGTCCAACACCAATTTCACTAGAAACAAAACAAACGGCCGCCCGACCCAATAAGGAGCGTTTGTTTTCAAACAGTAGTGCCCGGAGTTGGCGCTATAGTCGCGGCTTAACTTCCCAGCTTTCACGCCTTTTCGATTCAGCACGTTTGCGTCAAAAGAAACCTCACCATGCCGTCAATTTTGTTTGTTCTTTCGCTTCTATCGTAATCAAGTGTGCTACTTGGAGTAGGTGGCCGTTTATCTTGATGACCACCTCACATTTGGAAATGAAGGGGCGCCAATCGTACGAAACTTTCGAAACGCTTGTCGGGAAGGCGATGTGCATCTCGAACAGGAAACACGGATACGGTGATAACAACTCCACTGAATAAAATTTAAAAACGCCAAGAACAATGCCTCCACTTCAGGTCACTGACACCATTAGTTCCCTGCGTTTATTTAATCTGAAAGTAAAGGAACTGTAATTAGATAATTAAGATGAAAAAAGAGCCATAAATCTCATTGAAATGCTTTCTGTTGTAATTCGAATGTTCAATAACTTATATACAAGCCCTTCTGAGCAAACAATAATAGAGTTCGTTTGTTTTTTCAAGTCATTAAAGTCATTTTTTTACATATGAATGAACCAAGGGTGACTTATACAGGCGTAAAACAGCTCAAAACCATCACAGAGCACATTAGTGCATTTGAAAAGTCAAATCCTTTTAAAACACTCGCATACACACCAAGCTTTTTATCACACTGGGAGTAAAGTGTACTGACACTTTTTACATTTTTTTTTCTTTCCATTTTTTTTGTCAAACCTATTCGGCATATGAGGGGAGCAAAAGTCAACTTTGGATCCGGATCAATAGAAATCAAGGCAGAACATATCCTCCTCCGATATTTTGCTTTCATTTTCCTCTTTTAAGAAAATAGAAAACGGGGTATTACGGGAGTACGGAGGGACCCATCCTTGGTCCGTAGAGCGCATACGATGAGGGGTAATACGCAGCAAAAGGATGAGCGCTCAGCGGATTACTAGCTGCACCGTATGACGCCAGTGGATTGTGTGACCCCATTGTTGAAAGGTGACTTGGAGCTGACAAGGATGAAAGTACATTCCCTCCTAATTGTCCCATTGAGAAGAACGCATTGTTGGAGCTGAGACTCTGTAAATGGTTAGGGGACGACAAAGCTGATATTGACGCACCCGGTTTGCTGTATGGATGGTAACGAGCCATAGACAATGGACTTAATGGGGGAGTGGGGTAGTTTCTTTGCATCGCTGCTGCGGTCGACGAGGCCGCCAGCATGGGATGGCTCGCATAAAAAGACGAGGCGTCAGACGTAGGGACAGAAAGGCTAGTATGGGTGCGGAGATGCTGGAGCAACTCTTCGGAAGAGGGAAATCGCTTGCCGCAGTAGGTATCACCCGCAATCCAATTGCAAACATAAGGTCTTTGACTGACGGAGTTGGGACTGTAATCGGCTGCCGACGTCGTGGAAGTAACGGGCGTCGAGGCAGCCGAACTCACCGCCGGGTGTGACTGCAGGTGGTGGAACGGCACCTTCTGGTGATCACACTGGCTGCACCCGGCCGGGCAAACGCCTGCACTAGCCGCCGCGGGATTGGCCATCCCGAGCAAACTGCTCGGGCAGCCCGTGCAATAGGGATCCCGACAAAAGGGCATACCGGGGAGCAAATGTTCACCTGACTTCAAGCGTCCGTAGTTCAAACTGGTGTAGCCGGGCAGCCCCAAGCCGAGCGATGCGGCGGAGGAGTATCCATAGGGTGGGTAAGGTCTGAAGGCTGCCGGACTGGGTCCGAAGCCCAGCGCGGCCGCTGTCGCGGCGTCAAGGCCCGGGTAAGGGCCCAGACCACCGAAGGGTCCCATATTCGCGGCCGTGGAGCGGTAAGTGCCCAGTGGAATATCTTTGGGGAGTCCCTGTAACATATCCAACGCCGTAGCACGGCCCGATTCGGGCTTCGACGCATCGTTCGCTTTGGTGTCTGACGCCGACGATACGGAAGCTGTGACTCCCGTTAAGGAAATGGAGGTACTGCTTGTCGATGAAGCCGATTGAGAGGTAGCATTACTTGTTGTTGTCTTGCTCACAGCGGGGGACTGGAAACCTTGCTTGCTGTCTCGGCCGTCGCTATCATTCTTGTTATGTTCCTTGTCTCGACGCGAGGAAGAATCGTAGGGTTTAAAAGACGGACGGTCCGCGGGGGGGCTCTTACTAGCTTTACCTCCGCCTTCGATGTGGCAGCCGTCTTTCTTGTTGGCATTGCGCTCCGAAGTCGATTTGGCTGGAGGAGGATCCGCACCAATTTGACTACACGTTTGAGCCAAAAGTGCCAAGGGACTTCGTTTGGCGTCCAGCTACAAATATAATAATAAACTTTAATTTAGCATGGGATTCCTTTGCACACGCACGAGCTCCCACCAACAATTCTTACCGTAGTAGGCAACGGCGACAAGTAATCCGGCTGCAAATATTGGTTACCCCCAGGAGTCAACATACTGGTAGGGCTTGTGGTGATATTGGTTGAAGGTCCTGATTCCAGCACCAGCATCCTCACGAAACGAACCAAATTAAACGTATTTTTTTCGCTTTGGTCACAGCAAACTTTCCACTGCTGAGAAATTAAAACTGGTCCGTGTTTATGCGCACAGAGAACGACTGGACAACACTGAATATCCTCGCATGACTTTCACTAGGCGGGAGCTTCCCTTTGCGACCGCTTCCCTTGGTGTTCGCTGCAAAACTGAGTTGCCGTACCGGGCTCGCCTTGGATAACCGCCGCTAAGCCCCGGCAAGCCGAAGACGAAGCCGGGGCCGGGGCCGTATCGACCGAGGTTCGCAAGTAACCGTATGCCAAGCAGCGACAGCTTCGAGATACCTCCAGGCGAGGTGCTGGAGCGCAGTAACAAAAGACTCCGCAGGGCCACACCTCCGAAACGCCCCCTCTCTACACAGGGCTGCAGCTATTAGGATGCTTCAAGCGCCCCGCCTTGGAGAATAGCTTCAACTTGAAAAGCCTGTAGATCTTGCGGGGGTTTCTTTTTTAGAGACCCTAGGCAGGTTCTTCCTAGGGGATTTGCACGGGGATAGCTGACAATGGTCTCCTGCAGAGTTGCCCCCTTGCTTACCACCCAGAGCGCGAGTGATGATGACAGCGCGGTCTTTGAAACACGCCGCCCGCCATTCCGTGGACATGAGACCCTGGGGGGTGCCTGTCCGTGGATTGAATCACTTGTCCATGAGACCAGGGAGGCCTTCGATGTTTTTCAGTAATCAGCATTTTCCTTTTTTTGTTTTTGGTGTGCACTACAAGCATCTTCTCGACAAGGTTTTTTGGGGGATATCGTTCGTGGTGCGTATGTCCTGCCTTGTATTGATTTGACATTACCGCTGATCCCACTCTCCTACTACTCCTAGCCCCCCGCATCCCTAAACCCTCGTCATGTCGATTCGCACCATCACCATGTGAACAAAGTCATCCCAGGACTTTTGCTATCTCACCTATTCCCCTTTGGCTTAGTAAAAGGGGACCTTACCCCCCCAAAAAATCAATGGAAAAAAGGCTTCAAAAACCCGACTACCCGCACAAAAGTTGCCAAGTCCTTGTGTAATTTTACTCCAGTTTACCTTAGCTCCAAAACAGATGCTCCGTCCCAACTCCCGACCGAGACGCGGGTACAAGATCCTTTTTCCTCTGGAAACACTTCACGTTTTGCCTCTCCTCTTTCTGGAAAAAGAAGTGGCCGCGGCAAGTATAAATCCAATGCAAAGACCCAACTAGGTTCATGTCGTGATGAATGGCGCACTCCTTTGGAGAGCGACAAGCCGCTGGGATGCGGCCGCCAGAAGTTTGGCATATGTATGATTGCGCTCCTCGTGGGCGGCAAGGCGCCATGCTGGCGCGGAGCGGCTAGCAGCAAATAGCCAGAGCCCGCTAGGTCGCCATGAATTCAAAGATAGAGGGCCTGTTGTAGGGTTCGTTTCTACCAGTTCTACCAATGTAGAGCGAAGGTTCTTCTAACATTAGAAGCTTTTCAGTGTGTTCCAAGACTGCTTCGTTATCACCATCAAGTCCATCCCCCTCCTTCCTTCGAAATGCGGTTTGGACTCGAGACTTATTAACTGACTTTACAAGAGCTTGCACACACAGTCACAGAGTCATGCACACGGAAAGGCTGACCGGCTTTCCCTCCTATACGATCCAATCTTGCCCTGAGTAAAAACTAAGAGAGAGAAGTTTCCCTGAATTTAGGAGACGTCTAATCAAACTTATCCAGGTGTCATGGCCGTAATTCTTGTGCGCTTTGAGAGATGGGGAGTCAGCAGTTTTCGTATTTAGAAAAGATTCAAGTCTCCCAGCATGAAGCCCAAAATGCCCCACTGCTTTTGAAAAGGATCTTGACTCGAGAGCAATTAATCAAGGTCCCACCGCTGAGCAACAAAATGACTTCGAATAAATGATGGAAGCTTTTGTTAGACTTTGGCGCCCCTATTGGGAGCGTCATCACTCACAGGTTCGAGGGATATACGATCCGAATATAGTTTGGGCGCGTTTCCCCCAAAGGTGTTTCCATGAAATTTACCACTTTGAGGGGTGCTTGACAAAGTCCTATAGTTTCGGCAGGCAGTAATACCAACCTGAATTGAATTATAGGTATATACTTACCGTTGGATATACACCATCAGGGCACATTTGCCAAAGCAAGTGAGGGGGAAAATGCCAGGGGAAATTGGGGAAGGTTGCAAGACCACTTTACATCTTTATCTTTTTCAATCCATTTTCAAGTCCGCCCACTTCCGCTGTTACTCTTTTCTCAAAACCCCTCATTTTACGCCGTTTAAGACGCAATGAAAGTTCTTTTCGCGCAACCCAAGGTTTGGCCAAGTTCCTGAAATTTTTCTTGGCATTCGGTTTGTAGCTCTTGGAGTGGGTTGTATTCCAATCGTTCGTTTTCGGCCCAACTCTGCCACGTCTTTCCCCTTCTTCCATAAGCCTGACCTCCTGATGGGCCATTATAATGCCTGGCGCCCATCGATCATGTCGACTTGGACGGGCTGTCAGTAAATGCCACCCGCGCCGCTATCCTTCATCGTTTGTTACCACGGCTGTCAAGCTTACGCCGCTGTGTCCATCACGCGCCCATTACAGGCTTGCAGGGTGCAAGCTGGGTTTCAGACAGCGCGCCTGACTGATGGTCCACGGCGCTGATTGCCTGGCTCGGGACTACCACATCAAAGACCATCCCTTTAGCTGTACCCTGCAATATTGCGGTCATCCGTCAGAATTGACAATGGTCTGCCTTGGGACCCGCGGTCACGAGTCAACTCGAATCTGCAGCTGAATAGCTTTTAACGTAACTCGTGATACATCGAGCTGCATCCGAATTTCCAATTCCATAACTAATGTATACCCGAAAGTTAATCAAAAACAATAAAATAAACATAAACATACACAAATCATACAAATACAGAAACGAAAAGAACATTCCGTAATAAATAAACGTATAATAAGCAAATTAATAAAATAATTAAAAAAAGTAATAAAAAGAAAGTTTTCTTTTCACTTTCAAGAAAATACAATAATTTTTTCACATAAAATGAAATAAATAGAAACATTGAAATCATATAAATACAGAAAAAAAATCCATAATAAATAAATTAATAAAGTAATTTTTAAAAATATAAAAGAAAGTTTTCTTTTGGACTTTCTATAGAAACGTACAGAATACTTACAAATATAGAAAAGAACAGAACACTGTATAATAAATAAATTTATAAAATAATAAAAAAAAGTCATAAAAAGAAAGTTTTTCTCTTTGGACTAGGTTTCTGCACTTTCTTTGAACAGGTCTGATTGGCAGGTGTAGGCCAGGTAACTTTTAGCGTACTGACGAAAAAGTTTCTGCATCGTTCATCAGGGCGTTGCGTACTCTTCAGCACTGAAACGCCGACATCTCTTCGACGTCTGCATGTGATAACCGTGTGCTGTGACAGGTTGTAATTTGTGTAGCGCCCCTGCTGGGCAGGTTAATGGGGGCTATGGGCGGGCTACGGTGGTGGCCTTCGACGGGAAAATAGACGTGAGCTTTTCATGTCTGTTTTTTTGTATTTCAGGTGAGGCAGGTTCGGATTGGAACTCTTGAGTTCTTGTGTATCCTTCTTTTGTATCCACTGCCGAGCTTATTTGCGCCTGAACGGCCATTTGGCGTGTAAAGAGGTTCAATACGGTGGCAAAATTACGGCCAAGAGCTCTACCCTGTATGGTCCATCGGAACCGGGCAGCGACTGGAAGTAACGTTCGAGTCTCTGGTTGCGTGCCGGGCGAAGCTTCCCAACCAAAAATGTATTCTCTGGATACAAAATCCTTAGTAGCATTCCAAACTGACTGTAAAGAAACGCCTCTTAAAAGTTCGTCAATTCCTCAAGATTCATTTGAATAGTCAAGATAAGCCGCCAAGGGTCTCTACCCCATTACGAAAAGTCTTTTTTTGCTATTTTTTGCTTTCCTTGGCCACAGTCGAAATGCAAAAGGGAAAATGGTGGTGGAAAACCACGCCTCCCTGTCTTCCACCATAGATCCGCGGTTAGAAGGCGAGGCAAAGAACTATCCATTACTTTCCTGAAGCAAAACCAGCGTGCCAGGTGAACGACGAAGCGGGAACCGCCCTTTGCATTGCACTTCGGATCCACCTTCTTCTCCTTGCTTTTTTAGGCTATTTCTCTGACAACGACAATACGTGGTCGCGCTATTAGCGGGCAACACTCGAGCGTGCCAAACAGCAGTGTTTCTCTTGGGCGAGTGTTCGAATGAGGGGTTAAAAAGACCCTCGTTTTTCTTTCGTTCGTTCGCTCTCTGGGCTACGGTTTTATAGCGGGACTGCGGGAGCGACAAATAAAAAAATTAATAAAATAGAGGCAAAAAGAAGCAAGGCAAAAATTGGCTGTTGTCTCCACTCACCCGTAATAAAGCGGTAGAGTTGATGTGCTGCGGCAGGCAGAATAATGAGGCCCTATGGAAAAGCAGGCAGCGCGCATTTGTTGTCTGAGGCATCTCCCCACTTGGAGTTCCAGCATGGCATCGACCAGGGGCTGCGAAACAAACGACCCATGCTCCCTACTTTACAATGGGACTATTAGCGCCAGAGTTATGACGACAGGAGATTCTAGTTTGCTGAAGATCAGGTCCCAGCCGTTTTTAAGCTGCTGCGCCACCAAAAGACCTCACATATTGCTGTAGCTGCTGTTTCTTTTCCTCTTGAGAAACGCAGGCAAAAGGGGCGGAGATTCTCAAACTCCAAACTCGGGAGAGAGGCATAACGGGGGGAGGAAAAAGGCAGCACAAATATATTGGGGTTCTTAAGTCGGTTGGGGAAAAAAAGTAAATTAACATAGTCAAGGAGAAAAACGGCTTCATAAATTCGTTTCCATGCATATAGAAGAGTGGCAGGAAAGCCATTACTCTTCGCTCAAGCAAACCCCCTTTTCGCATGTTGATTACCTACTGCAAAAAGTCCCCTCCGCCTACTAATGGCGCTCAGGTCACTTAGAGTCGACATGTGAATAGTGTCATGCCCTTTTGGAGCTCGGGCCAAACCATATTTCACCCGCCTTTTCTTTACTAGATGTATGGCAAAGGCTACAAAAAGGGCTGCCACTGCCCATAAATCAGACGGCAACCTCGACAAGCTCGCGTGTAAAAGGCTTCCGCTGCGGTTTTACGTCCCGATGGATCACACAAAAGGAGTTGGGGGAACCTTCCACGTCCACAACTTTGGCGTCCTTAGCTAGAGTGGTAGTCGGGTCGTAAGTAATTCCCTTGCTTACGCCCCTCTCGGCAACAAACTTTCAGTGTTGTGTTGCGTTGTGTTGTGTGTATATCCGCCAGCTGACCGGTATAAACATATCTCTATGTACTCCCGTGAGCTTCCAAGATGGCTGACATGAAGCTATTAAGATAATACTTCTTCTGTTGGTAAGGGAAAACAATAGAATTGCTAGCCGACTTCCCCTCAACAGACAAAAAGCTCCGCACTAAACGACAGCAAGTTTGTTTATGACGGGGAACCGAAAGAATGACATTGACATGCTAGTAAAAGTTGGCAGTCACCAAGCGTTTGCGGCGCGGCGTGTCTACAACGGCCAGATAGGGGTGGGATTGTAACTCAATAACGGGGCTGATCACCTTCAGGGGCGAAAAAGTCCGTTTTAATGGTTATGTTGACTTTGGAGGAGAACAGCCTGTCAAAATCTACCAACGCATCTGACAGCCGAAACAACATATTTTGACGCCGTGTTCCCGTAGACAAGTGATGCCCCGGATGGATTGACAGTTTCTTCTGACAAGCACAGCCTTTTGGCACCTGTAAGGGTTTATCTTTCGAGTCATCACATCCCAGAGCTGAAAAATCCATGCGGACCTTACCGTCTGAAAAGGGGACTGCCTTGGGCCTCTTAAAGCCCAGACAATTGCTATTATTACCAAGTCCCAATACCGGCAAGGGAACATCAACTGATTTCGAACACTAACACTGTACTGAACGCAAGGGGTAACTCCGTTGGTAGGTGTACGATGGTTAAATTTCTTTTTAACCTAAAACAAATCTCAGGGTTAAACTGTTAAACTTGGGGTTAAAAACTATTGAAATGGGGTTAAACACAGTTGTAAGGGTTAAAATGTTATACTTAGTTAAACTGTTCAGCTAAAAAGCTAAAAGAAACAAGTTACACGCGCTAAAAAGTGTAAACATTTTTTAACTGAGTGGTCAGGGTGTACCAAGTTAAACGTGAGTTGCGAACCGCTTGACTGAACGGTACAGTACTCCACGAAACGGTACGTGCAGGCATGGGGTAAAAAGGCGGTTTCGGAGACCACCAACGTTTTTTACTCCAGAAACTTTTTTTTTATGTCGTAAAGAGAAGATGCCTTTTTTATTGTCCTTGTGTTCTTTCCCACCTAGGGCTTTTAATCCATTGAGAGAACCCCCTGTGTGTACACAGTGTAAGTGCAGTGTTGGGTCCTTTTGAACTGCAACATTCCGCGATTTAAGACGGGTGATTATTTGGGATTGAAGACCGGCAGGGAAACAGGCGAGCGGAGGTCGTGGTGTGCTGATAACATACACAAAAAAAGACCAAGAAAGGAAAAAAGCAAAGGCTCGGCGACGAGGGAAAACGGGACGTGAGATTCCAGGCAGGTTTGGGTAGGTAATCAGTAATCAGCGTCCGGCTCAAGCCGTGGAAATCACGAGCCCACCTGTAGTGCACACAATGCGGCGCCCTTTGATACTAAGACACCCCTAAGACAGCCCTGTCACTCGATGCCGACAGTCTGGCGTCGACAAGAATGACAGGGAGAAATAGTGAAACACTAGGCGGGGAGTATCAACCTTCCGCGTTTCGCAATTTGTAAGGTGTGATGAGACTTTTCCTCACCCTTTTCTTTAGGTGGAAGCTTTTTTTTAATTCGACATTGGCGCTGCAACGCTAACTCAACCGGCGAACTGACGGCCGCTACTTACGTCAGCCCGAATGATGAGGACCTCTTACATGCCCTGTCACGCTACACGCATAAAGCGTCGTTCCTAATATGCAAGTCCCCGAAATACTTAGAAATCTATCCGGCTTTGTCGCCATTGTACGCGATACAAATTTACTGTCCCATAAAATGCAAGTACATGGCCGAGAGATGACCTTTTCCAACGTTGTATAAAGTAATCCGCCAGGTTCTGGCAAGTACTCGTTCTGCAGTATCCCTGCGTTGAAAAGCTAGGATTTTATGGAGCCTTTTACCCAGTTGGACACCCGCTTTTATACCGGAACACCCTACGCGCTGTCAAGCTCTTAAACCGTGTTTATATTCGCTTGCAGAGCTGCGTACTTGTACCTGCACAGATCAATAAGAGTCACACACACCAGTATTGGACAACGACCTGACAGAAGGTGCCAACAATCAATATCAAACGGCTATTTAGATGGGGACATGGAGATCCTGTATACGAGCCCAAACCGGGTCGAAAGACGGGCAACTTGGTTCAGTATCGTGTGACCGTAACGTACCACAGTTAACTAGCATCCTTGGAGGATTTGACCCCTCCAACAGTCTCAGCAGTCTCCCCTCCATTTTCTTGTCAAAATAATTCACCGAAACTCGGTCCAAGTTTCTGCACTTCGTTTCTTCTCCCCCTCCCCTTGATTTACAGCATCGATTTGTGATATCGGCGGTCCCAGCAGGGGTCTTTCTCCCTGGGTCTCATCTATTGACTGTTGCCTCTTGGGTCTGTCATCCGCACGCTGGCTAAACAATATAATTTATAACTCCTGACAGGTATTATTCTTGCGAAGGGGAAAAGAGCGGGTTGGGCTGGCAACTCAACCTTTTCCCCGCGAACTCTTCTGTCCTTGTCGTTTAGTCACACCCCGCCTATTCTTTGCGTGTGCCTCTCTTGTTAGCAGTTTTCATTATTGGCCCCTATGCATCCGCACCGAGATTCCTTGTTGGATTTTGGATTTCCAAGCCATGTGCGCTGCTTTTATCAAGATCGACCCCCTTTTTTCAAGAAAAGTACCTCACCAGGCTTAAAGAACCTTTCCCCACGCAAAACTTCAAGATTTAAATCGGTATTGACAGACATTTCCATGGTAGGCTATGGGTTGTGATGGAGATCATCAGCACGTCGCCCCGTCAATAGGTGATTGGGTGACGGAGACGGAGCGACAACGGAAGATAGATCTTAGGGAAGCGTCAAATGACGTGTTGGGGGTTTTCACGTTCCTCTGGCTCTCTTCTTGCGTACCTGATACCGCATTTATCGCACCTGTTTCCTATTTTAAAATTATTTTTTTTTATATTTTTTGCTTTTTTTCTAGGCATAGCGGATTCTCCTATGATGGGTAATTTTCTACACTAAAGGGGAAGGGAGGTGACGTGGGATGACAATAAAAACGCCAACCCAAAAAACCAAGGGCCATGTTCCTGGGTCGTTAAGCAAGCTGAGCTGATGGCCTCAAAGACCGTCCTATAGTGTGGTGCTGCCCAGGACATTTTGACTAGCAAAAGCCGCCATTGTGCATTGTCATAAACCGGCGCCACTGCTACAATCGAATGGGGTCCGCCAATATTAATAGTGGCATGTCAATAGCCCGGGAAGCCCATCTACCCAGGGAAAAAGACTCATAAATCTAAAGGGAAAACGCCTCTTTCGGCCCAACACTAATGCTACCGAAACAGTCATATCCATAGCTAAAAAGACCTCCCTTGTCCGCAGCAGCAAGAAGAGGCCCCATGACAATAACCTGGCTCTTTCTGGCGCTCTTTTGTCGGTGAAGACGCTGCCAACCTGAGCCAAAGTACCATTCACCGTCTATTCTAGTGGGGATCAGCCACCAAGTCTGGAAGAATCGCTTTACAGCGGTCATCCAAATACCGCATAAGGGTGCTACCTATAAAAAGTCATAAAACTTTCAATAACTTGAAACCTAAATGGACAAATTGCGTACTAGAGACGCTTGGCCACTGGAGCGCTCGAGTATTGCCAACCCGCCCCGCTTTACACGTCCCTCAGCTGGACTCGGGCCCTCAGGGCTAGAACAACATCCATTATAGCGTAGGAGCCACTTTTGCCGGTACGGTAACAAGAAATGCTGTCCTCCCGTTGGAAAAAAATACAAAAAATCTGAAGGACTCGGGCCAAATTGTGAACGGATTAATTGTAAATGGATTCGCTTAATGGTAATAGTAAATGATAATAAATTACGGCGGTTAGAAATAGAGGCTTCTGTGGGGTTCTCCACATGTAGAACATCCATCACGGATGAGCTTATGAATAAGGGCTGCTGCTGGGGGCTAAGCCAAATAAACTATCGGCGACTGTCAGCACGATCCTCCTTCAACATATGAAGTAGCAAAGGTATAATAATTCGGCGTTGGCAGTTTGCCCGTTTGGTTCTTTATCCCCGCAGCGGCCGCCTTTACCATTTTTACTCTCCTCTATTGCACTGCAGCATCACGTAGCCTTGTAATGATTAAAAAAGGAAGACTAGTGGTGGTAAACATCTCAGCCGGTTTTTAATGCATCCAGTGCACAAAAAGGAACGCCAATTAGCGCCATAACTTTGGGAGCCATCCGGTGAAATTTTGATACGCAGCCATGTTAGTACTTACGTTTTCCGGTGCGCAGTATAATTGACGACATAAAAGCTCGTTTTTTTCTTATAAAAAAGTACCCAAAGAATGCCGATGCAATTCGACACGACTCCCAGGCCAGTTGTCCAACAACCTCCTGTAAAACATCTATCCCCTCCCTTTTCTATTATTCCTTTAAGCTTTACACCTCGCACTGTAACCTCATATAGGGATAACAACGCCGCGTACGGGCACAATCAGACTGGCGCAAGGAGGTGGTATTATAAATGCCCCATCCACGCCGAGGTTCCATGGAAATACCGAAAGGAAGAACTTTTCTTTGTTGAAACATGCCAAAACCTTCCTTTCATTGTTGGAACTCAGACGCTCGTCGACTTGTGTTGTACGTTAGGATTGTATTGCTGGCCGACTACACGGTGTCCCGTATTGAAGACAGACGCGTTCTACTTGCGGGAGAACGAATTCGGATTTTCATCACCCGAAAGAAAACCTTCTCCAAACTTGCCTGAACTCGGCATGGGGGCCCACCCAGCCACCCGATATGAAGTCCATGACTGATGAGAAGAGAATACGCTTCAACCCGAACCGACCTGTGGGTAACCCAAATGAACTGGCAGCAGCTTTAGAGGGAAAATGTGTTTTAAAAAATTTAAAAATAAAATAAAAAAAGGAACAATAAGTAAAAGAGGCTTCTCTTATAATGGCTGTGAAATCCGACCAAGCTAAACACCTGTAGAAATTTGGTGATGTATACCCGAAACCACTTTTTGTAAGCGTTCCACCGGGTCTATTAAAACGGTGAGCCGCACCTGAATCATTTGTATCTGTAAAAAAAAATTTTTAAATGTTGCACTAACTGTAGAGCCAAACGCAATGATCATCTTGCCGCCATGGAGTTTTTAGTTTTCAGGCAGCTTGATGGATGGCAGCTTTCATGATGAGAAATGACCGGGCTACTGCCGCACCACCGGTTTTGCTGACACAGACAACGATACGTGTAAATTTGTAACTTGGTAGCTGCAACTAGACAGTCGGGACCAGAGCAGACCAAGACTTGAAACTCGGCAGCCAAAACTTACAGTAACTTCTCCTTTCCGCTCACCGGGAAGATGCATACCTGAACGTCCCAAGTCTGACTAGATGTAACCGATAACAGCTTACGATGCCACCGTTGGCTTCTTGCCGTACGTTTTAAATGAAATAGTATGCGTATAAACTGAAAAAATAAAATAAAAAAATACAGACAGGTGTGCCTGTCTGGGATACCTTATATACCAGTAGCTCTGGGAGCCTCATACCTCCTTAATTGGGAGATGGATGATCCGTACAGTTTACCTTCATCAGTCAGAAAAGCGGCAGAAATGCGTAGTCAAGTCGGGGAACTAACGTACTTTCTGAAGTAGAACTAAGGTATGAAACGTTCGAAAGACTTTGAGTCAAGCGTTTGGTAAAAACCACGGGGTTCGCAACTCGTGTTTAACTTCATACACCCTGACCACTCAGTTCAAAAATGCTGGAAGCCCTAAATGTCGTGGGCTGGCTGGGAAAATGTTAGGAAATCAATCTATGGTTTTAATCACAAAACATGACTATATTTCGTTAATCGTGTGTACACAACAAAGCAATTTTGAGAGGTTATGAAACTCGACTGAGAACGGGACGTGAGTGAATAACGTTAGCGGGGACGAGAACATCCAAATTGGACAACAGTGAATTCTGGCAACAATGAAATATACCTTCCGTATCTAGTTCGAAACAAATGCTTAAACTTTTTAGCGCGTATAACTTGTTTTTTAAGCTTTCTAACTGAACAATTTAACTAAATTTAACATTTTAACCCTTACACAACTGTGTTTAACCCTAAGTTTAACCGTTTTAACCCTTACAACTGTGATTAACCCTAAGTTTAACAGTTTTAACCCTAAGTTTAGCAGTTTAACCCTAAGATTTCCTTTGGGCTAAAAAAAGTTTAACCCTCGTACACCTACCAACGGAGTTACGTACCCCTTGGGTAAGACAGCTGCTGACTTGGAATGTCTATTTTAAGGAAACATGAAATGGATGAAATGGAGTTCTAAGTACGTTCAAACTGCGTACAGACCTCAAGTTAAATGACTTCATAGATGGCTTAATAAGTACGTGTCAAGTGTAGATCGTCATTAGCCTGACGGTTGGCTCCAAATGACAAACTACTGCACTCAAGACAGGAAAAGGAACGGCTGTCTTCCATAATTTTTATCACGGACAGACGATCCATCAACTTAACGGGAAGATCCCATCGCTGTGCTGTCATAGAGACATGGAGGCAATGCTGATGGCAGGAACCCAGCGCAGCCATCAAGCGTTTCCAAGCCAAACCCCTCCTCACTCACTCACACACACCAGACACCACTGTAATACATAAAGGCATCGACATGCTACACGCGGGTTTTGCACGTAGAAAGTCCCTGACAGGCTTCTTAAATCATTTTCCCTTTGGCCATCAGAGTCCTGTATCAAAAAGGCTAAGCATGATCAGCAAAGGGTGGAGAACAAGCTCATAAATCCTGCCTTCCAATTAGATGGAGGGAGATCGAAATAAAACTAGCTCCGTCAGTGAACTCTCCTAGACCGTAAGTCACTCTACGTTTTAGGGATGACTGCCAAACTGAACAAACGTTTTGGGCCAGGCCAATCATTAACGCACCTACAGAGTACCCGTACAAAAAAGACAATTTACCCATTACGTTAGTTGGATGTTGTTGTCGTACTGTCGATACATCATTCAACTACTCCTCGGGACTGAACCAACAACGTCTCCTGTCAGCTGATCGACATCAACGCTGCCCAAACCTCGCGCTCTTAGTATTGACTTCCCAACCTTAGTTTCTAGACTACCACCCAAACCTTTCGCAGTTTTAATGATCGAACTCTTGAAACATTATGGCTTTGTGGGGGCTCCAAGGCCACGCACTGTGACGGTAGATAATTTGGGTTAGTCTGGTACGTATCACCTGCACCTGGGCAGTCCAGCCAAAGTATTGCCTCGAGAGCAGAAGGCGATCCGATTCTTGTTGTTCTTCGCAAAAAAACAAGTCTTGTACTCGTATTTCCTTTCTACCATGCATCCCAAGCTTTTATAGGAAGCTTGAGAGGATGCATGTAGGAAAAAAGGAAACTATATAGTTAGTATTTCCATCAACACACTTGCGTGGGCTCTCTTGGCACTATCGGCGCATCACAAGTTAGGGAAACAACCTTGCAAACTCACAGACATGAAGCAAAGCACTTCCCTAGCTCTGTGTTACCGATAATGGCCCACCAACACACCCCAACTGTCGCTCATCAACTACTGCGGTTGACAGGAGACCATGTTTCATAAAAGGAGATATACGTCAATTAAGGAAGGACGCTCGCTCTCTTCCCCTCCAACCCTTACACTGAAAGCTGGGTAAGTATTGATGAGGCTTAGTCTCTTCCCAAGGCAAGCTTGCATTTTTCTTTATGTTTCTTTCTGTATTTCCTTTCCCGGGGTTTTGGCAATGCTATAAGACCACTCGGGGTTGGTGTTCGATAAAGAGTCGGTGTGCGACCTACTTCTGTTACAGCTGCCGCGACTCACCAAAGTATCGATGGCAGCAAACCTTCCGCCTCAAGTTGCGATTATGCTGCAGAGCCTCTCTGCTGCTGCAGGTTCTTCTTCACCCCAAACAAGCTTCTTTAGCTCCGCTTAAAGCCGCGTCTCCACATGTCAAAAAGGAAAATGTATGAGACTACTCTAACACACCCTAGAGGGGGATCTTTGACCCGCATCTGACTTGATGAAGGGCCGGTAAGGAAAAGCTTTGGGGTTTTTGGGTACCCGTGGTCCCAGCATGGCAACATAGGTATATTTATATATATATATATATATATATATCGCCTGGCGCTCTCCCTCTCTCTCTCGCTTTTATAAAGTACTTTGGACTTTCGGTTATACAGTTTCGTTCCCATTAGTATGCATGGATGTGCTCGCGAGCTTCCAAAACAGCGTTGTGTGGGGTACGAAAAAAATAAAAAAAATCGTATTTGGAGCGCATCGGTGGTGGTCAACTGCCAACGTATATATAGCGTTGACAGCAGACTACCCGAACGTTTTTTCCCTAAACTTGCATTTATCTCCCGAGCTTTCCACTTTAACTCGGCCGTCAACCGCTCTGCAAGCCTGCAACAGTGAAAAAAGTGAACGAGAGAACATTTTCCTCTCCAATCCTAACAGTTTTGCATCGTCGACTTAGACTTACCAGACTTCCTTGACTTTTACTTTTGAGCATTCGTTTTAGCCTAAACTTCGAAGTTTACCGAAAGTCTTTGAGTCAAAACGAACGCTTATAAGCAAGAGTTTACAATGGCTCCACCCATGGGGCGGTGCTTGTAGAAAGTAAACAAAAGCAATATATGAATTGTTCGATATCGACAAAGGAGGTATATAAACAAGAGGCGGGGTTAAGTTTAAGTCTAGGCACAAAAGTACTCGCTGTAGACTTGCCTGACTTTGGAGCAAAACTAAAAGTCGACTTCCAAAGTTTAAGTCGACTAGCTAAAGAAAACGCTTATAAGCCCAAAGTTTAGCAAAGTCTACCTATCTAGAACGCTTATGATTTATAAGCAGAAAGTCTTGGGTAGACTTTTAAGACGGCTTAAAGTTTGGTCAAAACGAACGCGGCTCATATATCCAATCCTGCAGCGGACTGACGCAAGTCCACATTGGACTTTGATGCGAAATCGATAGAAACACATGTCCTAAACTGCAACACTGCGTATTTGTAGCCAGAAGAAGAAGCTTGTTCTATTCATCTATTCAGGCCCAAAGGAAGCTCTTTGCGTAGGGAGTGTGTTACGTACTAAAAACAGGAGGAGTCGGTTGGCTGCGGAACATTAGCATTCCAAAAGGGGGGTACTTTGACCAACCAGCTCCCAAACCAGTTCTCTCTTCTCTGTCGACAATTGAAGACTTGACTCTACATCCAAGAAAAAGTGCATAGGTATGTTTTCTAATCGCTGGGAAAGCGTCTTTTTTGGTACTTGACAGACTGACCGATGATCTTTGCCATAAATAAGACTGACGTGCACTCTAAAAATGTGTACCGCTTCAGCCGGTCACCATTAATGCCACTTGACAGGATGTTCCTTCCTCGCCGAACGAACCTTACGGGTAGCCATTTTTCTCTGACAACTGGCACCTGGAAGAGGCCACCGATGTCAACTGGACTGATCTCCGCACCTACAATTCGGGAGTTATCTCCTCCAGTTGGGCTATCTCCTCGACATCCCAAGCGGCAGGAGCAAGAGGATGGATTCCGCAACAAGGAATACATAGGCTTCCATTCTGTTGCCACAACGGGCCAACTGACGTATATACAAGGTATGGACCGACCCAATACGGTTCCCACTGGGAAGACTTTCAGTGTTGGGGAAAAAGAAAAAAAGTCCGGCGCAGCCCATCCTATTACGACGCTGACAAAGAAGTCCATTCAACGTCAAGCAGTAACTTGGGAATCGCGCGATATTTAGACAGAGACACTAGCTGACGCTAAACAGACGCAATTCGGCTCCTTCTCGAAAGACGGAACGCAGGACGGGCGCTCGGTGGGCCTTTCAAACTAAAAGTTTTAGAGTGACTTCAAAGGCTCGGGCATGCCGCTTTTGGCGTTTGAAAAAAGAAGAGTGAAACAGGACTTGCCCAGCCATAACTGTCAATAAAGTTAGACAAGCCGAGAAACCAGTATTTATGCTCCGGGTAACTATGCACTACAAGACTCCCGTGTCAGCTACCTGACAGTACTCCAAACTAACTCCTCGTAATATGATATACCATCAGATTAGACCCAACCCACGCGAGCTCAAACCGCCAAGCTTTGCAAAAATTAGCGATCAATCTGCCAGAACGAAAAAAAAATGCAAAAAAACAGACTGACACTATCTAATTTTGAGACATTACACAGTAACGCAGCGGCTTGGATATTAAGTATCGTTTATCATAGTAAAACATTGGTGTGTACCAAAGGGGATGATGCCGTTGACATGCTCACAAAGATGACGCAAGCAAGTTCTATAGACAGCAGGACCTCCCGTTAAAACGCATAGAGCCAACATGACTCGGTGAACATGAAAATTTGAGTTGGAATAGCAAATCACCCTGCACTGAACCGACGTATAGCCTTGAATGCCCCTCATGTTTTCTCTGCCAAGATAAGAAAGTATACACGTATAGAAAACCGTCGTTTCTCTGTCGTCTGTCGACGCCATGTTTGTTGTCACCAGCTACGCTAACGGCGACGGTTTCAGGAGGGTATTACGGTATAAGTAACCCCACCTTAACCCGCACCCCACTGACGTGCCACGAAAAATAAACTTACTACACAACCTGCATCCAAACTTTACTCTCGGAACAAACATAAACTATACACCTCAATTTTTATTTTTTTAAAAACTCGATTGGCGCTAAAACCCCCCGGGTGGAATGGAGCTACCGTATCAGAAAAAGGCTGACTATTCATTGTTGTGTCACGTCGCACCATCCTACGGGTCCTGACGTCATCAGAAACTTGGCTAGCTTGTATTCTGGAAGAGGCAGTATTGGAAGGCCTCGACCTAAAAGCATAACAAAAAAACATAGGGGTAATAAAACGTTCATATTTCATCATCAGGAGGCTTTTCTATATTTTCAAAAAAATAATATATCTTTTCTAAAAAAATAATACATATTTTCTATAAAAAAATATTCTATTTTCTAAGAAAATAATATATCTTTTCTAAAAAAAAATCATAGATATTTTCTAAAAAAATCATAGATATTTTCCAAAAAAAAATCGTACATATTTTCTGAAAAATATTATATATTTTCTAATTTTTTTAAAATGTATTTTCTCATTTTTTATGTTTTACAATTTATTTTTACATTTATGCTTTCATATTTATAGTTTTTATTTATTTATCGTATTTTATATACTTCAATGCCTTACATTTTTACAATTCTGTATGTGATTCGGAATCGTGAAACTCGCTCTCTGTGGCACAACTCGGGAATTCTAAGCCATATAAAAGCACTTTTCAGTCTGAAAAGAACCTCTTCATTCCGACGCACGGTTCGCTGGATTGGCTGAGAAGGTCTCAGGCATTTTTAAAAAGGTTTTTGCAAAGATTCCAAAGCAGATCGAGCTTTCAAGGGTCAAAGTCTAGCGCTAAATCGAGCATAACGACTTGACGCGTCAGCCACAAAACGGCCGCTTGGACTTGGGCGAGCTAAAGCTGCGATTCCAGAGCGTTTAGGTAGTCAGCTTCCTCCTACGAATGTCGGATTCCGCGCGATAAAAGGCGGAAAACGTTCGTCGCTGACAGTAGGGATCAGCACTAAAAAAAAAACGCCCTGGTTTTTCCAAGAAACCGAAATAGGAACATCGTGTCTGTGGTTTGGCTCAACATTGAAACATCCCAGTCCCCTTTCGGTTTGGCATATCCATTTGGAGTCATTAATTTCACCTTAATAAGACTTTAAGCGAGTTTTGTAACAAAACCAGTTGCGATTAGTCTTGTGAAGAAACGCAAGGTTTAGGAAATAAATGGATGGTTTTAGGTCAACAAAGTTGGTGAGAAAACCCTGCGTCGCTCCATGTTAATTAATTAGATTAATGTGTCTTTTCCCTGTTTGGGCTCTATACTGGACTAATCTACTGGACTAACGCTGGGAAATACGCGCTGCTTGGAAAGTACAATCGAACGATTCTTCGTCCATCTTTTCCTCTCGCTGACCTCGGCATTCTCATTACCAGTTATGCGTCCTGATGGACGTGAAAGAGCGATGTGCTCTGTCAAGTTGTCCACAGTTGCACTGACAACATCTACAACTTCTAAAGGTTTCCTCATCCATTTCCCCCACGGTGTCTCCGTCCAACAATCTATCTTGATAATGAGCAGTCGACATGGTCTGGGAAGCCCGGGCTCGAAAAATGGCCAACTTATGCAGCACCTGCATACACAATTTGGCCCCCGAACTCCCCCTTCAAAGATTCGAAACAAGTCTGTTGTTTCTTAGACACTTCGTATAGTTACAGTTCGCGGGTCTTTGTTAAGAATCTTCCTTTGCGATGCGAAGGGAATTACAACTCCTAGCGGGTCTAATAACCACATTATTCACGCTTGATTTGTGTCATAGGGGAAGGGTGGTACCCGAAGTTCTGAAAGCGTTCCACAAATTCCGGAAAAACTGTCCTAGCAATTTCATCTCGCGTGAGATGAATCTATCTTGCGCTTAATTAACTGGCAATAACAAGCTGTTGAAGAAGAAAAGAACACACGAAGCCCGAAAATTTAAACGCATGGTAAGTAATTTGTTTCGTTTGACATTAGCAGACTGGGTAGGAGGGTACGCTCCCCAATTGCAATTGTAAGCTGTTGCAACATAGTGTAAGCTGTGGCCTTGTTCTTCGCTCATTAATGTAACTAGGACCCCGGAGCAATGTAGTTGTTGCGCCAGCAGCCAGCCCACTATGTTCACCTCTTTTGGTATTCAAGTGCTACAATAGAATGCGCGAAGAAGACAGAGCGAGAAGTATAGGAAGACCCCCAAACTTGTTAGTCAAACACGTTTTTCGATCAAGGGTAGGGTCTGCTGCGCAGCGTTACAAACCATCAGTGTTAGTTTCCATCCCGCCGCCAAACTTCATGGGAAACCCCGTGCTGTCGGCGTTTCTGTCTCAGTGCTAACTAAGCGGCTCGTCAAAGCAGTACTTTCGTGTCTTTTATTCCTCGCATAGGGAAAAACGACCCAAAAAACAACTGTGCTACCAACACCAAAGAGTTTCTGATCTGTGCTAATAAAAACTGTATTGTTTACAGACCGTCCATATTGGTTTTGGCCCCGAACACATGCGGATTTATCTGAGAAAGTGATTCACGGCGGAAACCAAAAAATCCCAAAATTTCCAAAGAAACTCGACAGTTTTTTGGTGGCCAAATTTACTACCTGTTCCGCACCGTGGAAGTGGAAGCTAGCAAAAAAGTGCACCGCGATTATGTCATCCACGAATCAATATCTGCGACCGGATTACATGAACCCGCTTCCGACCACGGTAAGAGATTCCGACTCCGGATGATTTATTGGCGAGACGTTGGACTATTAACATGTTTAGGTTTCTTTTTGGCTCGTTTGAAAAAGTGAAAGCGTGCTTCAAATTGAAAAGCACAGGTCCTAATCCATACGTCTTTTTTAATTTATTTTTTAAAATTTTTCTTTTGGTGCTGTTGGGTTCTTTACGACCAGCTGGACGCCAAAAGAAGTCCATTGGCTCTCCTGGCACAAACATGCAGCCAAATCGGGGCTGACCCACCTGCTCCCAGCAAATCTTCAGATCGGAAAAAGTCGAGTTTTGCAGACACCTCTCGTGACAAATTGAGCCCTGTCAACGTGAACGTTTCTGGAAAAACCACGCCTAAGAATAGCGAGTCCCCGCGTACCCGTGAGAGGGACACATATCAGCTCGGACCAGACGTCAAAGCATCAACTATTGTCACACCTGGCGTGTCTGCCATTCATTCCTCGTCCTCGTCTGTCGGCCCTCTCTCCTCCGGTTCCCATGGCAAGAAACACTCAAGCCACCAGCCCGGTCACTCCAAGTCGCAACGGACGTCCCCGCCTTGCGCTGAGAACCACGGCGAAGTCAGTGACAGACACGTCAGCAAAAGTCCTGCCAAAGACTCCAGGGACACTAGTATTTCAGTGTCTCGAGCCAGTCCTGTGCCTTCTTCTGACACTTTTCCAAATGCCGGAGCGGCTCTAAAATACTCGTCAGCATACGGGAACGGGTTTTACTACCCTTCGCCCGCCGCCGCCGACCCCAACAGCTATCGTGATTCCCCGTTTGGGAACTTCAAACCCGGTTACATGAGTGTCTTCCCACCCTACAGCCCCGGTGCCGGATTACCACCCTCTCCCTATGCTTACCCCGGATTCCCAGGCGGCTACCCGGGCTTAGATTCCTTGGCCTCGCTGGGCCCTTACGCCAGTGCCTTGTCTGCGGCCGGGAAATCCTCGGGTCACATGAATTTCGGTTTACTGTCCCCCAGCTACTCTCCGTTTGCCCAATTTGGACGCTTGAAGCCTGGCGCCGGACCCGAAGGCGGCACTCCTGGAATGCCCGGCTGCAGAGACCCTTACTGCACCGGTTGTCCCAGTAGTCTGCTCATGGGAGCCATTCAGCAGCACCAGCAGCACCTTAACAACTCCGCGGCCAGCTTTTCGGCAGCAGCTCAGATGCACGGCGTTTGTCCGCTAGGCTGCGCGCAGTGCGACCACCCCAAACTCCTTCTAGGACCCCAGCCAGCTCAACTTTCCCAGTCCCCGATCTCCTCTTCGAATAACACGCCTACCGTAACGACCACGGCGGCGGGCAGTACCGCGGCATACAATCAGACAACAACCAGCTCCAAGCCTTACATCTGTAATTGGATAGCGGCCGATACCTATTGCGGTAAGCGATTCACCTCGTCCGAGGAGCTGCTGCAGCATCTCCGGACCCATACCAATCTCTCTATCGCCGAATCCTCCTCCGCTAACAACCATTCCTCCCTCATAAACCCGTCGTCGGCTTCCTTCCTGCACCCCGGCTCCGCTGCCAGTCACCCGCTTTTCCCTACGTCGGTCTCGATGGCCGCGTCCATGCAACGGCCCTACCCTACCCCACCGCTCAGCCCGCTGGCTGCGGCAGCAGCAGCCGCGCGCTACCATCCGTACAACAAGGCCGGGCCACCCTCGCATTCGCCGGCCTCCAACGCACCCCCTGCGGGGCTAGCGAGCCTTTTTGGCATGCCTTTCGCCGCTGGAGCCTACCCGAACCTGCCCTTACACTCGTCTATGTCACCGTATTATTCACCTTTTGCCCTCTACGGACCAAGGTTAGGTGCGACCCCCCTCCAACCCTGACCATAACGTCATTTTCTTCCGGCGGCGCTGCAATACCACTTTTTCTGGCACTTTTCGACTGCATCAAGAGGTCGTTTTTTTGTTAACTCTCAAGACAGACGTGAATCGTTTGGAGATTTTTCTTTTTTTTTTAGATCTTTTCCCCATTTTTCCTTGTTTGCCGTTTATCTGTAAAAGTCTGTAAATAGGATAATATATCTCACTTTGCATCGTGATCGATAGCCCCACTTCTTTTGCGTTTTAATAACATTGGGTAAGAAATAGAACAGGCGTTCCCCTTCGCGCCTTGCTGCAGCTATATATCGTTCAGTAAAAGGCAACGGTCGTGGCGGTCTTACGAGACCTTTCAGCTCGTAGATCTTGCCACAGGACGACCCCCCTCACGCCATAAATCAGGTTGAAGTTTTTTTTATAACCCCCATCAAATGGGAAATTTCCTGGGGACCACGAACTGCAAGTCCCTCGGCGAACATAACGATTTGCCGGCTTGTCGTGTTCCACCGCTCTAAAGCTATATAAAGTATCTTGGCGAGCAGGTGGAATTGGGAGGCGAAGTAATATACAAGCTACAAGCTATTCGCTGTCAGGCCACCTCCTTGCCTTCAAAAAGACTACTTTTAAATAAAGACTCCGCGCTGCGCCCTTGCCAAAGTACTTTGAAGACAGATGGGGCTCGTCCGTCTTCCGTGTTTCTTTCTTTGGCTGTGGGGATACAGCTCTGAGAGTGAAAAACACAGCCGGCTGTCCACCGTTTGTCAAGATAATGTGACACCCTTCACGATGTACGACGCTTCGGATTAGCGTCACGTCGAGAGGGGAAGCTTTTGTGCAACGCCATAGAAAAGGCGCCCCATATATTTGCCTTGTACTACAAGGAAAAGTGACTATCTGGGATGTAGGTCGCCCAAGTAATAAAAGAAAAGAAAAAAACATGACACTCTAACCAAAGTCGTTTAAAAACAACCAATGGAATTGTTCAAACAAGTCCCTACCACCCTAAAAAAATACAAAAAATCAGCTTCCAAAGCTTTAAAATTCTCCATTACCTTTCCTAGTACCGTCTTAGTCTCTAGTGTACCGTTTCCGGATTACACAAAAAAGTTCCCACGATAGCCGAGCTACATTACACCCACCAGGTGCGGCGCTAGATATCCCCACCTACGCCAAATCCCCCCACGCGGACAACAACGTTCGCAACCCGGCTCAGCAACGACGTTTGCGGCCAGAACGTTCGCACCAGGCTCGTCGAGACCTGCAGGACCATACTGAAATTGAATGCCCATATAGATGTGTAAACAGTAGACCATATAACGTTCGCAAGCGGGCTCAGCAACGACGTTTGCGGGCAGAACGTTCGCACCAAGCTTGTCGAGGCCTGCAGGGCAATACTGAAATTTTATGACAGTAGACTATACAACGTTCGCAACCGGGCTCAGCAACGGCGTTTGCGGCAAAACGTTCGCACCAAGCTCGTCGAGTCCTGCAGGACAATACTGAATGTTATGCCCATAGAGGTATGTAAACAGTGGACCATATGCGGGGCAAACACCTTGAGGTCGGTAAAGGCTATCAACTAAACTATTAATTGCCACGGACTTACTATCCTTTATATACATATAGATTACGTTTGACTTCCTATTGATTCGACATTCGAGATATATTAGACAAGGAGAGAAAAAATATAAGATAAAAAAGGGAAATGTATTTTGGCTCGTCAGTATACATTTTAGACTTAAAGTTCCGGAAAAGGAATACAAGGTTTGAAGTCGACAGCCAGCAGCAGTGAACATTACTTGGGACTTAAGCCCCTCAACGCCAAGCTGGACCGGAACTAATTGCCTTGCTTTCCCTAATATATGTCAGCAACGTCGCCAAATCTAGGAACTTACGGCCGCTAACAGGGAGGAGGCACCGAAAACGACATCCATGCGAATGGATGCCAAGAGCATTTTTTCCTCATTTTATGATGCTCCTGACAGTTATGGTTTCCCAAGCCTTAGTGTGGCTCGACACCCCAGTGCCAGTGTAGCCATAGGGGCTTGAGCAAAATGAACAGATAAAAGGATATAAAAGACGTAGCTTTCAAGAATAGCAAAGGGGTTATTAAAGCTGCCATGCGCAAAACTTTTCTACCTATTTTTTTATTTTATTTTTTTGCTTCCTGTCCTTTTGCCTAAATGCTAAATGCACAATTAGAACGCAAGAAGTGATTCGATTAAATTTTGTGGGGGGTGAGGAGAAAATTCTGGCGAGATACAGAAGCATTTCTGCGCGGTTTTTCGTTTAAACAACCACAAAACCATAACCCTGGGCGAAACTAGGACGTCCATAATTTGTAGACTACCAATTAGGTAGACGCGAAAGACCGCATGTGTTCTAAACCATCCAAATTGGCTTTCAGAAAGCATGATTATCATGGTTACTTTAGTGTGCCTGCATATGCCAACAGAAAGCTCTGTAAGACTGTAACAGCGTCTAATTCCTGCCCGCGCTAATGAAACATAATTTTAGAGGATTAGGACCAGTGAACCAGGAAAACTTTCAGCAGACGGTGTTTTTTTTTTCTTGCAGGGGAAAAAAATAAACGAAAAGAAATAACAGTGCTGCGGAACAACTGATTTCATGCACTTATATGCGAGCACCAAAAACCGTAGCACTAGCTATTTGCGGAGACTCTCACGTGAAGGAAATTATAGTTTTTTAAGGGTACAGGGTTTAACGTTGTAAACGACTGTGTACAAAAAGCGTCACTAACAACGGAACTCGAGCAAAACAGGAAACGAGAGCGACACGTAATGAAGCTTGCTCGTAAAGCAAATGCATGAAGCCCTTAAAAACACAAAATGCTGTATACACCACTGCGGGAACCCAGTAATGTAATGCTCGCGCCCAGTACTGTTCTATAGCGTCACGGGCTTGTAAACCCCTTAGAGAATTGTCTCAATTTCGTCCTCATAGTAGACTTGTTTGGGAGTAATTTATTTTATGTACGTCCTTTTTTTGATGGAAAGAATTTCACACCTTGGAACGCAACATGTAGCACACACACTAATACCGCACAAAGCCTAGGTCCTAAACAGCAAATAGTGTTAGCAAACAGCTGCAAAGATACCGGAGCTTTACGTCAAGTGGTTTGTTTAAACTCAGTCTACTCAGTCTCGTCAACCAATTTATGGTTATGGTTAAACCTAGGCTGCTAAACGTGCGTACATTTAGTTGCTTGGCAAAGCCCGCGAGCTTTCCATATACTTACTTTCAACATAACCCAGGCTTAACTGGGTTCACACTATCACCCAATCCCTTTCCAGAATGTGTGTGGTAACTGGTAAGTTACTTTGCAAAATAAGACAAAGCCAACACGTTATCCGGATTTAGTTACACACGTATGTAACGTATCCCGGAGTCAAAATGACACTCGTGTGTCACTGTCCAACAATGAATTTTTCTTTGTTCAGCTAGTGGAGTGAAAGAAACTAAGAAAGTGCAAGTTTTAACTATCTCATCAACGAAAGTTGATGAGAATCGTTAAACCTAAGCTAACGTAACTTAATAACATAACCTAAGCTAACATAAACTAACCTAACCTAATGCATTTCCAATCTAACTACCAATTTTCAACTCGATTGACACCCGTTTGTCATTCGGTTCTGGAGAACGTTTTGCAACAATAATACACACTAGTGTCATTTTGATCTCCGAGTTCCGAACCTGAAGAACCTGTTGGACAAAGCTGTCCCGAGACAACTTACGTAACGTTGTATTGTACCCTCAAGACGAGAGAGTGTTTATTTGCAGCAGATTTAAAAGTTTCTGCGTTTTCGAAGCATAATTTTGTACAATAACACTTGCCCGTTACAAACACAGGCAGACAGTGTCGTGGGTTCGCCATGGTATTTCCAGATACTTTTCCTAATACGTCTCGCGTTTCTCTCGGAACCTAGTAATCCCAGCTCGTTCTTAAGTGCACGTTAAGGGAACAGGCCTGTACTTAGTTTTGGACAACCCCTCATAAGACTGCCTCGCAAGTGGGAAGTCTGCTTAGCATGGGAGATGATGGATTTGTTCGAGCCCCGCCACCACCACAGCCACCGTTCCTCTAAATCCTCTTATATGATCCCCGTACATGACCATTAATATCCGCTAATTTGAGGGCCGAACGGAACCCAACCATGGGTAATGGTAGCCCCATGAAGTTATGGTCCCGCCTGCATGGCGCGGTGCAGGACGCGTGCACTACTATTAGGGAGGATCAAAACGTCCATCGTTATTCTGTAGACAAAACTATAAAATACGTGTACACGCCTCCCATGACGCACTGTTTCTACCAGCATACGGGTACACATTAACTATCACACATCAATACTGTATAGACATAGACACATCGTTTCTTTCACGCTCAGCCCTTAATCCACGGTATTGATACAATTACGCGAGACGAATGATCCCCAAGACGGTTACAGTGCAACATTAAAAAGGAGAAAGAAAACAAAAATGAATGAAGGAAGGAGGAATACGGCGATACGAACAAGTATTTCGGACCCATTTATTTTAACTTCTCGGTTTGGGACATTGAAACACTCCTTTCGTGTAGCAAGGAATATAGCTCTATAGAGCAAAGAATTCCCCTGAGCAAGATACCTTATTTTCACTAAAAGAGGCAATTAACCTGACAAGAGTAAGGGGGAAATGAGCACAGCTAGCCTGGCGTGTAAACCTCGTAAATGTCTGACGGATGTAAGTCATGCTTTGTCTGTACACCACTCCTCCCATTTTTCCCTTCACACTTTCTGGAGTAATAATGCCAAGCAACAGCTCGTAAATTCCAACTTGTCACAACTCGGAATCACCTGCGAAATAACAGGTAGAGTGCTTGGCTTGCTGTCTTCCGCGATGCCAACCTCTTTTTCCCAAGCCCTTCAAGCACTATCCTGGCTTTTCACGCTGCCCGCTCTTATATTTATAGCGACAACGGAAGCAGTGCCGCACACAAAATAGGACGTTAGCTGCAATAAAACTTTCAAACGAGTCTCGTTCCTTGTCAAGCGTTAATACCTACTACTTCATTGTAGCAATTGGTAAATTTCAAATTTCCCCGAAAAGAAACTGAGGGGTTCTTCAAAGATCCAGTTCCCAAACGCCACAAAAAA
This sequence comes from Lepidurus apus apus, assembly GCA_022832285.1. Taxonomy (NCBI): domain Eukaryota; kingdom Metazoa; phylum Arthropoda; class Branchiopoda; order Notostraca; family Triopsidae; genus Lepidurus; species Lepidurus apus. The sequence goes on along the minus strand of JAGJRO010000029.1, from coordinate 333,694 downwards.
ACGCCGAGAAAAAAAGGTTAATTAACAATAAACAAATTCCAATGCTAGTAGTAGTAAACTACACGACAGGACAAGACACTAACCATTTCTTTGACAAGCATAACTACCTGTTATGCATCACTGGGCGGAACCAGAAACTGAACTGTCATCCTGCAAAATTATGATCCGAAAAACAGGAACATAAAATAAATAACGAACTAAAAACTTGAAAAATAACGCATATATTATGGCCAATACTTCTTTTGTTTAGCACAGCGTATTTCCCTTAGGTAGCATGTGGTTGACGAGGCAACATCGCCACGTCACAACACAGGATTGGCGAACCTGTTTGCGCCAGCACAACGGATCTACGCAGTTCGTGTTTCAAGGCAAGACAAGAAGGACAACGCGACAATAGGACTGACTACGGTGTACCCGACTTGAGGACTACGAACCCCGACTTAAGGACCGCGAACCCCGACTTAAGGACTAGGTTATAGGTTAAGTTAGGACTAGGTTATAGGTTAGGTTAGTTACGCAAGTTGTTTACGAGACAAAATCGCTAGTCACAAGACAGGATTGGCGAACCTGTTTGCGCCAGCACAACGGATCTACGCAGTTCGCGTTTCAAGGTAAGATGAGAAGCCTGAGGCAATTCCCAGATCAAGTCAACAACAAGGTATACAGCTGCTTCCTGGCCTTATGAATTAAAGAGTAAAGTTTTGTTATTCTGATGCAACCGTTGTGGTGGACAGCATGTTGAAAAACTTTTTGAGACCTCTCCATTTTGCTATTCCCCTCCCCATTCTGCCACCGCACAAAATAAACATATGTCTAATCGAAGGTACCCGCAGGGGCCCAGTGGCCAAGAGTTGCTGATCCGCCCCTCGACGTGACTCTTTGATATATGTGAATATAGCATGTGTGAGCTTTGGGGTCCTGTAAAGCTCCTGCCGGCCTTATACGTTATAGAAGAGCGGAACTATAAACCAAAAAACCCCTTGCGCGTAAGAACCGACATAAAACGCTGCACGGGGTCTTTACCGTTGAAATATATCGGCGCTGGGCGGAAGGTTAATAGCCCAGGTAACAAAGGAGGGAAAGACATAAAAAACAGTCTTTCGTCTGTCATTATCTGACGCCAGAACCGACGTGTAAAGACGCCAGTTATAGCTTCTATACGGGCTGTGGCGTAAATGCACGACTCCAAATAACTGTCATTGCCTCACAACATGGCAAGAACCACCAGCAGAACATGTTTAGGAGCGGACAACTTCTAAGCTCCCCATTGCCAGAGCCTTAGGTACAGAAAGAGAGCCGGGGATCCTTACATTTTATGATAATTCTGGGTCATAAATAAAAGCAGCACTGAAGTAGGAGGGTCCGCCATGGCACGCACTCCCGTAGGGCTCACTATTACACGTTTGCAGGCTCTTTTGGCCGTCACCCCTCCTCCCCAAAGCCTTTTTTTTATATGCTTGCTACTACTTCATCAAAAAACCATGGCCGACACGAGGCCCTTTCATTTTTCGAATATCAAAAACGTGCGGTACCATGTCGCTCTCCTATACTTATGTTTTCGGAGCAATACAATAATCTTGACCAGAGTTTATGACGGTTCATTTTCCACCGGCCAAAAGAACGGACTAATGTAACAGTCCTGGTCGTAAAAACCGTTTGATTCCGATTATACAAGTACCAGGGTACTTTGCAAAAACCTTTAAAAAACCACGTGGAGAATTTCCTTAATCAGCACTCCAAGTAGCACAGAATGGAAAGTAAATTTATGCCGGTAAAAAAAAAAGTCAGTGGTAACCTGCCAGGCTAGCCAAGGTTAACTTATTGTACGGCTGGGGTATAAGTATTTTGCATGTAACGTTAAAACTTTGTAATAATAGCTGGTGGTTAGAAAAGCTATATATCCTCTCTCCTCGGCATGTGGGACGCGCAAAGCGCTGCGTGGCACGGGAGCTGGTTCCATGATGAAGGGCTATTGCTCTGGCGGCCATTCTAGAGAACGTGTATTGTTAAGGCCAGTCGTAGACGTCAGACCCGCCCTGAGATATAGCTCTGCCTCCAGGAGAATCAGGGTGCGCTTTCTCATTAAGGCTCCATCGTCCTATGCTAGAAATGCCATTAATTGGGCAACAGACGGCCAAGATCACCGTTTTGCCATACGGGAAAAACCACTCGTCCCGTAACCGTCTAAACTCCAGTTCCCCCCAACCCAACCAACAACAAGAAGGCTGCAACAAAGAAATGAAAAGCCTCGTACCACGCACACAACCGGCATTCCCTTTCGCCCAAGCACTGTTATTAACATACGTCTAACTGTCCACCCCATTGTATTTATGCGTACTTATGCAAATCTATACCGAACCTTTGTCTCTGCTGTAAATTTTCGCCTCGCCACTTGCGCATTCAGAGCCTGATAGCCCGGATACACAACGGGAAAACTATTTCGCCCAGTTTCCTTCTTTTTGGTATTTTTTATTTATTTTTTCTACCTTTCATTACATCATCAGGTGTGCTTGGCATGGCAAGCTAGAAACCTGTTACAGCACAAAATATGGAGCGCTTGAGTATTGTTACGCTCTGCTTGGTTTGGCGGGTAACGGTTTAAAGTGTTCTTTGCACTCTATTATGAAACAAAAGCTCCGCCATTTCCCCGCAACAATGAAACTTTACAAGAGAGGCAAACCAAGAAGGAGTGGGGGCCTTTCACGTGTAAAGCCGGCGTGCAAATTGTTGTTTGGCAGCGCCTGCCGGTGAACTTGATAAGCATCATTAGTTCATGTCGGCAGTTACGGTTCCCAGCAAGAGAAGGATTTGTTTACACGGCTTCTCGTGACGAATTAGGGGACTCCGTCAGACTCGCATGACTGACGCCGCCCCCTGTCTTCACGGAGCATATACATCTCTTGGGAGTCTCAACTCGAATGTGCTTTTTCTTTTGACTTCCCTTGTAACAGGAGACGACTGTGCCACGCAAAAACTTGACCAATGCATAAAAAATACAAGTTTGGACGAAGTAATAACAAGCTTAATGGGTCTCGCTGTGAACTTTCCCTCGTCTCTCGACCATTAACTCAGCTAAAGCAGGACACATGCCGATCAGGAATGAGTATAAATGGGTATTTATTGGAGCAAGTGTTTTATGTAGTTGGCAGCTTTACGACTCTGGCGTCCTACTTACAATGAACGACGCAAACAAGTTTGACCGCAACTGCCTGTCACGCGGGAACGGGCAACCACATACCACCTAACTTTAAACTTGAAGGATGCTTAACAGCTTGACGCTGTACAGTACACTACCCAGCATTTAAGGCATACTTTGGCACGGTGAAGGATAAAATAACTTGATCTGTCCCTCTCCTGAATTCCCAACATTTCTTTTTCAGAAACCAGGAGCCGTTTTCACACGTGTTCTAACTATAAACAAAAGGGCGTCCGGGTGAAATATGGAAAGCCTCCAGAGGAGAGCGCATGAAAAAAGTTAGGAGTTACGCGGCATCGCGGAAAACTGTCGTCAATATGCCACCCACCTCGAACACGCTCGATCCTTGTTTTTCTAGAGTATTTTTTTTACATTTTTTTTTTTAATATAAGGGTGTCTGTTTTTGCGCAATAAACTGCTTTCCTTTGGCCTTAAATCTGGCCATTTGGAAGGACTGAATTATGGCCGGACGCTGTATAGTGTGTCAGGCGGTGCTGTTTGTCTGGGCCCTACGCTCCGACACGCCGGCCCTACACGCCATTTATCTTTAGCCGACACAGGGGTCTTATCGCTCATAAATCAAGTTCCCCTCAGCTGACTTTGGCCTTAGAGAGGGTTGGGTTGATATTAATGAAATGGGTCTTAATCTTACAACCCATTCATCATACAACGAGGGGAGGATATGAAGGCAGCAAAAGTTCAAGGCTACCACATTACAAATACAAGCGGCGCTGACAGTTTTTGGGGACAACTTAATGCTTCGCCGACTATACACAGTAGATAGGCCACTCGACAGGATCAGCTTCCTTTATAGACCATAGGCATCCCAACTTCCCACAAACATCCATGTGCTTCACCGGAAGCAGACAACACAAAATAGCCTTCCTTTTTAGGCTAATTATTTTTTATTTATTTTTTAAAAGTAGTTTACGAGCCTTGTTAGTCTAGCTCCTGCTAAGTAGATTTCGGCATAAATTTTCCCTAGTCGATACTTCCGGTACTTAAAAAGTAATGGGTACTAGAGTAAGAACTTGGGACATGCCCTTTTTTGCAGTTTCTTACGCCTAGGATCGATAGCTCACTTTTGGCTCAAAAACACCGTAATGGTTCACTTTCCCCTAAGTGTGGCTCCCGTTTTTCGGGAGTTTACAAGTCAAAAACACTAATGCAAGGGAGCGCTCCATTAGAAAGGAGCCACTAGCTTGCAGTGGAGGTTTCTAACCAATTTGGAAAGCAAATTGCCAAACCCGATAAACGTCAGAAACTTTTATCTTTTAATTCATCGCCTAACTCTCACAAATCAAATTTTGACCTCAAAAGGATTTAAACTTGGTTATATTTTGCAATTTCTACATCAGACCATTCCTTTCCATTTGTTATTTCATGCTGGACTTCGAGAACCACAAAAGTGCTATTTTTGGCGAAATAGGGATTCCCAAAACCATTACCTTTACCAAAGTTACCATAATCTGCAGGCTATGATTTTAAGAAAGAATTAGCGAAAAATAAATACCTTTATCGTTGTGAAAAGCAGGTGCCACAGACTCAAAACTGGACAGCCAAGCTCACTTTAGATTTTATGAATTATGATCTAATTAGCACTTGCCCAAAACAAACAAATACTTTGTGGTTTTGCATTGTATGAAAATCGTAAGGAGAAATTCAAACGGTAACTCTTCGTCTTGATCTAATCCTCCACAGAGAACAGTGGCGCCACGAAATTGCACAAGTCAGGCTATGGCATTTTGACTTGCGCACAAATAGCTTGTAGTCTAATTTGCTGTGCTTATAAAACTTATTGCGTATCCTTTAATTTAGTAAGTAATTTTCGTAGTAATTTTGCGTTTTATTATAATTGCTATGGATTAGTTAGGAATTTCCCAAGCACTGTACGCTACTATAAACCGACCAGCTCAGATTACGGATCGGTCCGGGTTCAACCCGCTTCGGTTTGGTTTGGTTGGTAGTTTACGAACCGACATCGAACGCAAAACGTTTGTTTGTGTGTGTAAGCTCTGTTTTGACCTTTTGTAACCAAAATAAATCAGTGAAATTGCCGTGTTATGGGTGAAAGAGTATTTGGATTAGGTGTCGGTTTATTTCTGTTAATTTTAGTTTGGAGTCTGGCTTTCTTAGCTTCTTGTTTTCTCTACCGCGTTCGTCCTGCTGCTGCTGTAGCAACATTTTCCATCGTCACTTTGTTTACGGCTATACTTCTTGCCTTGCCACGTGAACAGTTTGGCTCTACCACCTCCACTTCCCAACTTTTAACGGTAAAAGCGTTCCTTTGAGTCATACAATACACCTAAAAATGTTTTGTTCTCTCGTTCCAGGAAGTTTATGATTATATGTTTATCTGGAGGATTGTACTCGTGGTTGCTGCTGTTCTAACGACTTTGGCTGGTTTAGTCTTCTACATTTTGACCGATTGCCTGGAAGTTGTCCGCGCTCAGCCTATAAAGAAACAACCAGCTTTTTGGAAACTAACTTCTTCCTAAATCCCACAACCATGCCGCTGTTTCCCGCTTACTCCGGTTCCGGTTTACCTGAAGAACTCCAAAAATCTACCCAACCAACTGTCCCTGTCCCAGCTATTGAACCCACTTGCGAAATTCCAAGTAAAAGATTTAAAATAATATTATTATATATTAAGCAACTAAAATTTTCGCTACCTAGATACAGATTGGCTAACCAACGCTAGCTTCCCAGCTTCTACGGTTACCACTCAGCTACTAAGTCCCATAGCGGCGAGACATGAAGAAAAAGTGGAATATATTACTGAGTTTCTCACGGAAGCTAAAGTGGAGACAACAGAAGACGAAGAAGATGAAAAAAGGGTGAAACCCAAGTCAGAGAGGGGCAGCGAGAGAGACAAACAGCGCAAAAAAGAGAAAAAACGCAGAAGACGAAGCTCCAGCACTGAAGATCGTCACAAGAGTAAATCTAAGAAGAAGAAGAAAAAGAAAGACAAGAAAAAAACAGAGGAGATAAATCTCCCCCAAACGAAACTACCTAAAAACGTTGTTTTCATTGACAACACTGGTCTGAAGCCATCCGAAGCATTTCGAATTGACCGTGACGGCGATAGACAAAACTTGGCCTTTCCTAACATGCACTACGCCTTTATTCCTAAGTAAGCGTCAAGTCCACTTTCAAGTCTAAAACATTTCTTATTTTTTTAAAACCCTTTTGTAGGTATTTTGTCCTGAAGCACCGATTAGGAGGGAACATTCCAACACCCAACAAAAAGTTGTTGAAGCGTAAAAAGCCGCCCCGCTATTACAGCAAACGTACGGCCAAGATCATGAAGAATTCGGACCTGCCACCAATCTTGGTAGACGTGAAACAAGGCCCAGGAGCTTTGCATGGTTTCATACCCATGAATCCTGTCAAACCGCGGAATGCTGAAGAGGAAAAAAAGCTCGAAGACGCCAATCCGTTGGGTATTTACGATCCAGGCACTTTACATTACTTGCAAGGCAAAGGCCTGGATACCGAGTCTAGTTCTACCCCTGTAAACCAAGAAGTTAGCCAACTTCGACAGAGGAACAAAGAGTTCAATGAACAACTTCGTTTCAAGCCGAGCGACGTTCAACTGTGGCTGCAATTTGTGGACTTCCAGGATAAAATGGCTGGCGTGGAGAACTACGAAGAAGAATCCAAGCCTCGAGACAGTCGAGAGAGCGAAGCTGAAGCTAAAGATAAAAAATTCCGGAAATTGTCTCCTAAAGCTTTACTAGAACGTAAAGTGTCCATTTTGGATCGCGCCATTCAGTCCAATCCGAGGAGCGTGGAGCTTTTGATGACCCGGATGCGAATTGGCTCTGAATTTTGGGACGCAACGACTCTGCAAAAGAACTGGCGACAAATCCTCTTCTTACATCCCACCAATGTCCAGATCTGGAGACATTACATTGCCATGACAGCGGCCAATTTCAGCGAATTTTCCGTATCGGCTATTACCAAGATTTATGCCACCGCTTTGCAGAAGCTCATTCAAGCCCGGAGCCCCACGTTTGCCTCGCGTGACAAGCCGCAGTACTTGGAAGAAGAAACAGTAGACCTTTTTACGGATTTGTGCTTGTTTCTGCACAAAGCCAGGCATTCGGAAAAAGCGATTGCCTTATACCAAGCCTTGATTGAGTTAAATTTCCATCGTCCGGCTTCTAGTTCTGCTAAAACACCGTTAAATGATCTGCTGGCCAAAATGGAACTCTTTTGGGATACTGGAGCACCCAGATTCGGTGAAGAAGGGGCTTTGGGATGGACGCAAGTACTTGAAACTCAAACGTGTGGAGTTCGCATCCTTCCACCCAGTAAAACATCCTTCCACCTTGAAAAAGCCTGAAATTCTGAAATTCTCGAGTTAATTTCTATTAAAAATTGTGTTATTTTGTATTTAGGCGCTGATGAAGAGGATGCGTTGATCAAATCTGGATTGCCGCGGTACCAAGTATGGCTTGGAATGGAAAAACTGCGCCAAAAGTACCATTTCTTGCCGTGGACCGTAAATCCCGAAGCTGGGGACGAAGTGGAAGACAAAGAACGTCTCGTAGATTGGGATGATCTCACGAGTTTCCTGTTTTTGGTCGACAGAGACAAAGAAAACGTCCGTTTCCGGTTACTGCAAGGTTTTCTGTGCTCCCTTAAAGTTCCTTTGCCGAAATTGCAAAGTGTGCGCTGGTATAGTCCCTGTCAAGCCTCATCTGATAGTTTGGAAGATATCAATCTCTTCAAATCAAGCGGCTCGGCACGAGAATGGCCGGCGAGCAAGAAGCTGGAAGCAGATTGGTTTGCTGATGAAGTGTATTGCGGTGTAGTGCGCAATATATTTTTGCAGGGTTTTAAACTTCTGGGAGGCGAGTTCCAAGCCAGTTTTGTTGCCTGGTGGATGACTTGGGAAAGACAACGTTTGGATGCTTTAGAGTCGGAAGAAAAAAGCCAGAGTTGGAGAGAAACTAAGAAGCTGGTCAAGAACGTCATCAAAGATTACGGCAACCAGCAAAATAACGTACTGCTGTATACGTTCTACGCTAAGCTGGAGTGGGCGATGGGAAACAGGGACGAATGTCTTCGTATTTTGCAGATGTTGCTCACCACTTTGCCAGCTAAATTATTTGACGTCGAAGGCAGTCCAACCGCAGTTCATGAACATGGCTTGTATTTATGGGACACTTACATAAAATGCTGCATGTGGAGATGGCAAGCTGGCGAAGACAAGTATTGGCAGTTTGCACAAGCCGCGCTAGTGCAATTAGGATGTGGGGAAAGATATGACGCCAGTTTCCAGATTTCGCCGCCAGGGTTGCTCAAAGCAAAGCGAAGTTTTGAAGCCGTTTTAGGACATGTAAACTTGGATCAAGTTGGGGAAGTTGACTTGGTGAATTTATTGGACTCCGTGACGGAATCAGTGCTATGTAGCGTGTGGTTTTTATTCATAACTGAGGGTTATGATGCGGCTGTTAAAGCAGTGCAGCATTTGCTGCGGCGAGAAGCCAAAAAGAGTCTTCGACTCAACCATATAAATCGACTCGATCTCAAAGCGATAAGGTAGTAAAAGTAGAAAAAGCAAAGGAAGCGTTTTTTATACTGTTTTTTTATGTACTCGTATATTTTTACAGGTGTCACTTCCGGAGAGAATTGCTTATGATGCGACTCTTTGAATTGCAAGACTTGGCACCCAAGAGACACTCGAAATTGCACGAAACTTTACTAGTTCAAGCTCTGGAAGAATATATTGGAAATGTCGAGTTCTTGGCACGCTTTATCGAGTCAGAGGTACGTTTATTCTGTTGTTTCTAGTTTATTTTGGCATTTTTAGGTGTTGGAAATTGTGTTGGAAACGAGACTATTGTTGTTGTTTTTATACTTATAGGGAAGTTGCCGAGTTGTGGACAGATTATGGTGTCGTATCACGTCGAAAGCTCGCCAAGGGGATGGTTTTTCGGCGTGGACAGTGACTGCTTGTTGTTTAGCACTACTGCACCGTGACCAGTTATTGCAAGAGGCGGAATTAAAAAACTGGGAGCAAGATAAACGTATGTGAAGCGTATTAGTAAAAATTATTGTTGCGTTTGACAGTTTCTCATGCATTTTTTGTTATTTAGTGGGCCCTTTTGTACATAACAATGGATTGCGTTACAAATTGAGCGGTTTCCTTGAAAGCTGCTTACAACGCGAGGAAAACAGTCATTGTCCCTTGTTGTGGCGTTTGTATTTGTATCTTTGGCACATCAGTGGCGATGCCAAGAAGTTACGCGCCAATTTTTATCGCGCTATTCGGGATTGTCCTTCTGCCAAGGTAAAATTACGGTTCTTGCTTTGTATAGGTTGCGTTGTTTTTTATTGGGTAATTAACGGGGTTTCTGTTCGTTTTTGGGTGTTTAGGTGTTATATCTAGATGTGGTTGAGTATGTACCGAGTATGCTGAAGGAAGTTTGCGACTTGCTTAATGAGAAAGAGCTGCGTTTGCATTTCCTTTTGGAAGAGTTGGACGTCTTGCTCGAACCAGAGGAAGACGAAGAGCCAGAACCCATTCCAGACTGGGATGAAGGAATTAAACGAGAAGAAAGTGATGCCACCAGCAGTGAAACTTCGATCAGCGGTGACGAAGTCGAAACTGATAACGAGGATGGTTAATAGTGAAGTCGTGTCTGCATTGCAAGTTTTGATTACAAAAATCCTATGATCCATTAGAAAGACTAAAACATTGATTTAGATTAAAACATTTTAAAAGCATTTGTCACGTTTCATTATATGAAAAGTCACAAATGAATTATCAACGCAGTTTTCGTTAGAATCTAGATAAGAGTTACTCACTACTAAGAAAACGCGCTTTCCAAATTATACTCAGACAATTTTCTATTCCGTATTGACATTCTGAGCTGCAGTAGCGTAACATTACTGAATTTGCAAAATGACACAGAAAAGCATAAGCGCAAAAGTTTAAAGCTTCGTAAACCCCATTGAGACTATCAATCATACCTCGCTGTGTAGAGACATTCGAGCTAAAGGTAAAAAATAATAAGAAAAAAACAAAAAAAATATACTAAAGTAACCTGGATCACTGCAGTTCATTACACGAGCTACACAATACTTGAATTCTACAGATTCCTAGTAAAGATTAGAAAAACCATTTTGCTGAAAGAACTGCGAGAACTTTTTTCTACATTTCCCATGCGCCATACGGTTCTCCCATCTCATATTCAATTGCTAAAATTTTTCCATGAGCAAGAAAGGACATTTGTCTATCTAATGAAGGTTCTGAAATCCATCGTTCATCACAGCTTGATGACGTGTCCAAGCTGCATTCTTCTATCGGGAATCAACGTCGACAGACGCATGCAGCCGACATCGTTCTTAGGGTAACTTCCACCGTCGTCGTCTTCTTTAAGACTCGCTTCGTTTGGCTAATAGCTTATGCTTATCCAAGGTACGCAGTGCGTATTTTGCAGCAGTACACTTGGCAATGCGGTAATTGCGGCCAATGCCTTTGAACGTGCCTTTCCCGATTACTTCCACTGTCACTCTTACTCTTCCATCAGGAATCTTTTCCGCTTTCCTAAAAATACAAACAAAAAAACGTAATTAGGACAAAAAATCACCCTCGCTTATTAGACACTAGTAGACTAAAAACAGCACACATTCCCGACTAAACTAAAACGATGACGAAACTATCTAAAACAACTAAAAACATAAGTTGATTAGTTAAGAAAATTCAGTATTTGATGTCAAGCCAAATTTAGAAAAAACTGAAATTGATGAAATCAAGTAATTACCCGAATTTCACACGATCGTTTTCCAACTCCAGCAGTTCTCGAATCGGCGACTTGGGCACGTTTTTACTGAACTCCTCTACGAAATGAGAAAACATTTATATGCATTTCAAGTAACCCGAATTGAAACTTACCAATTTCCTTGCGCATAATGCGGTAATAAACTTTCCAAACTGCGTCCAAAGAAAGTCCCGAATCAAGATAAATCGCTCCTGCTACAGACTCGAAAACATCTCCCAAAGCTTTCGGCACTTCCACATCTTCCGCTCCTTCACTTTCATCTTCCTCAATGAAATACTACACGTCACAAAACAATTAATTCCAATTTCCTCAGGATAAGTACACAAGCCTTTTCACCTCATCATTAATCTGGTGTCCATTCTCTTCTTGTTTCTTGATAAAGTTATCCAGGACGGCATCCAAAGCATGGGAGAAGTGCTTGAAATAGTTATGGAAGCCATACCTCACTGCCAATACCGCAAACGTCGTATTGTTAACCAACGCCGACCTCAAATCCGTCAACGCTCCAGGCGGATGTTGCCTGGGATCCTCATACAAGTAGCGCGTGATTAAATAATCTGCAAATAAATTAGAGTTAATCCACTAACATCCTAAAACCATTAAAATGTCTAAAATCATTTAAATACACTTAAAGAAGCCCTTTTATAATTTAATTCAACTTTCTAAAACCATTTACGGGATTTAAAATGCATTTTCTAAATCGATTATTTGATTCAAATTTTTTCTAACTCGATTATTTGATTCAAGTTGTTTTAAATCGATTATTTGACTCAAATTTTATTATTATTCAATTTAATTCAATTAAAATGTCTAAAATTGTTTTTAAATGGAAAAGTAAAAAAGTAAGAAGGAAAGTAAAATGGAAAGTAAAACTTACCCAACACTGCATCCCCCAAGAATTCTAATCGCTGGTAACAGTCCGTCAGACGATTGGGGTAATACGACGCATGCGTGAAGGCTTGGAGCAAGTAACTGCGTTCTTTAAAGCGGTACTGGATCCTTTCCTCGAAAACATCAAAGTTGGTCAGCAGTTGAACGAGCATGGCATCCGAATTGGGCAGTCTAGCAATGATCGGCGAAACCGGCGGTTTCCACGTCCCGTAAACATCCATTCCCTTGTGAAACACGCCTTCTTTGGCTTCCTTGAGCGGCAAAACCCGTATTCCCAACCAGGACATAAACAACAAGGCTCCCCGAGGTCCACAGGCTGTCAAATACGCCCCAATTAACGCTTCGGCGCAATCCGCGATACTCTTATCCGGAACGCTGTGCTGCGTCAGCAAATTATACGGCACGAACCGTTGCGCGTGCTCATCGTCCTCATCATAAGCATTACAATTGGTCTCCATCGGTGTCACCGCATCGCTCGCATTATTCAACGGTGACAACGCTGCTGCCGCGACCAAAGCATCGATTTCCGGGAACCGCGACTTGATCTTCTCCGCGATCTTCATGACGTAGGGTCGCACTTCTTCCGCCGACAGATCCTGCAAGCCTTCGAAATCCGCCACGTTCCAAAACGACGCATGAACGCCGGACTCGATCAACGCTTCCTCCAAATTCCGCGGAATGACGTAACCTGGCGGGAGCCAATTGTCATGCGGATTAAACTTACTGGCAATCATCCACTCGCCCAAGCGTTTCTTCTTCCCTAAACGGTACAAGTGCAAATTGGAAACTTTCTTTGACCGCAAGTGGCTGAGTTTCCCCTCATGGATGGACGTATGCTGGCAATAGAGGTACGTGGTGATCGCGTACTTGAGGAACGAGTCGCCAATAGTTTCCAAACGCTCCAAATTGATTCCATCATTCGCATTTGACATCGTAAACGCTTGTAATAAAACGCTAGGATTCGGCCCTGGATGAGTTGCTAAATCCGGTTGCTCGTCGAAGCTGAATTTGCTGCGAGGATCGTCCGAATTGACGGTCTCTATACTAACCATATCCCCATTCCCGTTCAAGTGCTCTTCGATCCAGTTCTGTTCGCACAGAACCATGTTGGACGTCGTATTGCCGGGCTGGAATACGTCAATCCGATTTTCCCCTGACAAAGCAACTTTACTCAAACTTGGACTCGACACGGAAGGTTTCATGAGGAATTCGGTTAACTGCGCAGTGTATTGACTGGCGGAAGCCAACTGGTGCCTTTGCGTGGCGGAATTCAGTGCGCTGAGGAACTTGTCGGCCGGTTTTCCTTTGGTGGGCGTGGTCGTCGGAAGAGAAACCACGCCTCGAGTGATTTCTACGTTTTGGTTTGCAGCAATAATTTGGTCCCGCAATTGCTTCTTATGCGCTTGGAGTAACTGGTGGTACTTGTCGACGTCCGCAGGTCGGACTCTCAGAAGATCATCTTCCCAATCGTAGCTCAAATCTTCATCGTCGCCGTCACTCACATGGTCCACCATTTCTTCCAGGACGCGTTGTTTGACCGGTTTGTCTTCCACAGCTTCCGCGGTATCGCCTTTGAAGACCAATTTGGGCCCGAATTCCCTGCTTTTGTTCTCTTCGCCTTCGTCGTTGTCCTCGCCGTCTTCCTCGTCGTCGTCCTCGTCGTTCGCCGTGTTGTCTTCGTCATCAGTGTAGGAATCGCCTTCGGAATCCGAGCCGTAGTACTCCGAAGGAGCTTTGTTGGTTTTACTGCCGTAGTAATCGTCAAAGCCGCGGAGGTAATCCGGCGAACCTGCTCTAAAGGAACTCTCTTCAACATTGCTGTTCGTTTCCCGTATGGGTTCTCCCCAGCCGTTCGAAAGAATCGTTTCGGAAGTACCGCCTAAGCCCAGCATGGTCACGTTCTGCAAATCTCGCATATCGTAAACTTCCTCGTCATTCGCCGGCGTGGAAGAGCCGTCTTTCATCGTTTCAGTGTCGGGAGACCAAACACCGATGGCGTAACCGTCCTTCCGTTTACTGCTGCTGCCCTTTTCGCGCGGAACGCTCTCTTTACGAGCGGGGAGTGCTACGACTGGCTTTGGTTTAGGATCAGGTAAGTTATTCGCAGTTATCGCAAGTCCCTTGACAGGTAACGGAGTTTTATTGGCCACAGCTACGAGAGACAGTGCATCGCTTTTCAGTAACGCCGCTTTCTTCTTCCATCCAAATCTCAGCGCTTCCCATTCAAAAGCTGTTGAAAAAAAATATTTTAAATATTTTTTTTATCTTTATTTAATATTTATTTTTTTATAATTTTACCATTATTTACAGTTTATTTATTAGACAGTTATCTATTTTTTTACTTTAGGCTGTGTAGTATAGCTACAGTAATATAATGTTAAATATTATAGAAAAATATATCAAATATTTAAAAAATAGAAATTGTCATTTTTTGTCAATAATGTGTCATTTTTCGACCAGTGGGTTTTTACCGGAGAACCAGTTGGTTATTGTCATAACCATTAATGTAAGTACCAAAGAATTAAAGGCTGCATAGTATTGGCAAAAGACGGATTACCTTGCGGCAATTCGACTTTGCCCAAGCCAATTTCCTTGGCTACTAACAAGCGTAAAGACTCGGATATGAGCAAACCATTGAGGCGATACAAAACGCAAGGCAGACACACAGCCTGGCGCCATAAGGAAGCTGTAAAGGGATGAATGCAGCAGAGTTCAGGGACCAGAATTTGCTTTTGTTGCAAGGATTCCCGTTTGGCTCGCTTGGTTTCTTCAGAACTCGTCGGAAGGATCATTCCTTTACGATTCATATACCTACAAACATTCCATTCATTAAATATAATTGCGAATCGAACAACAAATCGCGGTTTGATTTAGAGTATTTTTTTAGGTAAATATAGAATATATTTTAGGTAAATGCGGGGAAGTCCGAAGAATAGAGAAAGATATGTTTCACCTGGGTGTTAGGAAATTCAGCCTGGATGACGAATGATCCACGTCCAGCAAAGGCTGCTTGAGGTCCTGGATTTGGATCCCGTACTTGTCCTTGTAGTACTCTTCGAACGTGTTGTATTTGTGATCAGGGAACTTTGACTGGGGATTTAGATTCCAGCAAGTTTCCGCCACGTAAAAACACTAGAAAAAGAAGTGCAAACGTTGTAGGAGTCATAATTTAACATTTTTTTCGAGTTTTTACTTGTGGGTGCTCTTGTTCACGATACCAACGCATCACAACCGTGTCTTGATAAGATTCTGGGTCGAATTCAAAGCTTTCCCTCTCCTCGTCTTTTAAGAATCTTGGCTTACAGTTTCTTTGGAGCGCAATCTTTTCCACAAATTCTCTGTCCAACGACAAGTAACCTTTGGCATCTAAATAATCGAAAAACATTTAATAAACTTTACATACATCAAATAATAAACAATTATATAATTTTAAAAAATAAAAAAATAAAATATATATTTTATAGAAAGTAATAAATATTATAAATAACAAATGTAACAAAAATTATACTTTGTTTGAGAGGTACCACGACGTAACTGCAAGGCGACGAACCAACGTTAAAGACCATCGGATTCTTTTCCAACATGAGAACATTCTGAAAGACGTAGCGCTGGAAATGCTTCATATCAGTAAGCAGGGCTTGATCCAAAATCAATTGCCTTTGGATTTCCACCAACGTCACTTCCACTTCTCCTGAGCGTGTGAAAATAGGAAAGGAACATATCTGCAACAATAAAACTTCATTAGTAACACATTCTACAACCCACTTTTCAAATACACTACAAAGAAATCATTCAAAGGAGCTTTTATAAATTAAAACGATTGCTTACAGTAGGTATTGGTTTGCTCGTAACGATGCCAAAGCTCTGCGTGGCCAATTCTGGTCTAAAAATCTTCCTGCCTCTGGTATTTTGCTCTTCAGGTATCGGCTCGGTCAACTCCATCTTCAAGGCATACAAGTAGGTTGGCTGGCCCGGTTGAGGTTGGCAAGTGTTGAAGCATTCCGCCACCTGAGCCATAAATTATCCGATCAGAATTATAAAAAAGTATAATTAAAAAAAAAAAAAACGAAAAGATGAACAGTACCTGCTTGTAATAATACTGTCGGCGTTTAGTGGTGCCCGGTCTGGCGCTTCCTTCTGGCACATTTTCTTCTTCAAATTCCTCATCCTCCTCTCCTTCAATGTTCATATTTTCCTTGCCCACGGGTAACAAATGGCTATCCAACTCCTTAATTGCATGGAGTCGTTTACACGTTTCCAAGGCCACTGACCGCTTCGCTAGTACTTTGGATGGCATCACGTACCCCTGACCGAGTTACAAAAAAAAGCAAAATAAATAACTCTTCATTCTCATTTACATAACAAAGGGCACTTACCGTGATTTCACCTCTTAAAGGTGAATTGATTGGTAGAAACAAGGAACATTTATACACGAACTCCAAGCTTTCAGTGCTGGCAACCGGCCGGAGCAAAGCTCGCTGAATTTTGTTGATGAAAAGCAAAGTTTCTTCATCCAAATCCCTTTTTGGAATTTTGTCCATCGTCCAATTAGGTACCAAACGCGTGAACGAATCGCTGGGCAATTTGGCACAGTACCTAGTACACATCAACGCCAATTAGTAAGAAATTCCTGTTTTTTATTTTCCTTGTTCATATATTTTCATATATTTTTAATCTATTTAATCTATTTTTAATACATTTAATATTTTTTTAAATATATTTAATCTGTTTTTTATATTTTTTATAGGTCTAAATTACCTATTTGTAAGGCCAACTGCATTCAAAAGCGTAGCCCGGGGTCCATCTACGCCCATCGGCATATACGGCGCTATCACATCCGCCAATTCATCGGCAATCTGGTGTTCTTCATTGGGAGGCTCTTTACTGTGACACTTTTTCAGCAGCAACTACAAGCCAAATGAAAAATTAGTTTTTTTTTCCCTTAAAGTCACTGGAATGGTTTTGCACCTGTTCAATGGCGTGAAATTGGGCCAACTTATCCAGAAATAATCCAATATTGACATCATCAACCATTAAAATGTAATGAGCCAATTTCGCTCGTGCTCGGCCTCGAGACTGGACGTACGCGCGGTACGTTTTGGGCAAATCATAGCGAACGACCAAGTGACAGATCGGGACATCAATCCCTTCTTCTAGGACACTTGTTGAGACCAAAATGTTGCACTCCCCCGTCCGGAATCGTTTCAGGACTTCTTCCTGCTTCTTGGTTTCTAATTCTACTTCTTTGGAGTCAGATAGTGGATTGCCTTGCCGGCCCACTATGTACAACGGGTTAAGAAAGGCTAAATCTGCAATATATCGGCTTGCATCCTAAGACAAAAATGGCAACATTATACAAAAAAACATTATTAAAATTCACGAAATTTTTTTTTAAAAAATCATAGAATTTACCTTCAAGAGATGGTAAAGCAGTTTAGCCGTGCTACGCCTCTCCACAAATATAAGACCACATAAGGCGTTAACGTCGACTGTATGTCGAGAGTATCTTTGCACAAAATGGTCTCTTTTCCGTCTTGTCAAGTACCCGCTTCTGGTTGGCAGCACCACTGCTTTCTCTTCCACTTGGTCCTCCATTTTGGCATCACTATCTTGGTTTTCCTCCACGGGAGCATCCTTGGGAGGGAGATTGACGAGCTGGACTGGTTGATATTTCTGCAGAATTGACAGCAAACGCAAAACCTTCGGTTTGGTGAACTGCATGATCCGATCTGGCTCGGAAATAGATTGAAAGGCTTCATCACACTTCGCTCTAAACATGGAAAAAACTTGTTTAGTACCTAAAGAATACGATTTTTTTTTTCAAATTGTGTTTTACCTAACTTGCAGCATGAGGGTAAAAACGAGACAAAGTAGAAGATAATGGCGCTCATATGCCGTCCTGGTTTTCAGTTTCTCCAGATGGATCAGGAAAACCAGGGCTGCTCGATCCGCCCCCCAGACGCCAAACGCATTTACAAGGAATTCGAACTCTTTCAGAACTTCCAAAGGCTCTTTTGTGGGGTCAGGAATATTTCTGCAATATTCCTCGTCCCCGTATAGTTCAATAGGGTCAAATCTGTGGTTTTGCATAAAAGAGATCAATTGTCCGGTCATATTCAAAATTTCCTTCTCCAGATTCATGGCTTGATCTAGCATCGGAACTTCGCTTGCACATTCCACAATCATTTCTTTGGGCTGAGTAGAATAACTATAAACAAAACAAAGACGTAAAGGACACATCCTGACATATTTTGCAGCAAAGTTTACCAAAGCATGCCGACTATATCTGCTGCTGTTTGAGCCCGAGCTCTCAAGGTTGTTTCCAGCTGCTCAATCTTGCGACTCAGTTGAATCGGCTTACAGTTGGCGTTGATCAAAGATGCTGTCAATCCAAGAACGCGGGGGCTATCGACGGAATTGCACTGATCCATGAAACTTAAGACCTGGATTAAAAACAAAACAAAAATAAGTACAAATTTTATTATTTTATACATATCAACAGTATTGTACTTGTCTCATTGGCGAGTCCTTGATTGCGTGATGGCATTCGTCCAAGACGAGGACATTAACCTGTCGCAAATTATAGAACTGAAAATGGAGAACGTCGGCAAAAATTTGGGTTGTCATAACCAAAACTTGGTATTCTTCAAACTCTCCAAGCCAGCGATCTTTCTTCCATAAGTCCACGCCCATTTCACCTGTGTAAGCCTTCACTCTTAACGGAGTGTGGTTCTTTAGATAAGCTGCTTGCTGCTTCACTAAAGGAACGGTATTGGCAAGGAATACGGTTCTCTTTCCGCCTTGCGATACTTGTCTAAAAAACGAAAGAACGAGGGCTTATTTGTACATCTAACGATTTGTATGCAGAAGCTTACTTTGCAACTTCATGAGCCTTCTCTCTAATTAGCATAGCAGCTATAAACGTTTTGCCTGACCCAGTCCCCAGGCAAACTATGATGTTGTGCTCTTTGGCTGCTTCAAACAATTCCACCTGATAATCCCTGGGTGTGAAGGTCGTTGTGAGTACGTTTTCATCGCCATGGTGGACCATCTAAAATAGCAAAAGGAAAAAAAAATAGACGAATGCAAATTAAAAACGCTTTACAAATGAACATTGTCGTTGCTGTGCTACTATACCCTTTTAAAGCGCAAAGTAACTAGTTTTAAGTTTTACACTCATGTTCTAGAATAGATAGGCAATTGGGAAGCCAGCGGTCGGATTAGCTCGAATTCAATTCATTATCTTATCAAGTAGGAGTCACGTATGCAAGCACGTTTACACGCAACGCAGCTGTCCCCGCAGTGAACTCAGGAATGCGTGCTGAACCAACCCCAGAAAACACTTTTTTTGCAACACAGTTTAAGCTCACGAGACACGCTTAGTTTCTTACTTGACAAATTGTATTATTAAAGATTGATCACACCATATTTTTTAATATACATTCAAGCAATTGTTCTAGTCTGTCGCAAGAATTTAGCGTTATATTGCGTACTAACCTTTTGTCCCGCGTAAACACACCATGCCCAAAGCCTCCTCTATCCTTGGGCTAAAAAAAATGGTTTAGGGTTCGCCGTTTTCTTCGTCCCCTAAGCACCTCGTCGATCGCGATTTAGTTCCTCCGAGCACCAAGGAAAGCTTCAACACGAACAGGACGATATTTTCACGGGTGGGCAATTTGCTTCGAAAATACAATACAAACAAATGGTATTTATTCAAACAAAAATGCGATAGATCGTTAATAATGTATATTTATTTCAGTCACACACCATTCTACTAGTTCAGCCCAGTAGCAAAGCGGAGACGCGAACTTACTCCGATTATGAGTCCGTGAATGAATGCATGGAAGGTATGTTTTCGCGAAGAAGCAAGAACGAAAGCGAAAGTTATTCGGTTTTTTATTTTTTTAGGCGTTTGTAAGATCTATGAAGAACATCTGAAGAAGATGAACCCTAACTCCCCCAGTATTACCTATGATATTACGCAGCTATTTGACTTTGTTGATCAATTGGCGGACTTATCCTGCTTAGTGTAAGATTTTGTAAAACTAAAATTTCACCTTAATTTGAACTTTAATTTTTGCTGCTCTTAAAGGTACCAAAAGTCCACCAACACCTATGCCCCCTACAATAAAGACTGGATAAAAGAAAAGATCTACATTCTTCTCAGGCGCCAAGCAGGAAAAACAGCAGCGTAATTACTTAGTGTGCTATCATACGTTCTCGCGTTTCAGTAATGGAATTGTATCGTCATGAACCCATTTTTTGCTATCTAATTACATCGTCGAATAAGAAACCGTTGTGGCTTTGTTAAACTGACACCCATTGATTAACCCAAAATACAACTTATAATGCTACCGTTGTGCCGTATACTCATTTTTTGTTTATTGTAAAATGACTCCTTTGCTGAATATACCGAAATTCTAAACGCGCCAGCGGTTTGGTTCGGATCAGTCCGTCGCTCCGTCCGAACCGCGAAGTGGCTGTGTAGTGACTTATAGGGAACTCAGCGGATTGAAACCGCTGTTAGTCAGTGACAAGCACAAACCAGAAGAAACATATACAGACCATCAAATAACTCTTTTAAATCAAATAATTACCTAAAATGTTTGCGCCAGCTTCGTGGGTTACCAAGAGTGAATCCAGTGTTTTCTCAAACGAAATGGAGAACCGAAGCTCATCAAGCAAGTCGTCCACAAACTCGATCGTCACTCACACACAGTAAACCAAAGCCAAACTTAACAACTTAGTTAAGCATTGTTATATTCACTTTCTAATTCCGTTAATGTAATTTCAGGTCGCCAATTACTACCGGTACTTCAGTATTGGGAATGATTTTCGACGGCGGCGTAATGATCGCCTCTGACATGCTGGGCTCCTACGGCTCTCTTGCCAAATTCCAGAGTTTCCCTCGAGTGTTGAAAATCAACGAGAACTTGATTTTGGGCTGTGGAGGGGACTTGGCTGATTTTCAACACCTTCAGTCTGTCATCGAACAGAAACAGTAACCAGTGCTGCAGTGTTGCGCTCAGATAGCTTTTAATTAACCCTTGTTTCACTTTCCTCCATAGAATTGACGAAGAGTGCATGGATGACGGTTTCGTCTTGAAGCCGCACGCGTTGTACTCTTGGCTAACTCGTGTATTGTATAACCGCCGTTCAAAGTTCGACCCACTGTGGACAACTTTCCTCGTTGGAGGTTTGCAAGACGGGGAGCCGTTTTTGGGCTACGTGGACAAGATTGGTTTAGCTTATCAAGCCCCATTGATTGCTTCTGGCTATGGCTCAATGATAGCTTTGCCTTTGATGCGAGATGCTCTCGAAAAGAAGCCCTTGATGAAACAAGAAGAAGCTAGGGCCTTGCTGCTCAGTTGCATGCGTATCATGTTTTACCGCGATGCCCGTTCTTCAAATAAGGTAAAACCAAACTTTCCAGAATATTTTTTAGTAATTTCAAACATTTGTGTTAAGATCCAAATTGCAACGGTAACAGCTGCAGGTTCATCTGTGGAAGGTCCCATTGTGCTCGAAACTAACTGGGAACTTGCCAACTTCATCAAGTAAGCACTCCTTGCAAGTTTCAACATTTTGCATTTAACTAATAAAAAACTCTTGTTGCACCTTTTAGGGGTTATGAGTAACTGTCCGGAAGATAAATTATTTGTAAACGGTGGAATACAAAAGCTTTCACGCTTGAGTTTTGAAAACTACTTATCACTCATTGCATTATCAAAAGCCCAAGTGCCCAAGTATTCCTTTTCTTGCTACCTGTATCACAAAGCCCATGAAAAGCGTGTTCTGGATCTCACACCGGTGTTTTTTCAACGTCAATAGGGAGGAAAGTTTGGAAGTAGAAAATTTAAACTCCAAGAAAAAAAATTTAACCCCAAAAAATCCCTTGGTTCAATGCCCCGGGAAAACTAGAGAGAAAAGGTCACCGTTTAAACTGGAAAATCAGCTCCATGTAAGGTCATAGCCTTTCCAGTTAACGTTAGGCGCTACGTACACTCTTCTTCCCTGCCAGAAGAACGACACAATACCCCGATAGGCCGTTCTAGGGACTCCGCTCTAATAAAACCAATTTAAGTCTAGTGTAGATCGAGCTTCTCTACGAAAATTACCTTCAAATCGTCCATGAGGCCAAACACTTTTGTGACTTTCTTGAAAACATCTTTGGTATGGTACTGAATCCTTACAGGACCTTCATACGTTACCGAGTTTGCCTTCAAATCATTAGCTTGCACTATAGGCAAACTGTAGACCTTTTTTAAAAGTGACTCATCATAAACATCCTAAAACAATAACTTGAGCTTTGCATTTTAGACTGAATATAATTTGCTTTTTCACTTTGAATAAATACGTTAAATTTTTCTCCATAAAAGGCACAGTTACATCATTTAACTTAATGTATTTGAGGTGGCGATCAAAGAACAAGCCACTGGAAAGAAAAAAATCAATTACATTTTATTTTTTCCTTAAAAGAAATGCGTACTTGCTGACTCCAATCTTCCCAAAGGTTCTCGTTCGAGAAATTTCGGGCCTTATACAAGACCTTTCTTTTCTCTGTTCTGGATTGCGCATCCAGTCATCCCAAAACCTTAAAAAAAAAAATAAAGAAAACAAACAGTGCAGAGTTTAAACAAAAATTTAAAAAAGGCAACTCAAGTACTTACGCTTTGGGCCACTTGTTTTTGAGTTCAGTTTCCCAGAGTTTACGGGTCATCATCCAACCCAGACCTGGGAAAAAGTCTGCGCGATGTAACAAGTCTGGGCTGGAACTATCAATTAAACTCTCCTTGCCGTTGTCATTCCAGGCTGAAACGCACCATAATGACGGATCAGCTTCCAGTATAGGCAGCGTGGCTTGGAAGTATAAGTAGAAGTCTTCTCCAACCTCCAGATCGTCTAAAAATTCAACTTTAGCCTTATTATAAACTTTTAAAACGTAAAGAAAACCTTACCTTCAACAATTATGACTGCAGAACTGTTATATTTGTCAAAAACTTGGTTCAACGCCCAGGAATAATGTCTGGAAAGTTTATAGTATCCTGCAAGTCTTTTATGGTTATCTGGCACTTCAGGTTCCGACAAATCTGGTTGCTACAGGAGGTATTTGAGTAAGACAAGTTTGTTAGTAGTTTTCATAATAATGTTGAAGTTTCTTGTCATACTTGAATTGAGATTATCTGATTCTCGTAGGAACGAATAATTTCCGCTGTGGGTTCATTCCCACAATCTTGGCTCACAATGATGGGAAATTGGTCACTGGAAAGTCTGGCTTTAATTAAGCGATCTAAACATCGCTGGACGGAAGGCCGGTTGCAGGCGATTACCAAAACTGGTATCACTGGATTTGCATTCCGGTCAGGGTTCAAAGCAACTACTTTAGTTTGCGATTCAACTGAGCTGACTAGACCATTTTCCGCTCCAGCCGTCTGAAGCTCGTATTGGTCCAAAAGTTTTTTCAACAATAGCAGATTTTCCCTTGAATCTATAGGGATAGACAGAATAACTTAAAACTATGTTTTATATAAAGAATTCCGTACTTACTTTCTTGGGACTTCTTCAAGTCCTCTAAACTAGCGCTTAACTGCCTTTGAAGCTCTTTTTGGCCCAAAATTTCTTGGTCTAAGTGTATAACATTTTTTAGAATAGCAACCTGGTCCTATACAAAGAAGTTAATTGTGTACAAACGAGATTCGGTAGCTATACTTGACTACTGGGAGGAACTGCAGCAGGTATGCGATTGTTTTTCAGGACATAATAAACAGCAAAAAGCCAAAACACTGTAGAAAGTCCAAATAGAAACACGCAGTGTCGTCTCCGGGCAAACATGTTTTTTTTTTATTCCCAATGAATCGGATGCAAAAACGTTGCAAAGTATAGATTTCTTCGCTAACGATCCAGCATCAGCTCTACTTCACTTCATATCGAGTTTCATTTCAAGTATATTCCAAGACGTATGTTTAAAAAGCCCCTTATCCAATACGTTGAGCATAGCAACACTGAATCCGGTTTCAAACTTTAATATAGAAAAAAAATACAGTTAAATATTTATATCCCGGTTAGAAAATATATAAAATAATACGAGCGTTTTTTAAGCTTAGCTTACCGTACCTATGAATTATGCAATTGGTTCCAAAGCATCTTTACAGGGTCCGGTTTATAACCATTTTAATTTTCAATTGTTTAAAACCCTATTAAAACTATTTGGCCCTGACTGACAACAAGTTGCACTCCCTACGGATTAACTAAAGCATGCAAATTTGCATATTTCCACTATCTCAATACTGTATTTACAAACGACACGGCGAAAGCACATTGGATCAGTCTTGGTCACGTGGCAAATCCGCCCGGTGGCCCAGGGTTGCCGCATTGTTGATATTGGCAATCAGCTGATCTACTCATTGAGTGAATAAGAGTTCTTAGCATTGATCTTAGTGTTATTAACGGCTGAAATTATCTGCTTCTTCTCAACCTAACCTAACCTTTAACAGAATTTTTGAATTTCCCAACTTCCTTTTTCCCTATACCTCCAGCTTCTTTTGGCAGCAAGCGGCAAATCTGTGGCTGGTTCGGATTGGGGTTTGAATATATGCCACCCGAAGAGAAAGTACAGTACGTCAATAATAATGTATGTTCGCTTCGTATTGGGTATAATCAACGGATTAAGAATGCATTACTTATGTCGAGTTTTTCGTCGTTATATTAAAACTGTACAAGGCGAGAAATGTACGATATGTAAGATCCTGGTATTCGGGAAGCACGTCTTCGCTTTTCCTGGGACATGCAATTGACGAAAACAAGGCACACCGACACTGGTTCAAAAAAACAATGACCACCCTTTTCTGTATAAAACAAGGAGGAACATACGACTATAAATATTAATCAACAAACAAAAGCAGCTAATACATGAGTTTCATATTTCGGGGCAGACAAGATATGACAACTTAAGCATATTTTTCAGTACTGAGGAGAATGATACGGCGTCGCAGACGTCGGTGTTTGTGGATTTGACCTTGATTGAGAGTTGGGCGACATTAAGTCACCTCGCATTTTGTTCATATTGGTGGTATAACTGCCGTGAGATGGCGGTCTATTCAGTAATTCATGATCCATCGGACCTCCGTACTGAGACCCGTAGGCTGAATCTTTGGAAGTATCAGCCGGTGAGGGCGAGTTGACGGGCATGTTGCTGCCACTGTTCATCATTTGCGTCTGCATGGGTGGAGTCGGGCGCCGAATCGGTGGGACAACTCCGTAAACCGAATCGTTACGGATTAGCGAAGCGCTGCGGGGATGCATGGCATAATTGCTAGGATCAGAATGTCCCATTTGAGGGGGATTATTGGCATTCGGTTCCAACTTCTTAGTGGCGTAGATGGATTCTTGGGTAACTCCATGCCCGGCTCCTTGCATGCCATACACAGATTCCATTCGGCTCCCATTTCCATTCGCATCGCCGTAGGGCATTTGTTCTCTGGGCTTATGAGTGTACATGGGTTCACTGCGTTCATAGGACTCCCGGTCCGTGGGCGGTTTATACATGTGGCTGGCCGGAATGCCGCTCTTCGAGGCCGGGAAACTGTTAAGATAATTTTCTTCGCTGGATTTTTGGTCTGCGTAATTACTGGGCGGACTAATTGGGCCGTAATTGTCGGTGATCTTAGCACCATACGGTGACTCACGCTCGCGGTGCATGCCGTAAACGCTTTCATTCCTGTATTTAGGACAAGACGTTGTAAATCATGAAAAAATGACCTATTAAAACAATAAATTCTTCCTTACCGGTGGATCCCATTCCTGGAAGGCACTGATAGCGGATGGTGCTGTTGTTGGCTCATCTGACTGCTAACTTTGCCCAAATACATACTCTGGGCGGGTGCCAGCCCTGATTGCAAAGGAGGGGAGGGATTTGCGGGCGGTAACGGTGGTTTAGT
The DNA here is from genome assembly GCA_022832285.1 of Lepidurus apus apus. Classification (NCBI taxonomy): domain Eukaryota; kingdom Metazoa; phylum Arthropoda; class Branchiopoda; order Notostraca; family Triopsidae; genus Lepidurus; species Lepidurus apus. The sequence goes on along the minus strand of JAGJRO010000029.1, from coordinate 307,874 downwards.
GTAGACAGATTGGGAGCGATTCAAAATTGCTTTAGGTGCAACTTGAGGCGTTTTGCAATAGAGCGATTTAGAGCCATCATAAATTGGATCTCCTCTATCAGGTCTGCTACTTCTTGACGCCAGTGCAGCGTTAGAGGCCATGTGACCTGCTTTTACAAAAACGAAACAACGTGTTAGTCATTTGTCTAATTTTAAGAACCTCTTAGCTATTTACTTGTAGGAGAAACTGGATTGGAACGCAGAGCAGGCCGATATTGATCATAATGTTGAGTCCGGGCATTCTGGAAATTAGCTATCGCTAATTGACGTCCGTTTTTCTCTTCATCGAAGTCTTCATCACTGTGCATGCTCAACGAGTCTAAAAATGAGTAAAAGTATCCAAATAAGTGTCTAAATACGCGTAAAGTGTCCGAAGTGTCAAAATTTGAGCAAAAATATATATAAAAAAAATACTAATTCAATTTACCGCCGTCGATGGAATCCTTGCGTTTCTTCGTACCGCGATACGGATTGAACACGAATTCGTAGAGCAATCCTGCCAAACATCCTCCAATGATGGGTCCAATCCAGTAAATCCAATGGCTATCCCATTTGTTCATAACAAAGGCAGGTCCTAAGGACCGCATTGGGTTAAAGGAGGCTCCAGTCGAGGGCAACTGTAAACAAAACACAACAGGCAAACTTTATTATCTTCATTTTAAGATTTTCGAAAAGTGCTTCAAAAGTGAAAATAAAGTTTACCGCCACTAGGGAGCAAGTCACATAGGCCAAGCCTACAGTCAAAGGTCCGGGTCCCATGTTTGTGTTCACCAAATAACCCCGGACGGGGTCCAAGGCAGTTAGATGGGTCAAAACCACCACAAAGGTCATACTCAATTCGATGGCTAACGCTTGCCATTCGGATAATCCAGGTGCGGGGATCGTGGCTCCAAGCCATCCTTGCAAACCCGTGGACGTCACTCTGTATATAAACAAAGAAGAATCCCAATCAACAACAAGTTATAACCGTTTCCCTGCTTTCCATTTCTTATTAGGACCAAAGAACGTTGAGTAACGTTCTTTCTTCCCCGCAAATTGCCTACTTCCTTTCGTAATTTTTATGGCAGTCACGTGCATATAAGGATGATAAAGGCCCTCTTACCCCACCCAAGAAAAAAAAGGAAGGAGAAAAAAAGGAAGCTTTTATATATATTTTTTAGGCACTTTTGAAATCTTATAATGTGACCAGAATCCGATCAAGAGGGAGGAATAAGTCAGGTGTGATGGGCAAACAGGTTCGGATTCAGGGGTACACATCGAGGCATTGTTGGAAGATATATATGGCCAAGTGAATTGGGTCTGTTTGAGGTGAAGAATGAGAGTATCTTTTGAACAGTAAAGCAGCTGCAGCTGTGTGTTGACCGTAAGGAATCCGGCCATCATGGTCCACATGTTTAAACCGTTCGATTTCAAGTATGAAGAGGCCAAAAGGGCTTCTTCCTGTTCCTTTTCATCTCGGTTTGGTATAGACGGTCTGAAAAGGAGTTTCCAGTCGAGGTGGACGGGAAGATATGCGTCTGTCTTCGAGGAAAGCGTACGGGGAAGGGAAATTCAAGCTGCGCCTGAAAGCTGACACCTTTAGCCCTTATTATGAGGGTACTAGAAGTTCTTATAGGATATACTCGGCTTTAAAAACTCCTACGCCTTGCTCGCTATTGGGGGTACCGTACTGTACATAAGAATTCCTTATAACGACTGCTCTTTGTCAGGATGGGGTGCATAAAAGGAAACCCCGTATTGTCCAAGAAAGTATCGAGAGCCCAGCAAGCAGCGTTTGACAATGATCTAAGACAGGAAGTTCAAGTTGGCAAATTCCAACAATACCCCAAGCTGACGAGAACAGGATGATCTTCTCTTATGTTGTCGTGGGATGAAATAACACACCGAGGAAATTAGTTTCTGGACGGATATTTATGCAAAACAACTCCTTTTAGCTTCCAGATTATGAACAAACATTCATTTCTACAACCCCCCATGTGTTCAACTTTCTGACAAACAAACACACTGCCAAAAAACCGTTGTTTATTCCAAGAATGACGATTCAGCTCTGGGTTGTCCATCTCGAGCAAGATCTCGAGTGTGAAAACTTGTAATTAAAATAAATTTACCATGTTTAAAAAATAAATGTATAGAACTCTTTCCATTTTTCTTTTTTATAGTCAAGTTACAAGGGACGTAAAACAGCTGCACCATAATCTTGATTTACCAATTAAAGATACTGCGCAAAATCTAAGCAAATTCGGGTCTAAACAGTGCTTCTATTGTGCTTGTTAGCGTCAGTGTGTTTATGGGTCTTTCTTTCCTTCTTTGACAAAGTACCGAACACAGAGGCCGATAAGTTAGCTGCAACAAGAGATGGAAAGCAGCATTCAAACTTTGGCGAGGGAGATTTTTCAGCAGATGGGAAATGCGAGACGCTCTATATAAGTGCATACTAACGTACGACTGGTTATTCCAGGATGACTCTTGTTAACTCTTGTTTACCTGTTCTCCGATTGAGTAAAAGTGGAATTTGTATATGGATTTAGCCCCACTTTCGGACTTGGACTAACGATGCTTTGTTGGAAGATGATGCTTATCTAAACCTGCGTAAGGAAAACGAAAGTCTATAATTGCGCTTGGCGAGCCCTGCATACAAAAACGGTAGACGGCAAGAAACGGACGGTTATGGAAAGTCCTTGGTTGTCACAGTCGAAAAACCGTCACATACAAGCAGTCGTTTTAAACGACCCGACCTCCAGCTCCCTAATTTGCAAAATTACGTTTAGATGTGCTATGACAACAAAGAAAACTTTCCGGTTCTGGTTTCGGATTAAGACAGCAAAGATAACGCGGTTTTCCTTTCCAGTTCTTAATAGCGTTCATTGTTGAAGCTTTCATAATTTTCATTGTTGGCTGTTTGCAATGTTTCGCTACAACAGCTGCCTTTACGTTCAGTTAGGCTTTGTTCTACGGAAATGAATAAAAGTTCTCCGATTTTCTTCACTTTTAAGACTTTCAGGAACAAAATGCCAGCAAAGGACCATTCTCAAAAAGAATCAGAGGATCTTATTTATACTCCAGGCCAAAGTGCGTCTTCTATAGGTAAATGTAATACTTTTAGTGAATAAATTACCGGTATACTGTCTACCTGAATTCAATCAACTCTTCGTCTATGAAATAGGTACGGAATCTGATCATTCTGGGACAGAGCTTAGTGGCAGCGTGACGGGAGAAAGCGGAGGCGACAGCCCCGAAGCCGGTGAATCAAAAGACGAACGTCAAATTCCGGAAGAAAGCAAAGGTTCGCCATCCTTCTCACAAGCAGACACTCTGACCGTATGCAAGGAGGGAAATGACAGCAGCCTCTCTTTGGAGAAAAGTCACTTAGTAGGCTCAACTGAACCGAGCCCAATTTCTTCAGGATACCCAGAAAGTAGGCACGACAGCGAATATGTAAGCTTCGATTCATATTCACTACCTGACATTACACCACAAACAAGCCGGAATGACTGCGATAATTGCTGTTTCAGTTGCTTTTCATGTTTATCTCGGTGGTTTTTATGAAAGAAGAAAGCTAATAACTCGTTCAAGGTTGAATTGCATGTAAAATAATAACAAAATTATAGCTTTCCTGCAATCATCCTTCTTTTACCAAATTGCTTTAATTATCTCCATTTATTACGCCCCGTGCTAACAGCCTTCTGTAACAAAATGCCTGAAAATAAACCACGGAATTTGGCAAACGGATATGGGTTTATCTGTCAATGAAATCCTGACCTAACCATTGTCCTTCTTCAGTTTACAGTCTTCTCACACCCGCATCCATAACAGCTTCTCCTACCCCCTATATTCCTATATTCTCAACGAATTGGCCTATATTCTCAAAGAAATGGCCTATATTCTCGAATAATAGTTTGCCTACAGATGCATGTGATACATCCGTATGTATGGCTTGGTACATTCCGTATGTTATATAATTTTTATGTATTTTTTTCAGGAAAAGGTAGCATATCCTATGTGGCTTAAATGGTCATGTAGGCCTATCCATTTCATTGTGAGTAGAACTTGATCCTTGTTTACAGCTTAATCGCATTACGGGGTTAGATCTGAAACGCTCTTTCTCTCTTGAAAGCGTTTTTTTTTTTTGGTATGGGGAACTAAACATAAAAGCAAGCATAAAAGAGTGAGGGGTTGGGAGGGAAGTGAAAAGTGAAAACAGTCCGTGGGTATAGCTTGCGTTTAATCTGGTGCCAGAGCTGCTGTTCTGTTTCTGATGAAGGCACATGTGGCCGAGGTCAAAGAAGGGGGTCGTGAGATCAAAAACTTGCGTTTGATTGAGTCACAACCACAGCATCAACCCAACCCTAACACCCAGTTAGTCAAGTTGCCCATTTTTTTAACACGTATGCTGTAACCCTACATGACATGTGTGTGTGAATCCTACCCTTTAATCCCCTTTAATCGTGAGCCCCGATCTGTGCTCTCGATACGCAACATTTAATCCTTCCCCTCATGCTCGACGAATCTTTTTGTGCGGTTCGCTTCCAACCCAAAACTCAATACGGCGTAGGTTTCGAGCACCCAACAGGTTTCTTTGATCGATGCATATCGTTTGATTTCCGGCCTTGGCGACACTTTTTCTTTTTCTCTTTCTCAAGTCAGTTTACCTTAGAGACGCCATTATGCTGACTCAAAGATCCTAAAGCTCTAATGTCCGTGTCCAGAAAGTCCCGAAAGTAAAGAAAGAAACCTCGTTTTGTATGCCAGCAAGCCAGCAAGTGTTGCACCTGGCGAGCAGGTATGCGGGCCACGGTCTATAGTTATTCCTTCACCTTCTACTGCTAACGCTCAAGGGAAAGGTGTATTACAGTCCACGCACTAGAGCTATCGGATGCGTATCGTGGACTCGTAGTGTAGAGTACAAAGGGTCCCCTATTACAGGCGATTCGCGCTACCTAATGCAGGTTCCTTTTTGCTGCTTGAACGAATTCAATGGAAAGTAGAACATTTCTGCTTGCATTTCTGGGAAGAAAACTTTTGGAATCTTTGGAATCTATTCTGCTCCAACCCAAATCAAACACCTTTATCTGTAGGCTTATTTAAAAGGAAAAGCCGACAATTCCATCAAGACGATCTTCCACCCTCCCCCCCCGGTATGCTATTCTTCTGGCGCACATTGCAGAGCTATTTATAGGATCATACACACTTTAGAAAAAACCCTCCCTACACAAAGGCAAGCGCAAAGGTGCCAGAAATAAAATTTTCTTCGGAAAATTGTATTTTCTACCTTAAGTTTGGGTCCCACAATCAAGTAAACCCGATTCATATCATGTCATGAAACCCGCAGGACTTTGCCTAAAAAGAATGCTTTTTGATGGTATGCAAATCTGTTAGTGTTAGCACACGCCACACACTTTGCTTGTAACCTTGGGGTGTAGGGCGTCACGTGCCAATTTAGGTCAATAAAATGATTAACGACACGCGCGCTATTTTTTCCGTTTCTTTTGGGGGGTAAGAGCATCTCTCCTAATCGAATCCACGTCACGTGACTTGCGTCTTTTAGGGGAATAGTCGCGCTTCACTAGGATTTCCCACGACGCTCAAAAAATTACAATTTTCCCTATTTTTTTCCCTAGTGTTCCCTGTTTAGCACAAAAGGACAAGGTACTGTACAGTAATTGGGAGCATTACAAGAAGAATGGGCTCTATTATTGCTCCAGATTATCTTTTGAGTATCTACCGCCGTACCCGAGTATAAAAGACGAAAAGAAGCGCGAAGATTACCCTACTCTATTTTTTTTTACCTATAAGAATACTGTACTAAAGAACGTAACTGGGCTACAGATACGTAGACAATAGGATATAGGACTGCACAGCACGGACATAAGGGGGGGTCACAATGGTTCAGTCTGGGGCAGTTTTAGAGCGTACGGCATAATTGTGGACCAAAAACCTTGTCAACCCGGAATGAACCCATCTGTTGTTCATTAAAGAGGCGTAGAGGCCGCAAGGGTCACGTGGAGACATTTGGTAGGGTTTCAGACCTCGCCAAGCAGATTTTTGGGCGCGAAAGGCAAACGCACGCGACCGCAGGAGACGAAGAGATGAAAACGTAAAAGGCCAGCTTGCCAGCTGTCTTTTCTCGGCCTTCAGCACTGCAGGCACCTGGGTAAAGTGGCTGCATGACTGCCTTTTCTGCTGTCTCCAGAGTAGTAATAAACTGCACAGTGCCTTGCGTTTTCTAGTAAAAGTATTCATGTTGTTCGCCTTTTCAAAAGAAAAGGAAAAAGGGACTTTACAGTGCGAAAGTGCCCTCCAGGGTAACATTCCGCAGTTTCAGGGGCAGGTGGAAAGTTTTTTTATTTTTTTGTTTGTTACGCATGCGAAGCTTATTAGCCACCACGACAGTAATTAGTGGCGACGCCGGGGTTTAGCTTGAGCGGGCGCAAAGAAAGTGACCTTCTCCGTGACTCCGTCTCGACGTGGGTGCAACCGCAACGCTTTGAACGACTTGTCTAGCCATTTTTGAACGGTCTTCGACTCGAATAACGTTCGTTAAAGCAACGACAGGAGGATGAGGCCTTTCGGGAAATGACTGCTGCAGCTGCGTAGATAATTTTGGAGTTTTTTCCCGTCAGTTTCCCAACAGTTGCAAAGGATTGAAGCTCGCGGAGACAGTTAACTTATTAGCCATGTGTTTTTTTCTGGATTGAAGAGGCTGTGGAAAATGCGGTTAACTGCACTTTTCATCCCTACTCCCTCTCTTAAAAAAATGTTTTATAAAATAAAGCAGGGATCGTTTGGGAGCTTGCTTGGGAGTTCCAGTGCTCTAATTGCAAGGGCGGAGTAGTTGAGAGTTACGAGTTTTATCTTATCCTCTGGCCCATAAGGGCCCATTTAGAATCTTGACAGGAAACCAGAGGAACTCCAGAAAAATGTAGACTGAGTACTGAGCAAACCAGAAAGAGCAGAAAAAAGGCGGATAACGAATACGGGGTGGAATATAAATTGCAGAGTCACTTACCCATATAATAAGGCAGAACCCGCAATGGCTCCTCCCCCTTGTGCAGTGACATACAAAAGACCTTTGATCGGAGAAATTTTCCTGGACATTAAAAGCGCTAACGTGACGCAAGGGTTCAGATGAGCGCCTATAGGGGGGGATTAGGAATTTATTAATGAGTACTCCGGGCATGTTTAAAAAAAAAAAAAAGAAAGTGTACCTGAGATGTGTGCAAAAGAAAGGGTAAGACTAGCTACAGCAAAGCCAGCTGCCAAGGCAATACCGACATAAGGCGGACTGTGCCCGTTCCATGGCACGAAAGAGCCGCAGATAAGGAAGACATAGAAAAAAGTAGCGAGACATTCGGCGACGACGGCACGCCAAAAATCCAGGCCCCGAATTTCGGCTTGCATAGGCATTCGCGCCAATTTAGGACGCTCTGTTCGCTGCGATTCGAGCCTGTCCATCAAAGTTTGCAACAACGTTTCCATCGACGCGGAATTCGGTGCCAAGCTCACATTAGCCATTTTAATTCAATTTAGAACCGAAGATTAACTAGTCACAAAATCCCACACGATAATCAAGACGAAATCACCATAATCACGACGATCGAAACACTTACACACCAACTATCGTTGAATAAGGAACCGCTACCTCCTTCCGCCGCAGCCAACAACAAACTAAATGCGACTTTCGAGAGTTCGGAGGGACTAGGGCACAAAAGAAGTAAAAGCAATTTGCTTTCAACCGCCGTTAGATGGTGATACTGAACGGAAACCTGAAGTATTTCCCACTTGCCATGATGCTCCGCATCGACTTATGGCGCTGCAGTTCCCTCCAAAGCATGGATATGGATCTTAATATATTTATTTTTACCTATACTCCAGAATGCACTGAAAGAACACGAAGCTAGTGCGTAGAGTAAATATATCTTTACTCGATGAACTGGTGAGTTGCACTTTTTGGAGAATAGCAGCGCCATGAACCGATGCGGAGTTACCAATCGTAACTCTGGAAGGCTTGTTCCGAATTAAATAAATGCTTATAAGTTCGTTTCAAAGTAAAGTTTCATCTATTACAAAAATCTATAATATACTAGCTAATTAGACTACGAAAGAGTATATTCTATAAGAAGTACAACACTTTTAAAAAAATCGAGACAAATTTCTCAAATTCTCGCAAAATCGCAAAATGAAAATCCTTACACTTTGGGTGAATGTAACCGGAGAACATGTTTTTTTCTTTTCTGTATCTTTTTAAGCATGAAAACAAATACGAACGAGACACGCTAGATAACCCTAGTACGAATGACTAGATGCTTAAAAACTTTGCGGGTCGCCTACTGGCTGGGATTCCGTGCCCAACTAGATTGTCGATTTGAAGGGATGCTCCAAGTCCAGGATTTTCAAGGTGAGCCCAGTCGAGATAACAAGGCGAGAATTGAAGAAGTAGTTTTACGCCCACTCTTTTTTTTTCGGTAAGGTAAAAAGTTAAGATTGTGTAGAGTAAGATCGAGCGCGGGAGACCACATCACCCCAGCTGGTATCCGTCTTATAGGGACTGGAAGAAGTCGTAATTTGTCGAGGTTTAGAATTTGCCCCTAATGACTGGCCGTGTGTGACCCAGTCACTGGACGGCAATGCAGCGCGATAATGACGGGAAGAACTATGGTTGAAAACCGGCAGCATTTCATTGGCTTCGGAGCTCAGCGCTTTGAGAGAAATGACAGCGTCCGTGCCGTAACCTTCGTACGAGGTTAGCGTCAAATCGCCCAGCAAATAACGCGCATAGAGCCGCGACAGAGGAAGCCCATAACCATAACCTGCTAAAGGCGCCGAATCTGCGCCCCCAGGCGACGGCTGGGGCGCGGTAGAATACATGTAATGAAATAACAAGTCCATTTTGGAGCGAGAAATGCCGCCACCTCGGTCAGATAACTAAGATACAATATTTAAGATTTACGATTAGTAGAATTTCTCGAAGAAACGACAATAAACCTACTTTAATGGTAATGTCTTCTTCTCCTTTCACGACCAGCGTTTCAATGGGAGGATATTCCCTTGCAGCAGCTCCGTGGTTCTCGACTACCGCTCGCATGGCGTTCTTGAACAATTCGAAGAGGATATGGTATAAGTGGGAAGGAACGTACACAATCTGGATCGGCATCTTGGGTTCCGTGGCTAGAAATTTTCAAACTATTATTAATTATTATCAAATTATAATTAGGAATCTGATTACGACTTCTTTACCGTTTTGCTCGTGAATAACCAAGTCTGGAGAGGCCAGATAATACTGATCACAGAGGAACTTGGCATTTTCAAAGGCATCCTGGACCACCGATACTACGTCACAGCTGGGATCGATGCAACCAATATGTCGAGCATTGCTGTTTAATTGTCCGCCGAACAACAAAGCTTTAACAAAAATGGAATAAAAATAAAAACAAATTAGTTAAACCATATTTTCACCAAAGGGCACATGAACTTACTGTGTTGGTTGATCAACATTCGGATACCAATCCTCGACATGTAAAATCGGTCCAAAAAGTAGTGAATTCGATGTTCCATGGTTTGGTCGACCTTGTGCCTTTCGCGTAGCTCAATCACTCCTTGCGCCATGGTGGGAACGACGTCCGCATGGCGATTCCGGATTTTGACCAAAGCGGCAGCAAATTTTTCCAGTGCAGTACCGTTGGCCTGGCTATCTTCGAACTCGAGTATCTCTTGGAAGCTCTGTATGTACCAGGTCTGTACTAAATTTACAGAGGGCATGCGTAACAGATTGTCGGGCAGCAAACTAATCTCTTTCATGATGTTAGCCAACCGGACTGGCAGCTCTTTGCGAAGGAATTCGAAAGATCTTTCTTCGTTTGCTTTCGTACCTATTAAAACAGAAAATTGCAATTTATGACACGAATTTGACACTACTAAAATCAAATTGAGAGGAAAAAATCAAAGTTACGCCATCAAATAACAAAACAAACAGCTGTCAATTTTGCATTGGGTCCAACGACTACAGTTCAGTTCAGTTCCAAAGAACGAAGTAAACAAAATCTTGGCCCTTGGCCAACTAACTAGAGAACTTTTTTTGGGGGTGGGCAATGAAACCGGAGTGTTGATTTGGGACAAAAAAAGGTACTCCTTGTCCTATAAAACGGGCTCAACCTCGACCAACTTCTATTTGCTGAAAGTGCAAAACCTTTTTATGTTGTTCATTTAAAACAAACAAGGTTATTTGGAAACGGTTGGCCATTTCGGACTTGTGAGGCTTCGGTGTTGACTGTGTGGACAGAATGAGAAGGGTCACGTACTATTTTGGGTACGCACACAAATTAAGGAAATGCATATTTTAGGGTTGTTCTTTTCTCTCGGTATCAATGGGAGACATCGCGAAAGCTTAATTCATTCTCGGAATACAGAAAGAAGGTGCAGGTCAAAGAGGTCACGAAAAAATAACAGCTGTTGCAATGCAGTACTTAGCGATTAGAACAATACTTACCAAAGTCTATGAACTTTTTGATTGACAGCGGCGATGGATTAAAATGGGAATAATGATCCAGCATCTTGGCTGTCGTACGGAGAGCTCGGGTAATCCTCATCGTGCGGTTTTACTTAGCAACTGATCGAAGCTAGGATGTGTGTGAACCGCAAAATGGTATGTAAACCGCAAACGTACACTCGAACGTTCAATACGTAGTGTACGGCAACGATGAGAGCCAAAATAACAGCGTTTGAATCACTTGCTTAACCTTGATATACACTTCGGTTAAAACGGTTAAGTAATATGGTCGCCGACGCGATGACCCGGAAGAAGGATAGGATAATGCACTCTTACCTTCAGAACAATGGCAGGAACTGGAAGCGCAGTTGCTTTCTGCAGCAAGATGCAGACGCTTACTAAAGCGGGAGACCCAAGGGAAGCGACATTAGTCAGAGAGAAGGAGCAAGAACTCTTTTCATTCGTTAGCCCTGAACGTTCCACGGTCCACCCAGCACAACACACCCAGCACGTAAGCAAGTCGCAATATCAAACGCAGGTAAACAAATCCGTGACAAGGACATAGGGGCGGGCACGTCCGCCAAGGAAATATTAAATAAACGGAGATACCTTCAACGCCATCTAGTTTTACCTATTTAAAATTAATGAGGCGCCAAAAAAATTCTTTCTTGCCATTAAACCTCTTTTTTCTTTTTTTTTTAAAAGCAAACTTGAAATGATAGTTAAATAATTTTAACAAGTTAAATACTTTAAGCAAACTTGAAATGACAGTCATGGGTTCAAATTGTGTATAACTTCCACCATAAATCAGTTGCTTTTTAAATTCATTAAAAACAGTCAGGGTTTAATCCTCCGTCACCGCAGAAAGCAGCGGTATTTTACGTCTTATGTTACTTCAACGGGCAAATATTATAGAATGGCACCTCCCAACTGCTGCAACACTGAAGCTACCAGGTTGCGAAGAATCTAACAAAGAAAACTATGATTAAAACTGCAGATACAAAGATAAACTCTTTACTTGTGGTTTGCAATGCTCTTCTAACCATGAGAAGATGTTACCAGATAACTCAGTAAAGTTGGTAACCGAAACTGCAGTGTCAAAGGTCATGAAAAGGGACTCCATGATGGTTTCAAACTAGCGAAGAAAAGAATACACCGGCAATGTTGACTTCTTACATCTTCCGAAATAAATTATCGATAAAAGAAGTTCTTATTACAACACGAAATTTGACTTCTTCAGGAACGCAGCTATCAGACTGTCCCGGTTGGTTTTGTTGCGCTTTGACAATCTGTTCGTAATTGGTCTTCATGATTTGTAAAGCCACAACCTCTTTACGTAAAGCTGACAATTCCTCATCTTGCTTCTTCTTTTGCTGCAGGAGAAACTAGGCACAATAAAAAACCTCAATCAAACCTTTAAGCTTTACTTTTCTTTAGTCACTTATTATACCTGGGTGTAGTCAATGGATCGCTGCAAAACTGTCGCCTTGCTAAGCTTATAACCGGAAACAGCATCTTGTTGTTGGCAAGTTGGCACCAAATCTTGGAGCGAATCATACCCTTTTTTAATAGCATCTCGTCGCTTTTGCTCGGCTTGTGTATGCGCTTCCCTTCGCCGCTCCTTGTAACTAACGGTTGATTTACCATCACTGTCCTCGTCATCTATTTAAACGCAATTAAACCTTTCTTATCATTACTAAGTCATAACCTACCGGTATTATGGGCTGAGGAAAGAGTATTTATGGACCCCGCGCTATTGCACCGAGAAATCTGGCGGTCAGTTCGGTCCAAACTATTACTAGTACTGGGACTAGACGGCTCAAGCTTGGCGTCAAAATGTGGCTCAGCCATATCTGTACAAGTACCTTCTTTTAAAAATAATTACGATTCATTTTAAACACTTTTCTGTACTTTTTTAAATACAAAGCATTCACACTCACATCATACCCCAAAAACATACAAAAATCGTGCAGGTTTTCGCAGGCCTGCGCAAGCAAAATAAACAACACATTTATTGGGGGCGTTACTATCGCGGGAAGCGCCAGCGCCAAATGAAACTATACTACTAATACGAAACAGCTTATTTGTAATGCCAGAAACATCATACAATAAAAGGAGCTCTTTCTCTCAACAATCGCATTCCATATTTAATCCATTCTTCAGGTTTGATCCAAAGCTCTTGCGCGGGTTCTAAACATGACATGACCGCTGCACCTTTCCAGGCTACCATAGAAGGATCCATGTCTTTGGGCCGAACGACAATTTCCATTTGTTCTATACACATTCGCCCAAAAAGATAAACGTTTAGAACATAGAGTATACGAAGATAAATGGTACCTGATCGATGGATATAGGGAACTTGGAGGTGAAAACGATTTTGAAGCCACCTTTCAATGCCTTCAAACTTGACACCACCGCCAACCAAGAGAATGCAGGAATACATTTTTCGCTTTAATTCCTCGGCTATTGAAACGCATTGTTAAATAAACTAGGAAAAAACTCAGAAATCATGAACTTACGACAACGCTCTATGCTTTGCAAGATGGCTTGGTCTAAACCCAATAAAACGTCAGGTTGGAATTCCAAATTGTCATCTTTGCCTTCCTCTTTCGTATTTCCACCTTCTTCGCCTAACTCGTCATCTGCTTCTGCTTCAGCTCCGCCTACGTCAGCTTCTCCTCGATTGTATTTCCTCTACAACGCCAAGAACTAATTAGCTATAGGAAAGAACTGAATTTGGGACAAATAATTTACACTCGTTTCCCGAAGGTAGGTTGCATCATGTGGATCTTCTGAATCGCCCATATAGCGAGGGTAAGAATGAACTTTTTTGTTTGAACCAGTTATCAGGAACAGGTCTGGGTTGAACAAACTTAAAGGGGCCAAAAGTCTTTCATCTCCCATCTAAGAAGGGAAAAACGGGATTCAATAAAATTTGGTATCAACATATTCCTTTTCTGCAATTTCAACTTCGAAAGAGTAGCGCTGAATAGGCTGGCATGGAGCTTCCACTGCGAAATTTCCTTCCCGTAAGCCAGTTAGATCCTATGAAAAAGGCTTTACTATGAGATCTGAGAAAGTTTACTTAGGAATGGTTAGACAATTACCAAATTCAAGTGGCAGTTATTTTCTTTCAGTCGCGTTAATAAAGCAGCATCTAAAGGTTGAAGGGGATTACAAGTTTGGTAAGGGAATCCGCATTTTTGCAGCAACCAAAAGAACACTTGGGCAATGTCGCTTCCTCCGTAATCAAGCCGAAGCTATAGAAACGTTTAGAATAGGGGTAAAAAATTAAGACTGTTGAATAACGAAAGAATAATATTAACTACCCGGGTAGATTTGTGCGAAAAGGCGTCTTCTACACAAGAGATTGACGTTTTCTGGTCTCCGATATCTACAACACAAGCGTAACCCAAACCTGCGCCAAATGTGGCAGCGACATGATCCTTTAGTGGAAAATTGAACTCGTATGAAACTAACTTCCATGCAGTCATTTTAGGTCTATTACTTGAATCAGGAAACATCCTCCGAACCCGAGTTTGCACAGAAGCAGCGACGTAAGCTCTTTGATGTGCTTTATTTGGTATATATCCGGAATGACAAGAACTGCTTTGTAATTCTAATCCATAATATAATCAATGGATAAGATAGTTTTTTTCCTTTCCTTTTTAATTATAATTTACTTGTAAGCTGGCAAGTGGGATATCAAGCAAGTTTTCTATGCAGTAACCCCATATGACTTCCAGGTCTTGCATTACAGAGGACAAGGATCCACCCACATCACTGTGCAAGTTAAGATCTCCCCGTTGCATGGGGAAATGAATGTTAAACGCTCCCCGGGGATGGCAGTATAAAACCTTGAAAGTCGGATGATTATAAGGTACAAGGATTTCGCTCGTCAAAAAAATCTACTTTATCTCCGACGATATATTTGTTTTTTTCGCTCGATTCCACCCATTGCAAGTTGGACTGTGGACCTTGCAAGGGCTGATGTTTTCGATTTAAAGTGGCTACCACTTTTAATTCTGTACGAACGCGTCGAGTGCCATCGGATTTGAAGCAAGATTGCAACAACTGACTGGTCTGGAGAAGACTTTCTTCTACTTTTTGTAAACTTTCCTTGTCCTGCAAGAGAGATAGGGATTCGTAAAAAGAGAGGAACATATATTTCGTTTTTTAATACCAATTTTGCTGCCTTGACAAGAAATTCGTCAAGATGGACACGTGCTGAGCTGCTTTTCTTGGGTTTAGCTATGGCATGCAAGACTGTGTGAGGATTGATATCAGAAGCTCTTCCAATCCGCAGGTATTTTGAACCGGGGTGGATAATAATAATTGACTGGGCTTGTATGATCTAAAAATGAGACAAAAATGTTTGGATGTATCGCCTTTTTAAAGAATTAAAAATAAATAAGCTGTCTTTTTACCTCTGCATTTGTGCTTGTTTCACTTGTAGCCATATTTTGAAGCGTATTCCATGAAATTTTCCGAAAACTTTCACTGCGTTTTATCTAGAAATTCGGCTTAAAAGTTACCAGAAAGTCTTTCGTACACGCAAAACTAACAGGCTCGGATCGTGAGCCAATCGAAAACAGAAACAAACAGCCTACAATGCCACCTATGGCAGTTTCCGAACTACTGAATTGGCGGCAAATTGTCAAAGAATGCAAAAGAACTTGAAGCAATCCCTCCTAGATTTTAAGAATGAATCTCCCAAGCTTTAAATTGAGGACGCATAATTCACAAGGAAATAACATCAACTCTACCAATACGCATAACGTACTGTGTATTCTCAAACTATGATAAGTTTTACGGAAAACCACGAAAGTAAAGAAGCAACTTTTCTTTTGCAAAAGGGAAGCAATTTTCCTAGCCAAACGCATAGAGGCTGATGAATCAAAATCAGCTTTCCAACAATCATCTTGAATAATAACAAAAAAATTGCATTAACTCAGATGAACGGTATCCATTACGACGTAGAAGGAACCTTCATTAAACTCGCTTTCTTCAGGAGCCACTACTTCAAATGGAACCTCGCCTATTTCAGTTTGGAACAATTCAACTTGTGGTGTATCAGCAGCAGCTCCGTCATCCGCTGTTTCCTTTTCCGGGCTGCCTAACTTCACCATTTTCTTTATACGCCCACGGTTCTTGCCCGTCAATTGACCTGTCTCGTGCATCAATTCATGCTGCGTCAAGCCTTTCATGCTGTCAAAAACGCGCCCGCATTGTTGGCATCGCCGTACATCGGTATGTCGGTACTTGTGCCTCGAGAAGTTGCCATACCCAGAGAAGGTCCTGTCACATACTGGGCACTTGTACGGTTTTATGTTAAGGTGGATCCGGTTCACGTGGTTTTCCAGCAAATTCTTTGTGACGTAGGACTTGTCACATTGTTTACAGGCATAGGGTTTCTTCTCTAGATGACCCAATTGATGCTGACTCAAATGTTTTCGAGTCCGGAACGTTTTCCCACACGTGGGGCAATTCATCTCCGGCTCTTTTTGCTCGTGTGTTTTCTGGTGCTCCTCCCACAGTTCTTCGTCCTCGAAAACTCGCCTGCAATACCGACACTTGTACGATCCATTTGATGCCTTTGGAAAATCCTTTTTATTATAATTCTTCGAGCGCGTGATGTGATCATTCCTAGCGTGTTGGCACAATTCGTGTGCTGATGCGAAAGTGGTGGAGCAAGTTTGGCATGTTAAATCCATGGGAATTACTTGATTATTGTGCACATTCACAACATGACCGTGCGCCAATTCCTCGCTCTCAAAACGCTTATTGCATTGCCCACAAAGATACAGTCCCGTCTCGGATTGCCCTGCGCTTTCGCAAGTGTGTTCTGTAACATGAGCGGTGCGACAGTAATAGTACCGGCAATTGCCGCAATGATAGAAAAAATTTGGATCCCGGAGCTCGCGGTTTTCCTGTGTGTGATTGACTTTATGTTCGTTGACTTTCTTGTGAGAATTGAAATTCATTTGACAGATACTGCATGCAAAAGGCTTTTCTTTAGTATGCGTGCGCATGTGCGCCAAAACCCCGCCCCTTACCCGGAAACGCTTATCGCAGAAATTGCATTTGTAGGGTTTTTCACCGGTGTGAACCCGTCTGTGGACCCTCAGCTGCTCATTGGTCAAGAAGAAGCCGCCGCAGATATCGCACGGGTGTTTACGAACGCCATTGTGCATGTCCAAGTGCACGCGCAAGTTCCTTCTGGTCCGGAACTGCTTACTGCAGAGATCGCACTTGTGCGGGAAAATGCCTAAATGAATCTGCTGATGGACGCGGAAACTCGTCTTACTCTTAATGCTTTTCCCACAATACTCGCAAATGAACAGTCGAGTCTTTCTACATTGTGTTCCAGAAAGTTTCGCCTCTGATGCCTCCGCCTCCTTTTCTTGGCCATTGGTAACATCCGGATCATTTCCTTCCCCTGCTTTAACGGTGGAACGACGAGTCGAAGTTCTAGGTTTCTTTCTTGGCTTTCGAGTTTTGCCAGATTTGGGGGCAGCTGCGCGCGCAGCTTTCCTGGCTGTAGCCTCGGCTTCCTCTTGCGCTAAGCGTTCTTGGCGTATTTTGGCTCTACGCGCTGCTTGCTTCTGCGCTCTTTGATAGTTTCGACACTCTCGCTTGGGAATTGGGTTGCCGGACAGAAGCTGGGCATTAATGGGAAGTTTTGGACTCGGGTAGCCGCTTCGGAGAGGCGAACGCAGGAAAGGGCTTGTGTACTGAAAACTGTACATTTCCTTGAGCAAAGTTGATAGTCGAGGATTGGTTTGGGCTTCCGTCTCTTGACGCAAAATGTCAAATTCAGTTGGAGGTTCAGATTCCTTCAATTCCGCTGTGTAATCAACACTAGAATCGAGAGGCGGCAACGAAACTTCAGCTTGTTCATCATCAGCAAATAAATGGATGGCATTATCCTCATGAGCTCCGTCTACAGTCGCCTCCCCAGCTTCTTCTTCCATGGGAGGAAATCCAAAACGAAGTTGAGTCGGTTTCTTGGCCGTCTTGGCATCTTCTGCGCCCTTTAACCATGTTTTCTCTACGAAGTCAAACTTGTCGCCTTGTCGCGCTTTGGAAGTCTTTTGACTTGATGGAGCCTTATCCAGTGCTCGATTTCTGTTTCCGGAATTGTCCGGAGTAAGAGCATAACCGTAGATGAGGCGGGAACCGGTTTCAAATGGTAAAGGCGGTGGTATAAGCGTGTTTCCTTCCCAGGTCCGTAAGGACAAGTCGACACAGTCCCCATTAATGGGCGGAGCAGGGGGCAAATGGTTTTTTCCAATTTGAAGCTCCTCAAAGAAGGCTTGTACTTCCATCACTTGATTGGGGCTAACGGTGACTTGTCCCTGGTAAATGTATTTGAGCAACAGCTCTAGTTCCCAAGGCGCATGGTTGTCTAGGATGAGGCAAGGCGATTCCAAGTAGGCAAACAAGGGATCATCGAGTAAGGTTCTAAAGAATGGACTGGCTGCAGCCAAAACAACTTTATGCACCTGTCGCTGCCAGCCCGGACAGGCCAGTACCATGTCTGTAAACTCTTGTCGCTCCCAAAATTGCTTTAAGATCTTGTGGAAAGGCGCGGAGGTGACGAAAAGCTTGGATTTGATGAGACTCTCGCTTTGAACCCAGTTCCTACGCGTGTGATGCGGCGATCTCAGGGTGGTTGCGTTGCGAGTGGCCGTGGAAAGACTGTACATCATGTTGCGGCCCTGTTTGGCAGCTTTCTGGGACCATTCCACCCCGTCTTTCGTCTTTTTGGCGTGGTTCGCTAAAGTTAGTGCATACTTACCGAACAAGGCAGGCACCGCGCCTTTAATCAGCTGCTTGCGAAGCGGATTCATGAACTGCGAATCGGAAAAGTGCAATTCGCAAAGAGTCGAGTTTCGCAACGTGTCTGGCTCGGAATCGAGTCGGGGTAACAAGTCTGGCCGGCCAGCGCTTATGAGCCATTCGCGAGCTTTAGTGGGTTGATTAACGGGCAATTTCCGGCGACCGATTCGCAAACGGGGATTCTTCCTTACGATACAATCCAACGCCAAGCATTTACCTGAGATTTCGCGACCACGTACACTTGCTGATGGCACAGTGAGTCGGGCTGGGTTTGCAGCAGGGACGAGAGTTATGAATACGGGAGCAACAGGGCTGGTGACAGGCTGGCTTTGCGCTGTGGCAGGAGGCAATACAGACAGTTCAGAAGTTCCAGGTGTAGGTATTGCAGGTTTATTGCAAATAGGTTTAGCGCGTGGTTTCTTTGTTTCAGGAACCAAAACCGGTGTTTGCGCCCGTCTTTTGGCTGAAACTGGGACTTGCTTGTTGCTTGGAGTGAAAAGAACCACTTGACGTGAATCTTTTAGCGTTGTAGTTGTAGTAGGAGTTGAGGCTTTTGTTGTAGTAGACGTTGAGGGATTTGGTGTGGTGGGAAGCGTTTTCGACTGTTTTCGACCAAGAATAACGGGTTTTACGGGAGCTGTATGAGCAACACCTTCAACAGGAGAGGTGGGTTTTGGTAAGATTCGCCTTGGTAACGGTTTGCCATCAGGACTCAGGGGCAATCGAACAAGGCGTACATGGGGTGATAGTAATAAATTGTCTCCTGTTTTACCCGGTTGACGAATGACGCGAATAATTTTGCGCACAGGCTGGTTTGGAATTTGATTTGAAACTTGCGTTAGGGAAGGTGCAGATGATTTGGGTACGGGCGCTTTTGGTGTGGTTTTGACGACAGAGGCTTGGGAGGGCTCTTCGTCGGCATCTGAATCTAAAGTAATCGTTTCGACCCGTTTCTTCGGTTTGGAAACATTCAAATTTTGCTTTCGAATTGGTTTGCTCGGAAATCTTTTAGAGCTAGGAAGACAATTCTGATCATGGCTGGCATCTGACACGGCCTTTTCTGGGATATTTGAAGATTTTGTTGATGTCGACGCTCTGCCTAAAGCAACTGTATCAAGCAGTATAGCTTGTCTCTCTTTAAGGGTCTCTTCATTGCTCATGTTTTGCTCAGGAGACGGGGAAAAACGCACATTTTCTTTGGCTTTGAAGGGAATTGTGCCACCATCCTCAACTTGATCTTGTAGGTGTACAAGTGTTGAGCTTTCATTCTCTGACGTATCCATGCCCTCGATTGGTAGCTAGCAGCATACAAAGTTTGGATTTACTGCCAAAAAATCACAATCAACCAACGCAACGGCAACGCGCTTTCCATGTGTGAATACTGAACTGACTGCCGGCTTCGACGTTCGAGGAGAACTGGCTTCTGACCTACAATAATGATTTTAGTTTTATATATATATATATACATATTAAAACTGAAATTAAGACAGACCAAGCAACCTCTGCGTGAGAAAAACGTGGAACTAGGTGCTCGCCTGATCTGATGTGTTTTGGCACAATTTAAGCTTAAAAACACAAACGAAAGTCTGAGCTGCGGTATAGCCTTCAACAAAACAAGATGGACAACGTTGTCTTGTGATTTCCGGAAGTTGGCAGCACTGGCGCGTTTTTGACAGAGCACTCCCGGGTAATATTTATTAGTTAAGACCGGCAATGGGATATTCAATTAATTAATAATTAGATGCACAAGATAGAGGCTCAGTAAAATGTATTTTACAAATAACTATATACAAAACTAGGCTATCTTTCTTAAGCACCTTTTTATCCAACTCCATAAGATCGGGCCACAGCTCTTCGTTCGCATTCTACTACTTGTTCGTGCAATTCCACAGCGCTGTAGCCTAACAGCTCTTGCAAATTGCATACAAATTTGTACGTGAATCTCTTGGCAGGGACCTTGAACCATTTTAAAAGTTTAACGCTTTGATTGTGTCCAGCAACATTATTTTTTTTTGGTTATTTTAGTTTTAATGTTGACACAATTATGTTTTTACCTTCGAGATCATATCCCCGTCATAGTAATACCGCAACGCTCGACTCAACTTTTCGTAATTCATATTGGGCTTGTTCTTCCGTTCGCCCCATAAATGCGCTACCAATTCCGGGTTATGGAGCTTAAACTCGCCTTCGGTTCCTATCCAGCCAATCACGCTTCGGTAAGTCCAATCCGTAAGCAATTCCAACAAGAATTGCCACAACTGTACCTGACCATTGAAACCTACCCAATTAAAAATAATCAGTAATTGATTGCTTAACATACAATAAAAATTACCAGATTTATTGTGAGCAGGATTCAACTGCACTTCGCTTGGTCGAACCGTTATCGGCTTGGGGGCGCGTTTAATCATTTTTGCATCGTTTACGGATAGGGGCGTAGTTACAAACTGAATAATTGGTTTACTTTTCTGTATCACTCCTAAAGAAAGGGAATACAAATTATAAGACAGTTCATTATATTCAAATTAAAGACGCTTTACCGACGAATTTGCACTTTTTGAGCAGTTCTAAATGGGTCCAAAACAAATCGTTTTCATCATGTGGGACTCGCGCGCGAAAATCCGACAAGGAAAGCGAGCACAATTGAGGGCCTTTCATGTTCCATTGCGACAATTGTATCCCTCTTAGACGAAATTGTCTGACGGCCCATTGCAGCCAATGTCTGACATGGGCTTCGGTCCAGAGCGATGGATCTATAAAACGCAATTTCCAGAACAGTTCTTAAGAGTTAATGAAGTGTTACCAAAGGGAATATTGAGCCTTTCTTGATCTTTTCGAAATTGAGCGTCCATAACCCAGCGCGTAACATTTTCGCTAGGCAAAAGTTTTGGCAAGGGCTTAGGCTGCGTGGGGGGTAAATTTTCTTTGGGTTTCGGGGAAACTGGAACCGGCGGTTTAACAGCGACTTTTGGTACCGTCTCTACCGGAGCAGCTTCTGCACTGCCATCTTCTTGAGGTTTAAGTACGTCAACGATATTAATTCTGCCAATCCCATCCACTTTTTTCAACTCGATATTAATTTGGACCAAGCCTTCTCCTTGGACACATTGATCAACCAAATTCTTATTAGGCTCCAACTAAAATAAAATTTTAATAGCTTCCCTAAATAATAAATTATAACCACAAGATAAAACCTGTTGCATATCTTGAAGCCAAATCTCAAAATCGGCGAAATCCATGGCGAGTTTCTCTTGCAGAATGGACTTCATGGTAGATAAAGATTCTCGAATGTCTAAATGCATAATTATGATATTTCCATCGTCTGTTCTGAGAAACAACCATCAGTAATCATTGGCATAGCGTATTTTATTGAAATTGTATCGTAGAATCAACTTACTCTTCTTCTTGTTCTTCCATGCCCATGCCGTTTGTACTTTCCAAATTTAGACTCAAGCAACCCTCATTCATGAGCCTTTCGTCAATAGCTTCCATCTCCGTTTTCAGGTTCAAAATCCGCTCATTTCCCAAACCCAATTCTTCGTCATCCATGGCAGTATACCATCCTAAAAGTTTGTGTGACCAAAAATTAATGCCAAGTCGAATACAGCGATATTATAAAAACTTACAAATTAGGTTCAATGTCATTAACGACCATCAACAAAGAAGACTCCAGCGCTATCTACTAACAAAGTAAAAAATTAAATCCAGAATTTCCCGGGGACGTCCGATTTTGTGATTTTAAAAATAATCTCAATAATGGACATGTTTGTCATGTTCTATGGATGATTTATATAATATTTATTTTCATTAGAAACTATGTATTCATTACAAACTCTATTCACATAATAGGCTTAATATTCGCAATACGGAATAAACACTACAGTTACCCTTATGCATTTAAAAATCGCTTTTCGTTTCGAGCCTTATACACTTTCTTCCGAAAAAAGTAAGGTATTTTATTTATATATATACATGATTACGTGCTTTGCCCTTACAATACCCTTAGGAATAGGAGATAATGTAGAAGCTGGCGCATCGAGTGAAACGTCTGACTAATCAGAATGCAGCCTTTTGGTTCACGGTTCGTGATTAAGAGATTTTACCTGCTCAAATTACGCCATCTAGTGCCAAATTTTTATTCCGCAACCGTAAACAACGGTAATGAGGGTCATGTGGACTTTTGTGATAACACATTTACGGTAAGTAAATGCTTTCCCAAATGAAATTCAATTTCTCATTGATCTCGGGTTATAGTTCAACAAGGTAACCATTAATCCGTTACTGCGTTAGGTTTTGATCTTTTCTATGCTTCCTTCCCGGAAATTCCCCGCTTGCTAACCACGCCCTTTGGCAATTCCCCATGTTTCACTGATTCAGCGAATCTGTACAACATTTTTCCCATAATTACTCATTACTTTTTTGTGGCAAAGATGAAGTCGACGAAACGAACAATATGAAATTTTATCTCTACTTCACTGGTTGCTTCAACATTTTTTTTTTCCTTTTCCCCAGATGAGGTTCTCTTCAAGTCTTAACAGTCAGTCATCCCATGAAGCCCTCCTCTTGCGCCAAGATACAGAGGTACATTTATTGGAGCTGCTCAAGAGGAGTTTAGCGATTCGCATCAAATGTGACCGCGATTACTCCACATCACTGCAAAACTTTGCGGCTGCCTTTCTCAAGTCCGAAAACTGGCAAGATGTCAATGAAAGCAAAGTGGGTCTGGCTTGCCGGGGATTTGTCATGGAAGCTGAAGCGTTGGGTAGACTTATGAAAGATAATGCCGACTACTTGGCAGCGAATACCTTTGAGAAGCTCAACACGGTGCTCACAGAGAAAAAGGCCGCCAAACGCTATTACCAAGAAGAGCATAACCGAATCTCTGCTGATCTCTCAATGGTAATGTCATAAAGCTTCTTTATCAAGTTTTTTTAATAATCACCCTATTTCCCAGGTCCAAGAAGGCGTTCGGCGAAGCAAAACCGAGTACGAGAAATGCCTCGAGGCCTACCGATCCGTCAAACATAAAGCAGAAGACGCTAATTCTAAAGGGAAAAGCGGTCGCAAAGGGGACGAGCTCAAAGACAAACTTCAAAAAGCCACCAGACGTTTACACAACACCCACAACGAATACGTACTGGCTTTAGTAGCTGCAGCTGATACCGATAGGGATTATCGCACTGTTCTGCTCCCCGGCTTGCTTGAATACCAGCAAATAGCCCAGGAATACTTGCTTTTACAATGGTTCGAATTCTATTTTAATTTTTTTCGCTTATTTAATTTTCAAACTTTTTTTTTACTATTTACTATTAATTTTAATTGATTTATAGGTATAATCTTTTGGAAGATATCGGGTTGCATACGCAAGCTTGTTTACCAGAAGCAGACCATTGCCATTTCCGCACACAACTCGCGGATTTGCGACCGGATGAAGAATACGTTACATTTATAGAAAAACACAAGTAATTCCTTAATCGCTTTCAGTTTGGAACAATTCTTAATTGGATTTTCTTAATTTTCTTAGATGTGCTCCTCCGCCAGCTTTGGAACTATCTTTCGATTACACCTTGCTCCAAAACAGCACAGGGAAACTCAAAGCTAATGAACTTGTGATGGATAACTTCACGGCAGAGACAATCAAGCTCAAATTACGCGATATTCAGAGCAAAGTGCTCGAGCCCCAAAATGCGTTATCGCTAAAAGTGGTTAGCTTGGAAGAAAAAGAGAGATTGATTGAGGACAAATCCAAATCGCCTTTAGAGTAAATGGTTATTAACGTTGGTTTTCAATTATAAGAACAAAATTCTGCTTAGATTATCACTATTGCGAAAAGAAGCCGAGTTTCTGCGCAAGGAAATCAACGAACTGCGGTGTCAAGAGCAAAAAATGGAGCGTCAAGTGCAGCTCATCCATGCAGCATTAGCAGCCATTCCGAGTGATTGGGAAGACATGAATGAAGAGGTAAAATATGATTTCTTGTCAAGTTTGGAATTGCCTGTGAAACAAGGAATTGCGAGTGCTGTTAGTAAATTGCTGCATGACGTAAGTCTAACCTGTTTGGACGTTGAAACCTAGGCTCCTATACCACGTGCAACGCCCTCTTCAGCTCCTCTGAACGGCGGCTCTGTTAGCAAATTGGGCGGGCAGAAAATTGTGTCTATACTCCGGAAACCCTTCTTCAGAATATCAACTTCTTCCTCCAAAATGGACAATCTCGATAAGGCCAGTCCAAGTGGCAGTGAAGCCAACATTGCGAACGAGCTGGGAAGCGACAATACGTCAACCTTGCCGCTTACCATCGACCAGTCAGTAGCGGAACCCGTTTCAGCCATTAATGTGGCTCTCATTAGGAAAGAAGAGGCCACTTTAGACTTACGAGAGACTGAACCTGATGCGACGCCTAAATTCAAATTGGTAGTTTATCTCGCACAAATCTCAAGTCATGGGTGGCGGAATTTGAATAAAGAAACACAAAAGGGCTGTGGTTTTTACCGGTAAATAATCCAAGAATTGCTGCTAATCCTTTGCCTTGTTTTCTGCATGTTTTTTGTTTTCTTTATTTCAGCTTTCTGCATGGCACATAAGGTAATTCTTTTATTTTTTTACGAAAATTTTGTGCCTTTAAAAAATGCCGAATTTTTTATTATTATTTTTGGTTGTTGCGCGTAGGTCTTTACAGCTGGGAAAGGATTGTTGGAAGAAGAGTGGTTCCATGGAGTACTGCCCCGAGAAGAAGTAGTAAGATTGCTAGTCCATGACGGAGACTTTTTGGTCCGTGAAACGATGCGAAATGAAGAACGACAAATTGTACTCTCGGCTTGTTGGGGCGGGCATAAGCATTTTATTGTACAAACCACAGCAGAGGTCTAATTTAAAAGTTTTACTTTAATGTTTACTGGGTTACAAGCATTTTTTTCTTGTTTGGCAGGCTTTGTACCGATTTGAAGGCCCGGCTTTCCCTACAATCCAAGAGTTAATTATCCACCAGTACGAGTGTGGTTTACCAGTCACCAACAAATCAGGCGCGATTCTAAAAACGCCAATTATACGAGCTAGGTGGGAGTTGAACAATGATGACGTTGAGCTGGTTGAAAAAGTTGGAAGGGTAATAAAGAATTCGGGTCGATTTAGAACGTTTTTGAAAAGAATTTTATTTGGTACAGGGGAACTTTGGTGACGTCTACCGAGCTCGGTTACGCAGCACAGGACAAGATGTGGCTGTTAAAACGTGTCGGGTTACCTTACCTGATGAACAAAAGCGAAAGTTTTTACAGGAAGGTCGGATTTTAAAGCAATACGACCATATCAACATTGTCAAGTTTATTGGCATTTGCGTTCAGAAACAACCTATTATGATTGTCATGGAACTGGTTCCCGGTAAATTTCATTATTTCGTACTAAGGATCCTTTTTTAGTGTAATCTATTGGATATTTTGTTGTAGGTGGTTCCTTATTGACGTTTTTAAGGAATAGTGCAGCCAGCTTAAGCGCAGTTTGCTTATTGCGCATGTGCCGTGATGCTGCGTACGGAATGGCCTACTTGGAAGCCAACAATTGCATTCATCGAGATTTGGCAGCCAGAAACTGCCTTGTTGGTTAGTCGTGCCTTACTTTAACTTGAAATAAAAGGCTTTTTAATCTAATTGTAGGAGTTGATAATATGGTCAAGATTTCGGATTTTGGCATGTCGAGGGAAGAGCAAGAGTATATCGTTTCCGATGGTATGAAGCAAATTCCAATCAAATGGACAGCTCCTGAAGCTCTTAATTATGGTAAACATTCTGAAATTGAATTCCAGAACTTTAAGTTTTAAATACTATTTTTTTTTTTTTAAATTCAATGTAGGCAAGTATACGGCTCTGTGTGATGTTTGGAGCTATGGCATTTTGTGCTGGGAAGTCTTTTCCAAAGGAGGGACTCCGTATGCTGGTCTGACCAATACAAAAGCACGGGAAATGATTGATGCTGGCAAGTTTTCGGATATTTCCTTTTTTATCCAATAATTTTTTCAATTTTTTTATCCTTTTTTTTTATTATAATCGATTATAATATCACAATGAATTATAATAATAAATTATATATAATGTGATGGTATATAAATATAAATGTAATATATGATAGATACATATAATATGATATAGTTTGAAATTATATATTATAATAAATTGTAATAAAATTAATTATAATTTTCGGAATTTTTAATGCAGGTTACCGAATGCCTGCTCCGGAGGGAACATTACCAAAAATGTATTGGTTAATGCGCCGTTGTTGGGAAGCGGAGGCTGATCGTCGACCTCATTTCAATGAAATTTGCGTCATTATGGATGAAATCCTGCAGCTCATGAGTAGTAGTTAACCAAGTGTGTGCGTATGCGTGATACCAGCAGGGCTCTTAAGTCTCAACGAAGCTAAAGCCACAAGTCGTCGTTGGCATTGCGGAAGCCATCACAGTGCACTGCCAAGTACCGGAAAGGAAAACGCCTTTTGATATTTGTGATGATATATGGAAAAAAAATAGTAACACAAGGGTATTGAAACCAAGTGAATGGTCAAGTTTATTTATTAACACTAAAAACAAAAATCTTATATATGCTTGGCTTTACGAAAAACAAAATGAAAGCGAATCTTTATCTGCAATATTTTAACCAAAAAGTTTGGGCTGCTCTGACGTTGTAGTAGCTGTTAACATAGTTGTATTTCTTATTCGTTGGGTTCTTTTTTTTCCCCTTGCGCAGAATTTGCAGTTGACTTGCTGAGAAATAGAAAAGTAGTCGTATTTTGGAAAAAGAAACGAATAATTTATTTAAATAACCATTTTGCACCCAAGGTAGGAATTAGCAAACCGAAAACCTTATCCTTTGCACTGCAATTTAACTAGAAAAGAATAGTACTGCGATGGATTAAGCCGAATTTGACTCCTGTAGATAGGCTTCGTGCCTAACTGCCAAATTGGCAATGATCTTGCTCTCAATCTCCACGCCTGCTTGCACTTCTTCTGGCGAAAGTTCAAGCGGATAAACTTCCTTAGAATCCACGAAAATTACCCGTAGCTTGCGGCTATGCAACTCATTGCCAATCACCAACTATAAGCGAACATCGTTACATTCAAACTAAGCGAAAAACAAACAAAAAACCTTGTGTTTGTAATGCTCCAACGCCACCTTGGCCTTCACTTCTAATAGCGTTTCGTCCGTTTCCAGTTTAAAAGAGGTAACGTACGCCTTTGGGGCCCATATAGAAACGAGAGGGTCCAACATTTTGGGGACCAATTGCAATGTAAGAGAAAGGCAACCAGAAGACGTCTGGATCTTATGAGTAGGCTAAATGTTTTAAAAAAAAATCATGTGAAAAGAGATTATCTAAAAAGAGATCATGTGAAGTACCATTTCCTCTGCGGGAATGTAGAAATCGGAGACAGCAGCGGCTAGATACAACAACGCCAACTTTCCGGACGGTTGCAGGGCTTCAGCAGAAGATTTCAGAAGCCACAAGTACTCCGTAAGGGAAACAAAGTGAATTTGTAGCAATCTTCCCTCTTGTACAGCCGAATAGTATTTTTTGATAAATGGCACCAGCTTTTCTTCTGCCCACGGTTGGACTGTATGCAAAAGGAAACCGTTTAACGAAAACCATGGTAAATCTTGTTTTGTTTTGTTTAAAAGTGTACTTGAAACTTCCGAAGAATCTTTGGTAGCGAATAGGCTCATCAACGGACTGGAAGCAAAGTGTCGTGAATACGGCTCCAGGGAATATAGACGATGAAGGAAAATCACGGCATAGCCTTTCTCCAAGAAATATTCCGTCGATGCTGAGCCTCGTGTGCCGGCACTAAAGTTGTCCAAGAATCTCACCGTATTCTTCTCCAAGGGAACTGTGGTACCACCCGACTATGTTAAATTATACAGAAAAAAATTTCTGAGAAATTAGGCAACAATGAAAGTACGGGGAAATTTCGTGCTTACCGTAACTAGAGCAACTTTGCGTTTGAGTTTAAACTGCTCGGCGCAGAAAGCTTCAATCGTTTCCTTTCTTTTGAACAGGCCTTGTGAAGGCTCAATACTTCCAAAAAATTCCTGCCAAGAGGTCGCCATGTTCACGCAAAGAAGCCAATTGTGAAACTTTCAAATTTTGATCCTGACCCACGTCTTTCTCCACGAGGATCTATTGACAATTCGTTGTTGACGTCACGACCAATAGAAAGTAGCACTGGGCAACTAGGGGCAGGTCTAATATTGGCGCTGTTTTGGTTGCGTCCTTGCGTGTATGTTATTTTCTTCTCGTTAATGAAGTCTGCCAAACGTGATAGTTTGCGCCAACTCATCTATTCTAGCTTTTCGTGGAAGTCGACAACCGATACTTCAAAGACCTCTAAGAAATAAGCTCTTAAGGTAAGCTTTACAATTTCTTTAAAGGTTATTTCGGAGTTTGGCTTTGGGGAAGTTTCCGTGCAGGTAAACGAGGCAACACGTTCTCCGGAAAAGAATGACAAACCGGTGTCATGTATACCGATGTCGACCAAGTGCAAGTTAACCTAAGCTAACCTAACCTAATTCATTTCCAATCCAACTACCAACTTTCAACATGTTAAGCTAATGTTGTCCGGTAAAAACCACCAGCGTGATAGATGACACCATTTTGTCATTGTTTCTGGAGGACGGTTGCAACACAGCGACACAGGAGTGTCATTCTTCGACCAGCGGGTTTTTACCGGAGAACCTGTTGAAATGAGGGCCATTAGGGTGTGCTGCCACCTATAATTATTATACATAAGCCAGATATGAGGTTATTAGGGTCAAAAATACAAAATAAAGTTCTTTGGCGAGACTAAAAATGGTTGCCCGATTATTCTGTAAGTTGGTGACGAAAAATAGGACCAGCCTATCGTATAGCGTACGAAATTTAGCTACTGTAGAGGTATATTCACACATATTGGCTTGGTTTTAAAGAGTTTAGAGGCAAATTTGGGTTTATTAGACTTCTAGGAATGATTTTCCCAAAAACTTTCTATATCCGAGCGCTGTAAAAATAGTAGAAGTGGGTCCAAGGGATGGTTTACAGAACGAGAAGACGCTTGTGCCAACTCAGACCAAAGTAGACTTCATTAACCTCCTATCAGACGCAGGACTTCCTGTCATTGAGACCACTAGGTAAAACCTACAACCTAGGACCAAACTAGTGTTTTAATCACAAGAGTAATCTAAAGAGCCTTTCTTGCTACTCGTGTAGTTTCGTTTCTCCCAAATGGGTGCCTCAGATGGGCGATAACGACCAAGTCTATAAGGCCATCGAAAAGCGTCCCCAGACGAGCTATCCTGTCTTGGTCCCTAATATCAAAGGCTTGGAAGCAGCTGTATTTATTCCTATCCTTAACTACCTATCCTTAACTATAGTAGCTTTATTTGTTTACAGTTAAAAGTCGGTGTTAAGGAAATTGCTATCTTTGGGGCGGCTTCGGAATCCTTTAGTCGCAAAAACATCAACTGCTCCATCGAAGAGAGTTTAGCACGGTTTACCGATGTCATGGCTGAGGCCAAATCGAAGAATCTCCTGGTCAGGGGTTACATCTCTTGCGTTGTGGGGTGTCCTTATGAAGGGCCCATTAAACCCTCTGCCGTAGCCAAAGTAGCAATTTAAAATTTCAGGAATTTCCGCTTTTTAAAGGGGTTTCCTGGATAGGTTTCAGAAAAACTTATGGAAATGGGTTGTTACGAAATCTCATTAGGCGATACGATTGGAGTAGGCACACCAGGCACTACACGAGCCATGTTGAGAGAAGTCATGCAAGTCGTATCGTTTGACATAATGGCTGTTCATTACCATGATACGTATGGTCAAGCCTTGGCTAACATTCTAGCTGCTTTGGAAGTAAGATTTGGTTGTCTAGCTAGAAAGTTAATTCGTTCTGAGACCACTTTGCATAACTAGATGGGAATTGCGACTGTCGATGCCTCGGTGGGAGGGTTAGGAGGGTGTCCGTATGCCAAGGGTGCCTCAGGCAATGTAGCCACTGAAGATGTGGTGTATTTGTTACACGGAATGGGTGTCGATACTGGTGTGAATATGACGAAACTAATTAAAGCCGGCCAATTCATTTCAGAGGCCTTGAACAGGCCTACCAACTCGAAAGTCAGCCTCGCTTTGGATACCAAGTGCAACAGTTGAAGAATACAGTGATAACTAACGAATTATTATAGACAGAACAAAAGGACAAATATAAATAGATTTATTTAGCTATATTTAGCAGTGCATTTGCCACCTTTGATATTTAGCTTGTGCCATTGATCAAACTGGAAGCTAGTTTTATCCATGCAGTCGATGTAGAGTTTTCCATTAATATGATCCATTTCATGCTGCGCAATCCGCGCTGACCAGCCTTTAGCATGCCAGTCAATTGCTTCTCCTTGCTCATTCAAACCTGAAGATCAACAAAAGCTCGTACTACAAAAAAAGCCAAATGTATTGAAGGATGTGAAGCTTACCTGAGATTAAAACTTCTTGATGTCTTGGGACCGAGGCGGAAAATCCTAAAATACTAGCACAACCTTCAGGAAACGTCACGTTTTTGAAGTTGACTATTTTCATAACCGGGTTTATAAAAACCTAAAAAACGAGGAAAGTTTGTTCAGATCTTAAAGAAAAGGATTATAGGCAGATGTTTTCCCAGACTATACTTTATAAGGCACAACTTCCATATCCCGAGCAACTTGTATAGGCTTGTCGTAGGCTTTTATTTGGTCTTCTGTAAATTGCAGGGCGATAATCCTTAACGACACGCCTATCTGTGGAGCAGCCAAACCGGCCGCTTGGTATTTCTTCATGACTTGGCACATTACCGCTAGCAGCTATGCAAACAAAGACTTAGATTTAGAATGCTTTCTGGAACGTGGAAGGAGAATTTAGCTTTTTTCACCAAGTATTTCCTAATACCTTCTTCATTTCTGGCGTGCCAATAGCAGCCAGGTCGACTGGCTGAGCCACGTTTCTTAAAACAGGGTCACCGACTTGACACACGTGAAAATAAGGCGTTCTACGAGGCTCTGGGTTCCACAAGTCTTGATATAACCCTCTAAATTTGCTCCACGTGAATGCCTGTCGCTTCATAACAATGAATTCATGCTTTTTAGCCAGCAGTAGCTTCACACAGTGAGCCATTTTGGTGTCGTTCAATGTCAAAGAAAGATTATGCGGAATTTTGGTTCAGAACTGATTTGTTTATTTGTTTTGCATTGAACTTGGGAGACGGAAGTTTTTTGTTCGATTGGAATGGTGGAACGGTTGTTTCCGCTTGGTTCGTTGGCTGGGAAGATGACGTGCTAGATCGTTGGGATTTGAGGTCTGATTGGGAAACAAAGAAGGCGCATTTAGAGCTCAATTGGCTATTTGAGACTGAGAGGCTCACGTGTAGGCAATTGCGCTCATAAAAGTATAAGAGCGGTAAGAACTAGGCGCCAATCACAGTCGTTTTCTTAGCCTGATGGCCAGCACATGTGGGCGCTTTGAGCGTTAGTTTACGCATGGGAGCTTAATTACCATGTGTTGTTTGCCTATTTTGTTTCCTCTCGACGTTTCCTCCAGAGTCTACGCTTTGGAGCGACTTTCGTCTCGAGTTCCCAAGGATCAGGATCGTTTGTGCGTCTCGCCGTATGCCAGGCAATCCCGGAACCATTTGAAGCGAAGCGCAGTGGTGGAACAGCAGGCGGGCCCCAAGTCCAAACCTGATTTTTTGTTCTTTTCTTTTTTTTTCGGCAGCTTCCTTTCCCGCTTTCTTATTCTTGGTTGCGTCCAATTCCACAAGCGAAGGAGAGTAAGCTTTAAATGAACACAGCTCAAGACTCAAGAGCACTGAGATGAGGGGGAGAGCGGGGCAAAGAGGGAGAATGAATGATAAATGTATGTTACGTAGATTTGAATTGAAAAAAAAGAGAAGATACGGACGGGGAGGAAAACCAGTAGCCGTGAACGTGACCGTTGGTCAATCGTTCCTTCTCCTTTGGTTTGAAATCCTTTTATGTTATGGAGATACCGCATGATTCTAAACGCCAAGACCTCACGCTGTCACTGCCCATTCGCTTTTGAAGCAGTTTTGGAACGTATCAGTGCGTCTGGTTATCGCTAACCCTAAATAATAGTGTGTTTTCGAGTTCCTTTGTGGCAAGTACGTCGTAAATTTACGGTTTTTTTGCAGTTTTAACCGCCTTGAGAACTTGTAAGTAAACCGAAACATTCGATTGCCCCTCGGTGACTTGTTTTTTGGACGGTTCCCACAAGTTTGTAAACGTTTGTTTTTAGGTTAATGAGTTTCTTGAATTCTACCTTTAATCGAAAAGCGGATACGCAAAAGGTGTATCGGCCTTACCCATCTGTTTCGAGAACCTGTAATTAAAACGTTTTATAGACGTTGCAACGTAGAATTCCCGTTTCGCCAAAGTGGATCAGCTTTTCGCATTTTTGGAAAATTTAATACACGTAGTATGCGAAGCGTAGTCATAGTCTAGCAAAAGCTTTTGTGGTAATAATCGTTCAAGGTGTAATCTTCGGCGAACAAAAAACAGCGGGTTCCTGGAGGCTTTTTGGCGGGAAAAACCGTTGACCAAGAAACAAGAAAGGGGACCCTATTGAGGTGGTGGTAAGATGGGGGAATTTTCTAAAAAGGGGGGTAAAGGAATAGGCGCTTTGGGGGGGGGGAGAATGTTCTCATGTCCTTTCCCGTATACTTTTTCTTCTGAATTCCTCCTTGTCTTGTCGACGAAATGGTGGAGGTCATCCCATCCAGCAGAGAAGCTTTTGGTTGGTTCGTACAGCAACCAACATGGCGGTTCTGGAACGGTTAGAGGGGAAAGCAGAGTTAGTTCCTTGAGGCAGGGTCTCGGCTTAAATCTAAAGTGTTCCTCCAGTTCTCTGTTCTTTTCGTCATTTCCCTTCCACTCTTGGGCCACGACGCGAAGAAACCAGACACCGTAGGAACGTTGGTTCCACACAACTCCCGTTCTCTCTTTTCAAAGCCGCCATTTTGTACGCTTGGCCTCGGCTTGAACGGTTGGGTTAGCTTGTTGCTTCGGTTTTTCGTTACCTAACCAACCGATTTTGAGCTCAATTCCGCGAGTTTTTGCTCGGTTGTGGCAGTTCGATTCGCATCGGCAAGTACAACGGTTTTCAGGAATCCCCCGTAAATTGGGCTTCAAACCTTTGCGGTTAGGTGAATGTGTATCTGGTGCATGTGTATCAATTTCCATGACTAGATCCACACTCATCCAATCTCAAATGGTGCAACGACCCGAGGAAAACCCCAAAACTTACGCCAACAATTTCATTGTTCAATTTCCGCCAACCCAACGATGGTAGCGACAAAGTTTCGTACGTAAGTCGAACAAATGTGTATTCATTGTTGCCTCGCTTTTTACTTGCCTTTGCGATTCGTGATTTAGGAAAACCCACCATTTTGAACCTTGCCCATTTTTAAAAAAAGTTCTGCGTTTTTCAATACAAAGATTAGTTGCTATGTCGCCGTTTCCTTTACTTGAAAAATGTCGGAATGCTTTCCACACGTTGAAAAGCTTTTGTTTCGTGACTTGATCCCTGGAGAAGCGAAGCGTCCCACTAATAGCGAGCGGTAAAGAAATCTTAGGCTTTTGTCCGTTGGGTTAAGAGCGGTTTGAAAAAGTGACCCAAGTTTCGAAAACCCGCCCTTTGTGCACGATCTTCGGGTATTTGTGTGCCTCGGAGCCTTTCGAGCAAGAGGAAAAACTTGACAATGAATCAAGAATTGCAAGGAGGGGGAGGGGTATTTTCGAAGCCATAAAACGGGTTTGGAAAACAAGTTTTGGTTTGTCAGGCCTACGATGACTACTTGTTGCTCAATCCATGGTTTGCGTTTCGGGGGGGAGTAGGAGTTTGCTGGGCCCCCTGTATGCGGCCAGACGCGGAGACAGCATGGAAAATTCGAAGCTTACGTAAACTTTGCGCGTTTTATAAATGGATGTAATAAACTCAGCCACACCCTACCATAAAAAATTGAAAATAAGCAAAACAAGATTCTTCAAAGGATCGTGTTTCTTTATTATCGGAACGGGCGCCTCTTAACGGCACAAAAAATTTCAAGTGGAGGCTAACAAAAAATTTACTATAATTTATAACAAAATACAGCACGAGAACACCTGGCACATGAAAAGCACAGACCGATCGACAATCAAAGTTAGATGCATTGTAAGAGGCAAGTTTTGAGGGAATTGGTTGAGTTACGTAAGATTAATAAGACTCTGAAGTTTTTGTTTTCATTTTTTGTTTTCGTTATGGGGTTGTTTCCTATTCCGCTCGGACCGCTAGCAACGGTTCCAAAAGTCCCTTTTCGATAGCTTCTTTTTGCAAATCGGCCAACTGCCTACGTAGTCGAATAGCTTTCGCACGTAAAGCTTTGTCAGATTCGCACAATTGGGTGATACTTCCCCACGCCTCTTGTTGAGGTCGGGGATCGACGACCCAAGCCAAGTAAAGAGCCGGCCATAAAGTCTGAAAGAAAAGCGAAAGGTTTTTCTTTTGAACCCTCTTGTCTCGTCCTCGCTTCTCAACTTCTCATCTTAGGCATAAAAGTGAAGAAGTAGAAGGGAGAGGGGACAACAAGAAAAATAGGGGATCTAAAGATGGTTAAAAGGCCTACCAGACTCATCGGAGCAACAGATGGCCACACAACTTTGCCGTTGGGTTCATATACGGGGTTCAAAAATGCTCGCAAAACTTCCGGTTGATTCAGGTAAGACCAGAGACTCGTCGTTTTCACTGCCAGCTTTAATTGCTGCCTTTCAGCCTCGCAACTACCCAAAAACGTACCTGAAGGGAGAGCAAAAGACAATTTTCCTTCTTAATAGTTAATTTTCTTTTTTTTCTTCTTCTTTTTTTTTACCAAATTGCGAGCTATAGGAATGTTTGAAAAGCTGGAGTAGGAATTGTTCGTTAAACTCGAAGCTGCAGGAAAATTGCTGCAAGATTTGCCAACAACAATCCAAAAAGAGTAAAAAGGAAGGTGCGCTCTCTTTAGAGCGGATAGGAGTCGGTGCAAAGGCCGAACAGGAATGACGTAATACGAAAGGATGACCAGCTTGTAACCATTCTCGTTCCACGAGCGCTTCTAATCTGCGAGAGTATGATTATTGCTTCATTTTCCAAGAATGTGTTGAGATTCGTATGAAAAACGGAAATGAAAACGACTGGGAGGACATTTTTCAACAACGCTCGGCATTTCCATAGCTATGGGGGGTAATGGGTTTACACACTTACCCACGGACGGTTCTGCAATCGGGATTGACGATCATTTGCGCCAGCGAGGTCACTACTAACGTGGAATCTAAACCATCCGCACCATGAACCAGAACGGACGCTGCTTCCTGAGCCAAGCATTGCGCTACCAAGCAAGCGCAATTGAGGGTTTCTTTGACGTGCGTCATCCAGTGCGATGATTCCAAGCGAGAAAGCCATTTATCCATAGTAGAAGACGAGTCGTTGCACGCTTCTATGAGCTTGCTCAGCGAATCCAGCAAACTTGGCCTTCGCTCAATGGGTTTGTGAATACGTCGCCACTGTGGGTAATGCATTTCTGCTTCGTAACCGCCACCCTTGGACTATAAATACCACGAGAATCATAACAATTGCAGAGTCACTGGATAAGAGTTTACTTTGACATTTTGAGCCACAGACTGGGTACGAGTATCGATAATGTAACCTCGCATGCCAGCTTTGAGAGCTGCATTCAATAAACGCTCGTCTTCCCGGCAGCGCTTGACATTGGGACTGGTTAGAGGTTGACTACTTCTCAAAAGAGCAGCCTACGGAATTTTATGCTCAAAACTCAAAACTTCACAACTGGAATAAAAAGGTCAATCTTACGCCATTCTCGTGGCGATAACAGACGACTGGGAAACGCCCACCTTGTCGAAAAGCTGCTGCAGCTATAAGGGCATCATCATCAATAGATTTGGGAACTATGACGCATTTGTCATAAGTAGGACAAACCTAATCAACCAGCATTTTAATTTGAAGAATAATACAATAAAAATTGAGAAAAATACATTAAAATCCTTGTTCACGTAGCTGATGCGCCATTCTTCTTGTTGCAAGACAATCTTGGAAAACTCGGTTTCTGGACGGAAAGCCGTCCACCCGTCTTCCACCATAGGGCAAAGTGGCTGGTAGAAGAAGGGGTAAAAGTACGTCTGTTGATCTATTAGGGTCAAGTTTAGAGTTTTTTCTGCGTAGGGACATATGTTGCAAGTTACCTATAGATGACAGCCATTCTAATGAGTTGGCTACGTTCATGAAATCGTCCGGAGTAGCAATTTCCAGTTGCAAAACACAAAAGTCCTTGCATTTTAGCGTAACGGAGCCGCCCAGCACTCCATTGGGCTTTCTTTCCACAACGTCAATATTCCGGTGCAGTAACTACAGATGTAGGAGTGGGTTAATGTATGAAATTTACTTACATCAACGGGCAACCTAATCAAATCTTACCCATAACTCGTCAGGATTTTCCCTGGCGCCGGAAGAGAATATTAAATGGTGGCCTGTAATGCATAAGGTGCCTTCTGCAGGTTTGTAGAAAGGTCGGTGAAGTACAGCTTTTTCCACTCGGGGAGTTTGAATCAAGTTCGCGAATTCCATCCTAATTTCTAGTCATATTGAAATTATTAACACTACGATATTTCCTATTCCTTGTTTATTACACACTGAAGCTGAAGTGAAATGGAGCTTTTCTTCTTAATTTTTAATTTTACCTGATTTCTGCGAGCCCGGAGACGAGATCTGTATTTG
This sequence comes from Lepidurus apus apus, assembly GCA_022832285.1. Classification (NCBI taxonomy): domain Eukaryota; kingdom Metazoa; phylum Arthropoda; class Branchiopoda; order Notostraca; family Triopsidae; genus Lepidurus; species Lepidurus apus. The sequence continues at coordinate 270,715 of JAGJRO010000029.1, read as the reverse complement.
TTTCTTAAGTAATGCAGCTAATTTAGGAAAGCGCCGAGGAAGTAACTTGCAAGATTTGTGAATTGGCTACTATTTTACAACATTATTGATTTATTTTTCTTCTTCTGGTGGCAGACAAGGTGGCGGTGCCATCTAGTGACCGCATTGCATAGCAGGAGCAGTTTTCTACGACGCGCCCGAGCCTTTGGCTCAAGGCAATGCCCGCCCATCGCGCTTCCCGAGCCCTGGCCATGCTAAAGCGCTCGTTTCCCCACCCACTCGCGCCGTCAGCCGTCATTCGTTCGCGTAGCGTAGTTTCGGTCCGCTGCCGTTTGTAAGCGTTTGTGAGTCTAGTGAGGGAAAACGCACTATTTTGGGGCTAACACGATTACGCAGCCTAAACTTGTAAGTATCTATCTTAATATTTTTGTTATAGAGTCTTACATTTTGTTTTGTCTTTGTTTTATATCTAGGAAAAGTCGGTGTAGTGCTTGGAATTTGCGACGAGTTAGGGAGAAAACTCTGCAGGAAACTCTGGATGAAGGTCAGTTGTTGTCAGCCGACTAGCTAGTAACTTGAGGGCGGAACGTATCTGGCCGGGAGCCATATTGGGCATTGCGTCTGCTAATCATAGGAGCGCACAACACCCATTTTGTGCAAAGGAATAAGAGACCTAGGTATAAACTAAAATACGCCAAAATGCTTACAAAAAGGAACTTTTAATGCACATGGACTCGCGTTTGGAATGTTGACGTGTTGTAACGTGTGTATTGTTCTTCGTTTCAGCCATGATTTGAGTTCTCAAGATGGCAGATAGGAGAATGGAAATAGAGTCAGAAGACGCGAGGACTCTGTCCAAATTGGAGGCTGCCATTACTGCAGCTGAGGAAATAAACGAAAGTAACCCAAATAGAGCAGTGGATGACATGAGTGAGTTGAATGACAATGCTAAAGACCAGGATTTGTGTGAGACTGCGCCAGAGACCACAGAGAGCATGGAAACGAGCTCCAAACTCGTGGATGATAAGCCTTCGGCAGATAAACAAGACTCAAACCTAGAAAAACCACCTGACCCCCTTGATGCAGACGAGTCTGTTTTACACAAAACCTCAATTCCTGAAGATAAAGAGTGCGACACTGTTTCGGCAGATTCCAAGCCGCCTCATGACTCAGAAAGCCACCCAGACTCGAAAGAGGCAAAAGAAACAGTGAATCAAGACTCCAAAATGACTTCTTCTTCTGATTCTTCTTATATTGTTGCTACGGAAGAGACCTCTAGTAACCCACAAGATACGTCTCTGAAAGAAGACGAGGAAGTAGACGAAGTAAACCAAGAAAAAGATGAAGTAGACGAAAGTCAAGTCGAGGAGACCATAATGGAGGAATCAAACCTGCCAGGATCCCTAGCACCTGCAAAAGAAGTAAACGAAGACGAATTGCTTCAACCAGCTCAAGTGTCTCCACAAAAGGAACAAAAAGATGTCATCCAGCCTGCTGAAATGGATGAAGAAGCTAGTAAAAAAGCATCTGCTAGCCTAAAACCTGTTAGAGATTCATCTCCACTTCCCAGGTAATTTATAAATAAATATAAAATAAATAAAACAAAACAAACGAAAGAAATCGAAAATCTAAACAACTTTCGAGCTTTGATACACCCGGCACGTATTAGCTTTGAATCTTCAGATAACCTGGTGGCTATTTTAAACAATCTGGAAGCGAAATTTGCCCAAAAAATTGCTTGCTTTGTTTTTTCGAGAACGAAGAGTTCAGTGAGAGAAGAATTAAAAGACAGGGTGGACCAATCCCAGGCCGTTTTAAAGCTAAGGCGATTTCAAAGAAGGGGGAGGTTTTGGCAGTTGGAAGAGAGAAAGGAGAGCGAGCGAGCGTGTAAGAACGATCCAAATGGCGGCTATTTAGGCGCTGCTGCTCGCTATGGTTCGACGTTTTAGGAGTGGCGGTGCTTGAGCCTGGGGGCATCGACCATCGACCGGTCTCGCTCGCTCTCTCTTTCTGTCTGCGTCCGTATCTTTTTAATGGCGTGGCTTTGCGTTGCGCAGTTGACGCGCGTTCCTAAGCGGCCTTGTTTAAAATGGCTGACAAGTGACAACCAGGATGGAGTAGGCGTGGCTTCGCGTCGCATCGTGGCTAGCGAGCAGCTGCCCCGAAGAAGAGAAGGGGGATACGAGGAAATTGATAGCGGGAGATAGTAGGGACGAACGCGCGAGAGAGCAGTAAGAAAAGAACCTCAAAACTTGGAACAGCGAGAAAAGAAAACGTGGGGGAGCGCATAGTTGGAAAATAGTTCGTGGGCGGGCATGAACCAATAAAAGTGTGACTAACTTTTGGATTTGGGATTTAGGATTATTTTTTTTTACAAAATAATTTTTTTTCCCCCAATTTTTCCGTTCCTGCGGTTTTACGTTTTTACGACTTTATTAAATTTTTTTTTTTTTTTTTTTTTAGAGTGAGGCGCTCCAGTCGAGCGATATCGAGCACGCGCACTGGGGCGGAGGAGAGCAAGGACACGCCCACTGCAACAGCTTCGCTGGCAGGACGTGCCACTCGCTCCCAAAACAGCTCCGAGCTGGGCACCAAACAAAAGTATTGACTTTTGTGAATTTTTAATTTATTTCGGACCAGCACCCAATTGTTTAATCAACAAATTATAGGGTGGTGGGGCAGAAGAGTCATTCCTCGTCGGGGAAAACGAGTTCGGACGAGAAGAGCATGGAGGAAGGCGAGAAAAGTGAACAGTCGAGCTTAAAGAGGAAAGCTGAAACTGTAGAAGAAGAAGAGGATAACGCGACAGCTCAACCTGCTGATAAGCGCAGTCGCAAACCCGTCGCGGCGTTGAATGTACGTCAGATTTTTAAAGTAACCATTGTTAATGGGAGCTTATACTGTTATTATCGTTTTCAGACCAACAACCTGGAAGCGTTGCACTTACCCGCGTTACCTGAAAGCCATTTTCTGTCCCCGCCAACTCCCGTTACGGAAGGAGAACAGGAGAAGGATGAATCTAAGAAGCTTATCACAGTCCATGACACGTACTGTTGGGCGTGTCATACGGATGGCCAGGTGTTGGCGTGTTCATTGTGTCCGAGGTCCTATCATCAGCGATGTGTTCAACAAGCCGCGTTGAGTTTACATGGCTGGGTTTGCCCGGAATGCACCTCTGTCAGAAATGCTGAAAAATTGTAAGATTATATTATTTTGTCTTAATTTAGACGATTATATTTTTTTGTAATTTTAATTTTTTAATCTTTCAGTTATAATTCCATAATTAAAATAGGGCTAAATTGTTTCTTGTCCATAGTTATATTTGAGCTCATTGTTATTATTTCTAATTGTGTTAGAAGCTAATTTGTGCTGATTGGAATCTATTTTCTATTCATTTTATTTTTAATAATGAAGCAATTTGCCTTCTTAATGTCATAACCAATGTTGTTGGTAGGGCGAGGACGATTAAAGGTCCCAAGCTTGAAGATTTGAACCGGATGCTGCTGTACGCCCTGCAACGAGTAAGGAGCGTTACGGATGTAAGTAAACCAGATCAAGTTTACATTAGAGCAAGTGTTGAAACTGATCGTTTTTCTTATTTCGTACAGTGTGAGCCGTTTATGCATGAAGTGGATCCCGAAGAAGTGTTGAACTACGGGCAGTACATTGTAAATCCTATGGATTTGTCGCACCTGGAAAGCAAGATCGTGAGCCAGTCTTATGCTTCTACACGCGGGTTTCTGGCCGACTTTCGATGGATTTTGCATAATTGCATCATATTCAATTCTTGTAAGAAAAGTAATCTTCTTCTCGCTATCCAGTGCGCTAAAGTGAAAGTTAATGATGTTTGTCTTGTTTTGCGGCTTGGGCTGTTCTAGATCAATCCAAGCTGACGTCCGTGGCCAAATCCTTGATGAAAGTCTGCCGCCATGAAATGAGCGAAATTGACACGTGCCAGGACTGCTATGAACACGCGCATACCAAACGCGACACATGGTTTCTTGAACCTTGCGTAAGTTATTACATTTTACTCTAAACATTAATTCTTATTTTTCGTATTTTTTTTTCTTTTTTAATTCAGAGCCGGCCACATTTGTTGATTTGGGCCAAGCTTAAAGGCTATCCATACTGGCCAGCCAAAGCCGTAAAAGCCAATAAGGAAGGCAATGTTGATGTCCGATTCTTTGGTGCCCATGATAGGTATTGATTTGACTGTATTTTTCTTAAATTCTAAAATTGCCTATGCTAATGAGCATTGTCTGGGTCCATAGAGCATGGGTTCCAGTCAGAGACTGTTACTTGTACAGCAGAGAGGTCCCGGCAAGCAACAAGAACAAAAGGAAATCCAATTTCGAGTCCTCCTTAGCCGAAATCGAGTTGCATGTCAAGCGCTTGACGGAGATGTTTGGGCAGTTCAACTATGCGCCCAACAAAACGCCCTATAACCCCAGCAAAGAAGAAGAGCAATTACGTGTTATGGTCCCACACGTAAGCCCTATCCGCATTTCCTCTTTCCTTCATTCTTTCATTCCTCTTTATCAGATTCGAGCGAATTTTCAATAATGTTATTCAATAAAAACTATAGTAACCTCTAATTTATTTCCTTTTCTATCCCCTACTGCAGTATAAACCCCGTCGAGTGAGTCATCCTACGCCGCAACCAGTACCCCAAACACAACCCGTTACCAAGAAGGCGAAAATCACTGAAAAAATCGCTGAATCCCAAGAAAAATGTGAAGTGAAAAAGGACGAAAAGACGATTGCTCCTGAAAAACCCACCGAAGGAGATTCTAAGGTGGTTTCAGCATCTGCAGCATCACCTGAAGAAAGTAAAGAGTGTTCAGCCTCTGAAGTTGCCGTCGACATTCGAACTGACGAAAACGGGGAAGAAAAGGCGGCCGAAACCACACCTTCACCTTCTCCTTCCCAAGACTCCAACAAATTCTTCTCAATGCTTCATTTAGCGCCACGCTCAGCCGTAGAGAATGCGCCTGTGAGCAATAAACGCCCTACCTTCACTCGAATGGTCATTCGTAACAAGAATAACCCCACCAACCAGCCGCGTTTCGTCCAGTTATCCAAAGCCGAATTCGACCAGAAAGTGCGAGAATCGAATCCCAAGAAACCTTTGAAGGTTTACATCGCGAAAACCATTCGCTCTGGAGCGTTAAATTGCTCCCCACCCCCGACGACTGTGCTCAAGCCCGACGTGACTAAGACCACAACGAGCGTTACTACGACCACCAATACCAAAACGGTTGTTTTGCCGCTAAAGTCTGCCGAAAGTCCTAAAGCCGCACGAAACCCGGTACCCATGCCTATGCCCGTGATCATTAAAGCAGAGCCGATGGACATGGATGAAGGAAATGAGAATTTGCAAGATACATCGACCAACGAAGAGGAGGTCGAGGTGAACAGAACGCTCGACGAAGGCAAAGATGACTTGAAATCGGCCCCGCATTCACCTTCCATGATGGAAGACGACGATGAAGTCAATCCAGCGATGTACCTAGACCCTACGATTACCATAACGTTGTTGAACCACGATGACAAGCTGAAATCGTCCAATTCGTCTCCGGAGAAGGGCGTGAACTTGGAGGCAGAAGTGGACGCGCGGAATAACGTGGAAGAAACCGTCAGCATTACTTTGGTGCCCAAAAAACAGCTGCAGTTGACCGACAAAGGTAGTAAAACGGGGCAGAATCTGGCTCCTAAAGTCTCGCTCAATAACAATGCGGAGGACACGTCATCGAGGGTGATCGAGATTGATTCGCCGGCGCCGGTGGCTGCCTCTGGTGGCGGCAAGAGCACTAAGACGCCAGCGAGAGCCAGGAAATCGATGGCCAAGTCGCCGAAAGCTCCCCCGGCATTGGCTCAAGCTAACAAAACGAATTCTACCCAGGCAAAGGTGCCTCTCCCCCCGTTATGCAAGAACGTTCCTGCCAACGGGCACAGCAATAGCGGAAATGGCAAATTGCCCTCCGTTTCGGTCAAACCAGTGGCGCAGCAGCAGCTTCCGCAGTATTTTAACCCGTTTGGAGAACAAGGAACTGGTACTACTCCCCAGCCGGCGATTGGCGTGGTCTCAGGCACGCCTACAAGCCAAGGGACGCTGAAAACGTTCACTTCAGGCTCGGGAGTGGAATATGTTAACGCTGGAGGAGGGTACTTTTTGATGACGAGACCGCTCGGGGCCATTCAGAGTAATGGAGCTGGAGTGGGCATGAGTGTGGGCATGACTACGGCGACTAATACCACGACGAGTACCAACACAGCCACCGCACCGAGACTTGCCTTGACGGCCAATGAAGCAGGACCCATTTCCGCATTCTTGCATTCCAAATCCCAACAGGTAATTCTCGTGTACTTAATTTCATGTACTAAATTTATTATTTCTATTTATTATTTGTTATTATAATTTAGATTATTAAAGGAGACTATGTATTAGTATTACTGGTAATAGCTTGAGCGTTTTAATTAGAATCTTGATCCTTATTTTTGTAATTATGGTTTTTTTGTTTTGGTTTAGTTCATTATTTCTGGAAATTGGAGTGTTCAGTTCTGAGTTTCTAAATCGGTTGCTAATCGGTGAAATTAAATGTGATGAAATTATGATTAAATATTACGATTTTTCAATTATCTTTGCAGATTGCCGAGATGATACGCAGTAGTTTGGAATCTTTACTTCAGGAAGCAGCTGCTAGTGGTAGCGTGGAAGCGAATCTAGTTCAAGCTAGGCTAGAACTCGAGAGGATCAAGTGGAGTCGAGAGAAAGAATTGGCGGAAGCTAGAAGATCAGCAGGTATTATTATTTATATTCTTCTTCCTATGACTTTAGTGACTTAGAAACGGTAACGTAGTTAATAATGCTAAATTGAATCGATTTTGTTCAAAATTTTCGAAAAATTTTCAAATTTTACGAAAAATTTTCCATTTATTTAATCAATTTTTCCTTTTTTTTTATTCCTTCAATAATGTAATGTTTTACCGCTTAAATATTCAGCGATTTATAGTCTAAATATTATGGTGTTTCGGTTTTATTGCTTGCAACCCCTGCAATAGTAGTTACTCCTTGGTTGATTGGATACGTTTAATCGTAAATATCCTTTTAGAAGCATTGGTGAAGGAAGTGCGAACCAACGTGGAGGCTGAAAACTCAAGACAGCTCAACGAGTTACGGCGTCAATTCGAAACAGAGAAGAAGCAAGCTGTCGAAGACGCCAAAAGCAGGCAATGGTGTGCCGAATGTGGCAAGGAAGCCGTCTTTTATTGTTGTTGGAACACCGCCTATTGCGATTATCCTTGCCAGCAAGAACATTGGGCGAAACACATGGCAACTTGCGCCAATGCGAGTCTAGCGCAAGGCCCTATCAGCATGACTGGGACAACTCGTGAGCGACCGAGCCGAGCCAGCTCTTCTTCAGGCAGCAGCAGTAATGAGGGCGTGTCTCTCGACAAACCCGGCAGCAAACTAGCCCATTATGTAAAAGTAAAACCTGGATAATACGCAGCTTTCAATACTGATCGTAATCTCTTTTCGTATGTTCCTCAAGATTCCTGCAGCTAGAAGAGCAGCCCAACGCAAGAAAATTAGACTCTATGGAAATAAGCGAGGAATCAGTCCAGATCCTGATGACAGTAGTGACGCAGGACTCCGATTGGACGCCAGCGAAGATGAAGAAGAAGAACCTCGTTCCTCCAAATCATCGCCTGATCGATCCTCATATAATCTGAAAGCTAAGGCGCCTGTAAGTGCACGGCCGCGTCGTAAACGTTGTGGCGAGTGTGCAGGTTGTTTGAACATCGTTTCGTGCGGCCAGTGCTTCGCCTGCAAGAGCACTAGTTCACACCGCATCTGTAAAGATCGTCTTTGCTTGGAACTCAAGAAGCAGAAGCTCCTCCGCGCCAAAGAGGTAATTTATTTCTTGTTTTTTCATGATTTTTGAGCTCAAAACCTCGTTTTTTGTATTTAAAAAAAAAATTAAATAGAGAGCACGTCAATTGCAAGCTCAAGCCAATGGCCGAGCTGGCAAAGGAGATAAAACGGGGTCAGGGACTGCTCCTGGCAAAAAAATCGCACCTAAGCCTTCGATTCCGCCTTCGAGACCAGATTTGGGTTACAGCGTCATCGCTCCGGCCTCTGTCAGCACCACCACAGCGAGTAGCTTGAGCGAGCAACGCCCAATTCCGGCCAAAGTAACTCTGCCGACAGGTGTGGTAGTGAGCAATGCCAATTCCTCAACTGTTGTAACGTCATCACAGACTTCGGTGACGACGACCAGCTTATCTACCAATGCGTTACGGTTTAATCACTCCGCCTTATCAGGACCAGTCTCCTTTATCGTGTCGTCACCCAAAGGAGGTGGAAATCCGAAAATCGAAGGTGTGGTGTTAGGTTCCAATCAGGGAGGGGGCACTCAAACTATTCTCTCGCCCGAAAATTACATGTCTCTTATGGCGAGTCAAAACCAAGGTCAACAACAACAGCAGCACCAACAAACGCCATTGCCTACCATTACCTTACCTTCCTTGCCCTTAGCGAATAATTCGACAGAAATGCCAGCGCCCATGTTGACGTCCACTATTTCGTTTTCGAACAGTTCGCCTGTTTTGCATTATCTGCGACCTGTGACGCAAGACAAGCGAGACGATAAATAGGTTGTTTATGTTTTGTTTACTTGGAAAAAATGTATCCTGATTGGATTCTACGCAGCAGATTAAAAACACCGGGGTTTTAGCTCACTATAGCCGGGACTGTTACTGTAATGTTTGTGAACAAGAATGTGATCCGTTTGCTAGAGACACTCGTGTAAAGTATTATTTGTGCACGGGCGAAGAAATCCAAGAACCTTTTTGTTTTTCTTTTGCATACACGTACGTGTATAATAAATTTATTTCGTAATTTGCAATTCTACAAGCAAACGAGTTGTATCAGATAATCCTTTTATGCGTGTGTTCCCCCTAATGGTAATTGTTCGAAAACTTAAGGAATAAGGAATCCAAGTCAGTTTTCAGGGCGTTTCTATGGTTATTTTTGGTTCTGCGGATGTGCTGCATGGAGGATGTAACCCTTGTTCTGCAGAACACCACGGCAACGAACCAAGGTGCGGTAGCGGCAGATGAAGTGAACTTGTAAGGAAGAATCGCCCAAGTTGATGTGCTCCAAAAGGGAGGAAAGCACAGAGGCTGGGAGCATTTCACGAGGATCGTTATGTGTAGTCAAAAGAATGTCTTGGGCTTTCGTGAAAGCAGTCAGTTCCGGGGGAACCACACAACAAACATCCAAATTAATTTGCACATTTACCGGCTTAATCTAATAAAGCAGAAGATTAGAAATGAGTGTGTTTAAATGTTAAGAGGTGAAACGAAGACTTACTTTTGCACTATTGTATAACTGAATGAAATGCTCGGTGTCCATATCACTCACTCCTAGAGTGCGAATTTGCCCCAATTCGACAAGTTCTTCGAGTTGGGCCCATACTTGTAAGCTTTCGGGATCTAAAGGAACAGAAGCCCCTACATGCCCTTGTGGCCACGCAAGTACAGCACAGTCCACATAGGGAATATCCAATTCGCTTAAAACTGTGGAGGAAGGTAAGCATTACTTTTCTAAGGAATATATTAAGCATTTCTATTTTTATTTTATTTTTTACCGGACTCAACTGCAGTTTTAGTCGAGGAGCGACTTGGTTTCGGTAGGAACAATTTTATTGTGACATTAACGTCGTCTCTCTCTGAAGCTTGGATTTTAGAGGAGAGCTCGCTCAAGGGAACGACCAGCAGGCTACCATTCTCAGTACCAGAAACACTTGTCGAGTACTTTCTCAGGGTTGAATGCAAAGATTCTTGCAACTGTGTAGAGTAAAGAAACTGAAAACGAGAACTTTTAAGGCATCTAAGATGTTTTCTACCTCTTCAGCTGGATTGTGACCTGGTTTCCTCTTCAGTTCGTCTAACTGCAAGATGTTTCCTGTGTGAATTGTAAGGTTTTGCACCTCATTGGCGCCAGGAATTCCTTTTTCTGTCGAGGATTTTTCAGATTGAAGTCCACCAGCCATTCCACAAGGTTTTAAATGTTTTCCTTCTGTTTAAGAGCAGCTTTCTAAATGAAAACTAGCCTTATAGTACGTAAAAAATAGGTTAACGTCTGTTTATACTTGTGTAGATCTTCCTTCACGAGACAATCGCTAAACAGTAAAAGGGTGGAACTGTAAATGTATCTTAAACTTAATCTGCGCGCTGATTACCTCTGTTGACGTCTCCCTTCACACATCGATGCATGCAATCCTGACGTTGCATCGGCGCAGGTGCTTACAGATTACAGAAATGTAAGGAGTCAGCATGACAATGCGGCCCAAATATGCTCAGCCAGAAAAACTTTCTTCTTCAAATCCAAGCTTCTAGGGTGATTATTCAAGATCCCGTGGCGCAATGGTAGCGCGTCTGACTCCAGATCAGAAGGTTGCGTGTTCGAGTCACGTCGGGGTCATTCCTTTTTAGTTCTGGCAAGATATTCTGCAGTCTAGCATGAATAAGGAACTTTACTTTTACATATTTTATATTATAGATCTCACCTTCTTTCAGAATTCGCGAGCTTTGCTAATTTGATCTATTTTTCCCAAGTCCGAATCTCAAGACTCAAACTCCACTTCCACTACTACTCGTTTAAGTAATCCTAAATCTGCATCCTAGATGGCGTTGAAGTACTATTTTTAATTCTAAATTCTCCGAATTCTTTCCTTTTCAGCTGTTGTTTACTACAGTTTACCGGTTGTAATAATTCGACGATCCTCCCCTAGAAACATGTCCAGTGAAAATGTACTTATGTACTGTAAATACTTAGGAGATTTAAAGGTAAGCTGCCGTTCTTAGTTGTATATCTTGGTGGGCAAATCTTTATTGCCATACTTTCTAAATTTTCTATTTTTGTTCTTTTAGCATCTCAAAAGGACAGGATGGGTAATCCGAGATGTTTTGGAGCCAGAATCTGTTGCTAGTCATATGTATCGTATGGGTTGCCTTACTTTTTTGTTGGATGAAAAAGACGGAGTTAATATTTCAAGGTAAGAAACTGTTTTGATGCAATTTATTGTCTCCTTGTTTGTATTTGTTTTTGTATTGTATTTGTTTGTTCCTCTGGCTTTGGGCTTTAAAGGTGCCTAAAAATGGCTTTGGTTCATGATATGGCTGAGGCTATTGTAGGGGATATTACGCCACATTGTGGCGTTTCTGTGGAGGATAAACATAGGCAAGAGAGTGAAGCAATGGATAAAATAGCGTCGTATGTTCCTATACACACCAAAGAGGAGCTTTTAACTTTATATCATGTAAGCTAGTTAATCAATTAGACAATTTGAAATCCATGTCCTGTACCACTCATACCACTACTTGGCCTAAGTAGGAATATGAAGATCAAGTTACGCCCGAGTCAAACCTGGTTAAAGATCTGGACAAGTTTGACATGATAGTCCAAGCTTTTGAGTATGAAACTAAATTCCAAAAACCTGGTTACTTGCAAGAATTTTTTGAAGCCGTGAAAGACGGGTTTAAACATCCTAAAGTAACAGTTCTCATCAATGGTCATTTTTGTGTAGTAACATGCGTTATTTATCGTCAGGTCAAGCAATGGGCGGCTGAATTGAAGGCTAAGCGGTTGGAAGATCAAGCGGTCAAGTCTTAATTATGCACAATAATTATTTTTAAGCTTATGGACCCTTTTTTTCCTAGTACACCCTTAGTTAACTTATCTTCAGTTGTGCTCTTTGAAATATGGCACGCTCTTTTGTGTAATACAGCACGATTAACAGAAGATTGACAGTTACCCCTGCCGTTAAATTGAAACCCTATACATTATTTTCTTCCAAGTATTACAAGAGCATGTAAGAGCAAGAGCATTCCCTATGTAGCGAACAAGATCGAACCTATAAAATAACAGTTGTCTCTCCTTTCGTTAAGTTCGTACCATGCAAGGCCCTCAACCGAGCAAATAAACAGAAATCAGTTTCATTTCTTTCGATTGTTCTTAGACGACCTGTCTCGCTTTGTCAAGCACAAAAAGAGGCAGTCGTAGATATCAATTGGATATGGGAAACTCATTTTCTACTTCACAGAAGAACCCCTGGGATGGGAATTGTGGATCAAGCATCGATGAGCTCGGCTAGACTTTCTTAGTTTTCGGTGAGAAAACAGAAAGAACCAACACAAAACTTTTTTCCCTGATTCATAGAGCAAATCTTGAAAGGAGACAGACAAGCACGTCTTTCTGTACTTCCAAACCATGTTAAAAGTCACGTGAGAACTCTTAGGCTTCGTTGGCTGAGCTCAGTGAGGTTTTCTTTATTTTTATTTTATTTTAAAGCAACACTAGGAAATCAAGATTTGTCTGGTTTGGTTAAGAACCCCCTTTCGTGGGCATAACAATGCGTTGTGCTCGGCACACGTTTGGTCAACGAAACAGGTAATATGGAGCAGGTAGTCTTGAGGTTAGATTAAGAAGAGATTTATTTAGGGGGTTGTAAGGTAAAAGGGCATAAAAAACCGAACGGCATCCTTGAAGTTTTTCTCAATGAAACGGGAGTATGATGGGGATGAGTGAAAATCCAGAGGCGGGATATAGCTCCCCTCTTCTTCTGTGGCGCTGGTCGTGCCGTGCGGCCCATCGTGGGAAAGCCCATGGAAGTGCTGTCACACGCGGTGTAGAGTTGTTGCTCCCCTTCCCCGTTCCCAGTTTCGCATCCCACGATCTCTTATTTTCTAATTTTCGCCCTGTTGTGTGTCGGCCACGGGGAGTGCGGTGTGCCGCTCGTGTGGCCGACCGTACGCTCAGTTACGGAATAGGCCCTCAGAGGAGGGGCTTATTCCCGGGGCTTGGGCCTTGCTATACGCGCATTGGCTTAAGCGCCACCCTTGGCAGGCTCAAAGAACCAATTGCAGCGCTTAGGAAGCCTAAATGGGGGACAAGAAAGAGACGTTCGGTGGTCGTGTGTATGGGAGTAGGTACGACACGTTTAGATTAGACCTCCTGCGTGTGTCAGGGCGGAAGGCAGTCGTGAATTGTTGCAAGTGGCGAGAAGTTCCGGAGTGTGTCCAACAGAAGGTCTGCCGCGTGTTTGTCCCAAACCTGGAGGTCCGAGAGGAAGTGTGATTTCCTTCCAACTTAACCTGTGAAGAAACACCGGACAGGATATCCTTACTCCAAACAAACGAAAAGTTTTTTCGCGAAACTTTATACATTGCTGTGCTTGTTGAGAAGTATTCGAGTTTATTTATGCAAATGTGGAAGATGAAACGCGCCTTAAGTGAAAGCGAATGTGACGACGTCTTCTCCGATGAGCAATCCAAAGAGTAAGTCCTTCGAATTTTTCTTTTCGATCTGAACTTTTTCCTAAAGTTTGATTTACTTTTCGCGCTATAGATGCTCGTCACCCGGTGGAGATGTAGAAAGTTGCGGTGGAGGCGGCGGTGGACTGACGAGGAAACGTCGCCGCGGAATAATCGAGAAACGTCGCCGCGACCGAATTAACAACAGTTTATCCGAATTACGACGACTAGTCCCGGCTGCATTCGAGAAGCAAGGATCAGCCAAATTGGAAAAGGCGGAAATTTTGCAGTTAACCGTGGATCATTTAAAGACTCTGCATTCCAAAGGTAAGAATCGTCAATCTCTTCCTTCGCCGTATATGTTTTTTTTTGCCTAATCATGGCATCTGGTAATTGAGAAAAAACGTGGGAAAACCCCCTCAGGTTACGTTGATTGACAGACGCCACATTCACACATAACACCCATTCCTTCGGCCCCAAAGCATTCCAACTCCTCCCTGTTTTTCCAAGTACTGCGCTGTGGTGTACTGGCGACAGCTTTTTCCCACACTGACATCCTGGAAGTTCCTATACCGTAATTCTTTTGGGAAACTTTACCTTGAAGCTTTTCTAGTTTTCTGGGCTTAGTTTATATCCATTCCATTTCGGTATTGGCTGCGGCTTTGGCCATTTTAATGCGCAAACATGTTGGTATGACGAGCTTTTCTGGAATGCGTGGGAAAACTCGGCAGCGTAAGTGGACACTGGAGAATTTTATATAGACATGCAAATTGTCTTAAGACATAAAAGGGGAGTTGGACACGACTTCTCAAGTGACACTGGAAGCTTTTGAACCCATTTGCAGCAGGGTCTTGCATGGGGCAGAACTATAAGCTTTCATTACCCAAAATGAGAAACGGACATTCCCACAGTGCATTTTGACCCCCTTTTCCCGTTTCGGATCGCATTTAGTCTCCTTTTACGTGGTCTTGTTGCAGTGCCTTTGTTTTTATTTTTTTTTCTTAGCCAATCTCAGCCCATTTACGCTTGGTTAAATGTGTCACATCGCGCTCTCAAAGACTTTGGGGTTCTTAGATTGTGGTGGTGGGAAATGTTAGGCAGCAACGAAGCAATTCTAAATGGACCACCGTGATTTTGGTTGGTTTAAAAAACAAAAAAGCCGACAGGTGAGAACTCGACTAGCTGGTTCTGGGGGAAGCCCAAAGCTCAAGGTGGGTTCCCAAGGGTTGATAAATGAGCTTAGTTGAGGTAAGCCCGGATAGCTTCCTCCTAATACAACAGCAACAGGTTGATAGCAAGAATTAGCCGTGACCCTTCTGCACTCCTCGCCCAAAGTTCCCAGGAGTCTTGTCCCACGCCAGCAAGGTTTCAAACTACTCCCTTCTTTCTATTTCTATAGGTCATCCGAGCAATAGAGATAATTATCTGAACTTTCTTGACCGATTCCAGTCTTTATTTTAGTACAATTTAAGGCTCCCGCATACCTCAGCTTATTGATGCGAAAGAGTCACAGATGGCGCTGATGTTTGTTATTATTTTGTGCAACAGGTTCTCCGGTTAAAACCTGGTGGTAAAAAATGACACTAATGTTTCGTATGGTTGCAAAACGTTCTCCGGAAAAAGAATGACAAACAGGTGTCACTCGAGTTGAAAATTAGTAGTTGGATTGGAAATGCATTAGAAATGGAATTAGGAAGGAATGGGCGTTTAAACTTGTACTTTCTTTCACTCCGTTAGCTGAAGGAAACAAAATTCATTGTTCGAAAGTGACACGAGTGTCACTTTTGAGAGCGGGATACAGTACACATATTTGTCACTAAATCCGGAGAACGTGTTGGTTTTGCGAAAGTTATTGTATACGACAGCCTTAATATGAGTTATTTTATTGATTCATTCTTGATTTGATCGATAACTAATGTTTGAATGCGTTTTTCTTGAATAGGATTGGATGCATTGACATATGAACCCCATAAGTTTGCGATGGATTACCACAGTATCGGATTCCGGGAATGCGCCGCGGAAGTTGCTCGTTACATGGTTACGGTGGAAGGCATGGATATCCAAGATCCGTTGCGACTACGACTCATGTCTCATTTGCAGTGTTTTGCTGCTCAACGGGAATTGGCCAACAAGCAAGCGACTAATACGTGGGCGTTTCCTCCGCATGTTTCCAATCCGTATCCGCCTCCACCTGCGAATTCCATGGGCTTGGCACCGCCGCCTTCACACCCACACATGCTGCCTCATAATACCAACCCTCAGTCCACGCCTACCAGCAGTGGTTTCTATGATCCGTCTTCATCGCTCGTCATGGGCGGCTATTCCCATTCAAGTCAATTAACCAATATGGATGCCTTAAATAACCCAGGTTGCTCAAACTCTTCGAATCGGTTGCATCAAACGCATCCCCATCATCACCAAGCATCTATGCCTGCTACCGCCACGATTGCGAACGGCAACCCGGCTGTTTCCAGCAATTCCCAATACCACGTGAACTTGCAAACACACCCGTTTCAGTTAGCGCCCAACTCATATGCTCCCAGCCCTGGGAAACCTTATCGGCCGTGGGGTACCGAGTTAGCTTATTAAAATTTTACAAAAGGGGCTTAGGGCCCCACAACCTGTCCTGTCTGTCATAAGTGTATTGAAGCGGAATGCGGGAGATAACCCAATTGCAAATAAGGAAGACGTTTTGAAAATCTTCCACACGAGTCAGAAATTGTTGTAAATAACGTTCCAGGCCTTCCGAGTCGTACTTACGGGGAAAATCAGATTGAAAAATAAATAAATATTGGACCATGGGTGTAATGTTTGATGCTAGTCCATGCTCAGTTTTTGAAGACCTGGGTTTGCTCCGTTTTTTAGACGTAATTTGGTTTAACATGTACTTGATCGATATTTGCATCCTATTGAATCGTCATATCGTATCGAAAACCTGTTTGATAAACTGAGGGACCATTTGGTGGGTTTTTGTAAATAAGTGTGTGTGCGATCTCGTGTGATCTCAACTTGAAAAGCAACGAAAAATAATATCGGTTTTGTGAAGAAATTTCTCGCGCTTTACCATTAATTCTCAGCTTGCTGGTAATAATATATTTTACATGGATCAACCTGCTAATCTAATCGGTTTATTTGCGAAATAAGGGAGCAAATAGTCCCTAGGCGAAACATCGAAATAGTCAAGAATAAGGAGGGTGTTTGTGTGCGTGTATGTGTGTGTGTGAGGTTGGGAGAGAAGTCTTTCCCACGGAGATACGCCATGACGAGAGGGTGGTGATGGTCGCGGGTTTAGGGTAGGTTAGCTGAGGGAGAGCCTTTTGCGTTTGACTCGATGAGCATGCGAGGGGGTACTTTGTACTTTCTGGTACATCAAACTCCCCTCCCTCTTTGCACTATTAGTATTATACAGATATAGCTTTTATTGTGACGTCACTAGCATAGACAATACCTCCCTTACCGTGAGAAGAAAATTTCCCGAAAGGGGAACCATGAGACAAATCGACGTCACTCAAAGCGTGTAATATGCAGTGCAGTATAACGAGGTGCCGCATGTTCTAATTTGGGGTTGGATAACAAACATTCTTTCTTTTAATGACCTCCCGCATAGTTTGCTCGACTGACATTAGCCCAGTGGGGGGTGTAAAGAAGACTTCTCCTGCCAAGACTTTAATTACAATCTTGCAAGGAAACGACTAGCAAGTGTTTCAGACCCACTGCGTTGTTTGATTTAAAAGCGATTTTATTTTCACGATTGGTATACAAAACCACTTTTTAGCTCCGAGGGATGTCAGCACTTTTCAATTACTTCATTTTCTCTATTCTGAAGTACAGTAACAAACTTATTGATCGCTCCATGGACTTTCAGTTAGGTCAGTCAGGTCATTCAATTAGATAACCTGCTCATTTAATTAGCTGTGGAGTTTAGAAGGAAATACACTACCTATGCGTATAATAGCTAGAAATGACAGGAGTGGTCTAAACAACGGAAAAGCAATGTGATTGGTCAATTCGCAATGTCATGCAGCGGTCAATAAGTTCGCTACTGTACGCATTGGCTCTTGGAAATAGTCAATGTTGGATCTAAGAGCTTGGAATAGGCAATTAACAGCAGGTTTCCGTGCAATAAGGTACTGCAATTCTACACTATTACACTTACGTACCACATTAAGTTACTGCATTATTTTTTATTATATGCGCTTCATGCGCACGCGTGAACAGGAGTTAATTAAATTGCCTTGCATCCGGTTAGAGCTATTTCCACCCTTTCTTTATGAAGTGCTTATCATGTTGGTTATCTGCGGGTCCCGTAAGCGCGTGGAATATAACATAATGTCTTTTGATCTATTCGAAAGCAATTTTCGCGATCAAATGAGATGGTACACGTGCTTCTTGGACTGTTTGATTCTAAGTAGCCCCTTTATCGATCCATTTTGCTTTCTGATATAGCAACAGGCTCCCACGGTCAGCTTCTAAAGCTTTAAAGGGGCTGCCTAGTGTCAATGGGCGGCAGGTGCGTGTTGTGTGCAAGGCAAAGGAGATCCAAAAACCCGCTCGGGTCCTTTTTGGCGTATATATAGGCAGGCTTGGGTTCACCCCATCTTTCTCTCGCATGCTATAAATGCTTTTATCAGTCGCGTGGCCAGCACGTGGGAAATGGGAGATGACCAAGGTTCCCACACTGTCTTTTTCGTATTGAATTGCGCGATTACGATTAGAATAAGTAAGATTGAGATAGAGTTGCAATAGTAATGTTTGGGAACCCAATTATAAACATAAACCTCCAAATGCTTTACCAATTTCCAGTTCCCAGAGTATCAGAGTTAACTTGTAACCCAGAAGTATCACTAGTATCATCTTGACTAGTCATGAAGATTATTAACGCTAGATTTCACATTGTTGTGGTTGTGGTTTCTGATTTTCGATGGTGGGAAAACTTTTTTTTCCTTATATTACCTATACGTGTACAACAGGAAAAGACCTGTAATTGTGTAAGAACTGCCCATTAGAGACGAATGCGTAATAAAATCTCGTTTAGTCTACAAGTACTCGTCGTCAGCAGCCACAAAAACTTGTATTTAATTATATTCTCGTTCCCATGTGTTTGCTTCCGCTTGGTCCGCTGAGTATTAGCGCAGGCTTTAAAGCCCAGCCAAACGGGGCACGTGTGTTAACGAAGCCGTGCGTGTGGCAGTACACGTGGGAACACACCGTTTTCCCAGGCCATTGTTGCTTCTAGAGCATTGACACCTTTAACGAAATGGCACCCTACGAAATAGCAAGCAGGAAGGAAAGAAAAAAAGGGAAAAAGGTAAACTGCAACGTGTATGCAATTCAACGTGAGTGCAATTTATTTGATTACAGCTGGCCTCTTGTAGAGTCCATCAAGCATCCGATTTGACACACACATGGTATTTATGTTGCGCTTTGCGATTTCCGAGACGTGTGTCAACTTCATGATTGTGCTTATGGAGTTGTAGCGAGTTTTGACGTCAAGTGCTCCGCTTGTACGTATGGGTCAGTTTGTTCGCTTTGGTCACAGTTATGGACAGGGACACTTGAAGCTTAGCGTATATATATGGAGTTGGAGTGACTGTGTTGGGTCACACAGGTCCACGAATTTTCTTTATATTAATAATAATGTCACAATGGAATCGAAAGATCACTTTTGGAGGGGGCGTGATTTGCATTGTTGGTTTTGTGAGAGTGGACATTGTCCATCCGGGATGTCAGACCAGCTGTCGACTTCCCTTCGACGTTCATATGAACACCTCGCCTGCTGTATATGTGTCTGTATATATATAATATATATATCACCATCACAAAGTTTCCTTGATTGAGAAAATGACTCGTGCAATGTGCCTTTTCATTCCCATTCCATAATTTTAGGCGAGCAGTGTGGTAAAGAGAACAGATGGCAAAGTGGGAGTTTTAAAGCTCCGAATGCTGGTTTGAACTTGGCTGGATATATTTTTTTTAAATAGATCAGTCAAGAGCGAAGAGCAGTCTAATGGAAGATGGAGTGTACTGTACAGTTTTTTTATGTTGCATTAGATCTTCACGCCGCTTAGCATCCATGAAACTTTACATGATCACCCCCTTGATGCAACTTTTGAAAAAAATGAGAGCCTTTTCAAATTGGGGTAATATTTTTTACAATTTTTTTTTACTCTTTTAATAGAGCACAGCTAGACTTCCTTTTATGGGGAACTATTATGTAGAACCCCCTCTTTTCAGAAGCCGCAATTGTCATAAATGGGGGGCCAGGAGAGCTAAAAAGAAAGCGATAAAAAGTTGCACACGGATATGGTGGTCACGGATCAAAAATATGTATCCAGTGTCATTTTTTGCCCATTTAGATAGAAAGGTCTTGTAAAGCCATCCATCATACAGATGTCAAGACCCTTCGACACTTTTTACTTCTGTTTTTTTTTTTGTTACGCGACATGGGAAACGAAGCAGTCCTAGAATCGTATGGAATTTACATTTATTCATCATTACAAAAAGCATGATCATTAGTTCGGTTTAGGAAGTTATGGGTAGTGTGTCCAACGAATAATTGTTGTGCGATTTTAATCATATGTTTTTGGGGTCTTTTTTTGTGCGTTTTTTTTGTCGATGACGCTGAATTGAATTACAAAGTATCGTCAACACGTAAGAGCGGCAATTATCAATTCCTCGTCCCAGCGAACACCGAGTTGTGTATTGTATCTGTATGTAATTCAGCGTTATGACCGTCTGGCAGGTTCGGTTTGTAAACCACACCCCTTTGTTTTCATGGCGTGCAGACGCGAGTCGACTGCGGAGCTGCTGCTGACGTGTTTAATTTGAGACAGGTAGTGTAGCAATTTAGATATCCACAATTACAGGGTCAAATGGCGAAAACCTCGCTGTTCTTCCTGTTATCCTTACAGCTTTCCCAAGTGTGGACAGAAAGTTACAAAGACCATGAAGAAGTAAGCCTCTTTTTCATTGTTGCCATTTTTTGTACGCTGGTTCTCTAATTCGTAATTGTATTTTTTTAGGTTCCTCTATACGTTAACAAGGTTGGCCCTTATTACAATCCCCATGAAACATATCATTATTATTCCATGCCAGTGTGCAGACCAGAAAAGGTAAGTGTCCCTTTTTCAAGTTTATTCTAAGCTTGTCCCTCGAGCGTTAAGTTTTATTTGCGTTTCTTTAGATTGAGCATCGTAGCATGAGCCTCGGAGAGGTCTTGGATGGCGATAGAATGGCGAAAAGCCTGTACAAAATCAATTATAAAGATGATGTCGCAAAGGCCAGACTGTGCTCTTTAAGTCTGGGAGTGAAGGAGCTAGCTCAAATGCAAGAAGCAATTGAAGACTTGTATTACTTTGAGTTTGTCGTGGATGACATCTCTATAAAGAACTTCATGGGCCAGTTAGAAGAAGGTCCTCTAATCCCTCATGTCCATCGAACCTTCTTGTGGACGCATTATCATTTCACCTTCGAGTACAATGATCATCGAGTAAGTCTAAAATATCTCGATTTAAATTTGACTCAAGTCTACTACTTTGTACTTTCTTAGGTCATAAACGCAAACGTTTCTACAAGAGACAGCATAGAGTTAACCAGTAACATGCCAGTACCTTTTGAAGTCACTTACACTTACAGCGTCGAATGGAAACACACCGAGTAAAACCTTAAAGTTTGTCTGGTCTCAAAATAACTACATATTTTCATAGAACGAAATACCAAGATCGCGCTACTCGCTATGAAAACAGTAGTTTCTTTCCCAAAACGTTGGAAATCCATTGGTTGTCTGTCATCAATTCTATTGTCCTCGTTTTTTTGTTGGTGGGCTTTGTCCTCGTCATTCTAGTAACTTTTACTTTCTCTAAAACGCCAGAAAAATCAGAATTTGAAATAGACGCGTGTGTTGAAAAACGATTTTGCACGATACAATGTCGTGGATCAGGAGCGTGTAGACGAAGTGGACGAATATGGATGGAAAATCATTCACACTGACGTATTCCGCTTTCCGCCCAATAGAATGCTATTTTGTGCCGTATTAGGTAATTTTGTTATAAATTATTTCCAAAAGTTGTTTCTAAAAGTTGAATTTTCAAAGGTGTGGGCAGCCAATTGCTGTGTATGATGGCCGGTATCTTGCTACTAGCTTTAACAGGGTGGTTTAACGTCCACAGACACGGCTCTCTCAACACAGCAGGATGTTTTCTGTACGCGTTTACAGCGTTTATAGCTGGCTACGTAGCATGTGGAATGTACAAACAAATGGGGTTTGGACATGCCTGGGTGAAGTGTGTTCATCTTACTTCTTGTCTTTTCGCAAGTACATGGAAACATTCAAGTATTCCATTATTTTAATGCGGTCTGTTCTAGTTCCGTTCTTTGTCATTTGGTCGTTTCAAAATTCTGTGGCTTTGGCGTATACTTCTACTCAAGCTTTGCCTTTCTCTACGATCATGTTATTAATCTGTGTCTGGCTCTTCAGTAAGTCTTAAAAAGGCAAAAATGTTGCGAGTCCTTCTGTATGAATTAACTTATTGTGTACTTAGTCGGTTATCCGTTGACGATTTTGGGAGGTATTTTCGGAAAGAACCGTGCAGGCGAGTTTAATGCACCTTGCAGAGCCAAAAATATCCCGCGTGAAATTCCAGACATAGCCTGGTACCAGTCGTGGCCAGTACACTGCGTAGTCGGAGGATTCCTGCCATTTAGGTAGCTAATAAATATAAATTACTGTATTTTAAATTACTTAATTAAATTAAGAGATTACTTAAATTTTTAGTGCCATTTCGGTTGAGTTGTATTACATTTTTGCGACATTATGGGGAAGAGAGCAGTACACCTTGTATGGTATCCTGGCCCTTGTTTTCATCATTCTACTCTCTGTGACTGCGGCAGTGGCCATGGCTTTAACGTACTTCCAGTTGGCAGCAGAAGATTACAGATGGTGGTGGAGGTCTGTGTTTTCAGCAGGGTAAGTGTCTTGTTACTCGTAATCCAATAAGTCCTAAAAACTATTTTGCTGTTTGAAGGTCGACTGGTGGGTTTGTGTTGCTCTACTCATTGTTTTATTATTTCGAGAGGTCCAACATGTCGGGTGTTTTGCAAACGATAGAGTTTTTCTGCTGGACGTTGTTGACGTGCTATGCATTTTTCTTGGCACTTGGTACCGTGTCATTTTTCGCCTCGTTGCAACTCGTTCGGTACATTTATAAGAATATCAAAATGGATTGAGTGGTCACGATTCATTTTGTGATCATCAAATTAGCTAGTGTCTTTTTCGACAAAAACAAAATTACATACCTGGTTATTTAATTGCAGCACACCTGGCACGATTCCTTTTTTTGTTAGTGCGCCTTGGTTGATGGGGAGTACTATAGCGGCACATTCCAGAGATAATTCTTTCTATTTTGCCCTAATTACTGGTTATTATGTTTCGCTTTCAAATATGACGTGATAAGTGAGTATATGATATGGGCCTGTTAATAAATGTATGCGTTGATTTAAGTTTCGTAATAGGATTATGTAATTAGATTTTTTGCCTTGTTTTCCAATAGCTTTATTCCAATAATTTTAAATTTTTTCCAAAAGCATTTTGAAATATGAGTTGCGCGCCCTGCCAGTGCCAGATATTCAACCAGATGGCGATCGAGCTTTCAAGAAGGAAGAAAAGCGCTGAAGTTTGGCTTTCAAGTAAACAAAACACGCGTGGCCAGTTCTGTTTAAAAGGAGATTTTGTATAGGGCAGACATGGAGCAAGTTAAACCTACAGAAATGGATCCAGAATTGGCAAAGCTGCTGTTTGAAGAAGGAGCGACGCTTGTTTTACAAGATGTACCGGTTGGCACAGAGTTTGGCATTGATTTGGCTTCCTGGAACACTGGAGAGAAGTTTCGTGGTGTTAAGATGATTCCTCCAGGTTTACATTTTATATACTTCAGGTAGGTTTAAGTTTTATCTACTAGCAATAGTTTTAAAAGCTGAAAAGTTAAAAATATGGTGTTATCAGCTGAGGTAATAATTGTTTTGTTACCTAGTGCGGTTGGAAAGGAAGGTCAAGCTGCACCCAGAACGGGATTTTTCCACTTTTTTAAAAAGAAAGAGTTATTTGCCCGTAAATGGGATCTTGCCTTAGAAGATTTTGTTGACACAGGTATGTTGAAACACAAAGCTTTGTTAATATGTTCATTAAAATGTTTATTCTTAACAGTTAGCGAGGAAGATCAAGAACAAATGAAGGGCAACTTAAAAGAACTTGACCGATTCTTGGGGGCTTATCCTTACGATAAATGGAAGAAGTGGGTTTCTCTAACTAACAAAATATCAAGTAAAACAAATACAAAATATTGATTGTAAGGTACCTGGATTGTAACAGTTTCTCTTAGCTGACGTTTTGTCCGTTCTGGAGCCAGTCAATCAAGTCATATCATCCGTTCCTCAATTGGAATCCCAAACGTTCCGATCCCAAAGAAATAAACCAGAGGCAGTTGAAATGGACACTGCTCCTGCCCAGGAAGAAATCCCTGTTAAAAAACGCTGCATACAAACGACAGAAGAATGGGAAGAAAGTTTATTACCCGTCATGAAACACAAAGAAGGTACCGAATTGCGATTTACGCAGATTCCCAAAACATTTCCTGAAGGAGCGCAAGGAGCAGATGTTACCAAATATAGTTTAGACTCGACATTTGCTCTTGAGCAGCTTCTGAGTCGGTATAAGAGGTATAAAGTTTTAAAAATGTAATATTAATTCTAATTTGTATATGCTTTCGTTTTGTTTTTGCCGTTAGGGATGAAGACTTGCTCGGGGAGCTCCAGTTTGCCTTCTCGTGCTTCCTGGTGGGGCAAGTTTATGATGCCTTTGAGCAGTGGAAGAAACTGGTTCGCGTAATCTGTACCTCAGATGCAGCATTAACCAGCAAACCGCAGTTGTTTATGGACTTCGTGAACGACTTGTATTTCCAAATGCAGGAAGTTCCTGCAGACTTTTTCGTTGATATTGTGTCGAGGGATAACTTCCTTACACAAACGCTGCGAACGCTTTTCACCAATATCGAAGGAAACGCTCAAGTCGAAAGACGCCTTAAAAGTAGAACTCAACGACTCCAAGAAACCCTGAGTGCTAGGTTTGGTTGGGATTTTATGGAAGAGCCCGAAGACGAAGCTCCTGTTGTTGTTGAACTTGACTCGTAGATAGACTAACGTAATCTCCTAGTATTATCCTTTGTGAAGCATTTTATATTTTAAACACATTGGTCTTGATTTCTTTAAAAGCAACAAGTATTAGGCCCCGAACTTTCAAGAAGAAACGCGAAATTGAATGCCTGGTAATTGTTCGCACCGTAAAAAATCTTTGAATTGTATAAATGTATGTGTTATTAGAAATAACAATTTCTTTGAAGTTAAGGTTTTTTGGGCAGACTTTTCATGCAAATTGGCCATCAAAAAATGTGCTGGACTCAAAACAAACGCACAATTTAAATAATCAATGTTTCATTGTACGATTACGATTTTCAATTTTTTAAATAAACGAGAAAATTTGGGAAATTTTTCGAGATTTTTTCAAAAAATCCGCTAAAAGGGGTGTGGCCTGTAGAAACAGTACGAATCCCATTGGTGGATTGGTGCGAAAAATGGGCGTGGCTTCTTTTTAAGCTGGGGGAAGCTTTTTCCGGGCTTTTCTCCATAAGGAATAATGCTGTATCAAGGGGACATTGAGAGCCTCGCCCCTTTCCCTGCTCGGTTTGGTTCCTATCCCCGATATTCGAGCTTGTGATGCCGAAGCTTCACAATATCGAATATGGGTATAGGAACCTTGCCGGGAAGGCATAAGATACAGAGAAAGGGAACCATTTAATATTTCGCTTTTTCAACGAAATAAAATGCATCGACCGGGTTCCGACCCCACGACCTATGGCTTCAAAGGCTTGCGCCTTATCCCCTTGGTCATACGCTTATATTTATATCGCGTTGAAACTTCTATAAATATAATGCATAGACAAAACCATTTAATATTTCGCTTTTTAAACGAAAGAAAGTGCATCGACCGGGTTCCGACCCCACGACCTATGACTTCAAAGGCTTGCACCTTATCCACTTGGTCATACGCTTATATAGAACGTAGTTCAAAACTTCTATAAATCCAACATACGAATTAATCTCGTGAGTTCCGTCTTCGGTATCATCCATCTTTTCTTCGATTTATAAAAAAAATATTACGGTTCACCTGTAGCCATACCTTGTATTTCTAGAAGTTTGCATTCTTATATGGTTTCTTTGTATTTACTTTAAAATGTAATACAAAATCCTTACTTACGTTTTGTTTACGAGTCTATCAAGATCATTCAAAATAATATACAAGGTCATAAAAGAGTTTGAATTAAATTATTTTTATTAAAAGCTCACACATACAAATGATACAATGCACCTTTTCAAATGGCAACCTATGGTCACTACTGTCCGCAAACTTAACTGCCAGTCACGTCCAATTAATTACGTCGTGAAGCGGAAATGAACAATATGGGGTTATTTCACTTGGTTTTAATTGGAGCTTTGAATTTCGGGATGAACCAAGTACTGGGTCAATCCATCTTGTTCTGTGAAGCTCAAAGTACTGGCCAGTTGATCAGCAATAGCATTGATTTTCCATGCCATTCTTTCGCCTATGATGATTAAAGATTGATTAAGTAATTGTCGAAAGATTTGTTTGAACTAAACCAAATATTTCAAACAGATCTGCTGGATGCAAAACGAGTAAAGTAACGATTTACTTAATTAAAATTAAGAAAATGAAATACGGTGGTTCCAGCTTCAACAATCATAGTTGTTTTGGTGGTTGAAGGCTGATGATTAGTACACCATAGTCAAGGTCAAGGATGTTAAGGCCATATGCTAATTGCGAAGTATGTAACTCGTGGAACCGGATTTTCTGGTCAACTTAGACCAGGAAGGACACCAGCCCCGGCAACATACATCGCACACCTTCCAGTTGACCAATAAGAATCGTTGAAAAATACCTGCCTTTCTCGTTATAATGAATTTACTCACTAAAATATAGTTCGGATTGGCCAATCTTCCTGTTTTCCTATCACAGGAAAAAATCAAGACGCCACAGGCATCACCGTCAGAACACAAGAGTACACATCCTACATTTTCAGTTGCTCAATGTTCTATTTCTCCTAAATGTTCAGTTGCTCAATGTTCCTGTTGCGCGCTAGAATTCTTTCCGCGCAGTTAGAAGTACAGAAGTTCGACGTATCCTGGGGAAAATGGTAACTTTTAGTGATAACTGTCTCTGACAATATACTAATTCATAGTCTTACGCAATTTCAGACAACGTATACAGATAAAGGACCAAAGGTAAGACGAAATCATACAATTTTCAAGAATATACTTATTTAAATCATTCAATCATAGCCTGAGGCGGGTAAGTATTTGTGTTTTGACCACTTGACCTTTTGGGTTGGAAACGCCAAACAAGTAAACAAATAACTCCGACAACGACTAACATTTAACTCCGTATTTTATTAACTAATTTTAGGCAGCTTCGTATTATTGTACCCGATTTGGATTCAAGCCTCTGGCTTACAAAGGTCTCGAAACGGGTAGTCGAGAGATAGCTGCGCACGTTGTTGAACAAAACCGAGTAAGTTTACATTTCCGTACTGCTCAGCGCATTCTGAATGCCGAGAAGATTGTTTTTTTTTATTTTAATTTAATTAACGTCGTAGGCTTACAGCCTATTGACGTTCTTGTGTTTATTGAAATTATGCATTTCCATAGATTGGGGTTTCCTCCCCAAACTTCAATGTTACTTTAATGGCTAAAATTTCTTGTAGATCCGTTTTGTTTTCGTAACGCCATACGGAACTGATAATGAAGGGTTGGGAAAGCATCTCGTGAAACACGGAGATGGAGTTAAAGATATCGCGTTTGAAGTAGAAGACATTGAGTCTATTCTAGAGGTGATTTTACTCTAAAGTTCCGTAACTGCTTGTATTACCTTCTATGTTTTCAGGCCGCAAAAGCACGTGGAGCTAAAGTGGTAAAGGACCTCTGGGAAGAGAAGGATGAGCACGGAACAGCCAAATTCGCCACTGTGCAAACAGTAAGTTTGTGACTGATACATTTTCACCTCATTTGTTTGAAAAGGTGAAACTGGTTTCTGTTTGTCTCTTTTGTAGTACGGTGATACGACACACACCTTCGTGGAACGCAAGCAATATTCCGGTTTATTTCTACCCGGCTTCCAGACACCTCTTCATCAAGACAACCTTGCATCATCATTGTAAGTACATCCAAATCTTCTCTTCGTACCTCGATAAACCGCGTATTCTTCTATAAAGGCCTCCAACCGGCTTAAACTTCATTGATCATGTGGTTGGCAACCAACCCGATCTTGAAATGGAATCGGTAGCCGATTGGTACGTGAAAACGTTGCAATTTCACCGATTTTGGTCCGTGGACGACTCACAAATCCATACCAACTACTCAGCCTTGCGTTCCATAGTCGTTACTAACTACGAGGAAACTATCAAAGTATTATTAGTATTTTCCTCTAAATACTCCTCAGTGTTTCTGTTTCCTACTTCAGATGCCCATTAACGAGCCTGCTGCTGGGCTCCGGAAGAGTCAAATCCAGGAGTATGTGGACTACTACGGAGGTGGTGGGGTACAACATATCGCGCTCAATACGTCGGACATTATTACAGCTGTAAGTTTTATACCACTTTAGAAAGTCGAGCAATAAAATTGTGCCTTTAGATTCGCAACCTCCGTGCTAGAGGAATGCATTTTCTATCCATTCCCCCAGTTTACTACGAGCAACTTGCCCTGCGCTTAAAAGATTCGCCTACGAAAATCATGGAAGATATGGAAGTGTTGAAGGTATTGATGCTTTGTCTGAACATTATTTTCAAATTTTGTGAAATTTCAAAATTTGTCTATTTTTTTCTAGGAACTGAATATCTTAATCGATTTTGATGATCAAGGGTATTTGCTTCAGATATTTGGCAAACCAATGCAAGACCGCCCTACGCTATTTTTGGAAGTTATTCAACGACATAATCACTCGGTGAGTTCTCTTATCAAAAATACTTTCATAATTTGTTTGTTAACCCCTTCACCTTCTTAGGGTTTTGGTGCCGGCAACTTCAAAGCCCTCTTCGAAGCGATCGAAGCAGACCAAGCCAAGAGAGGAAACTTATAGTTCGTCCTCGGTATTTTTTGCGCAAGTATACCTTGTACTCTTTTGCAGATAATATTCTAGATTTTTGTCTACATTTTCATTGTAGTGTCTTGTGCTCCACTAGGCGTTAGAATGGGACGTTAGAATATAACGGGTCTATTTAATTTACAAACCCTATTCTTTTTAAATTAAAAAAAGTACTCAAGGGCTTAAATTCACAAAAAAAAAGTTTTGATATTACCTTCAGGAAGATTGGCGTATACATATTAAGCAAAGTATTTTTACATGCTGTCGACGGCAAGTAGACCTTGGAGATGCAAGGAGAACGGAAAGTCTGGAGTTTCACAAGATTTAAGCTTTTCTACCAATTCCTTCAGAGAATACCGTCCCAATAGCTCGGTTTGCAAACTCTTCGGCGAAAGGACAAACGGAATCAACAAAGCTGACAAGTACGGAGCAGCCGAGGTTTCAATCGACTGACGCAGCGCCGACAAATCAAAATCAGTAGGGGAAGACGACTTCCATAACAAATGGAGACTCTTCACGCCAGCTTCAACTTCTTCCAGACTTCCTGTCACTGACACTAAAAACGACAAACATATTGAGTTGGGTAAAAAAAAAATAATAAAAAAAAATTAATTAAATAAATAAAAATGTAAACAAAAGGAAAACTTGTGTTCGAGATAACTTACTGCATTTGAAAGGAGCCTGCAGAACTGCATTCCATGCAGGAATCATAGTGGAAGAGTCATTGGCAACAAATTTGGCTAAAAGTTCTTGAGCTTCTTCAATCTGACAAAAACATGTAATAAATTGCTGGCGTAGAATACAAATCGACGGATAGCTTACCATCTTCTGTTTGATCATGCTAATTAACAGCTCGCACCAGAGAACTGGGTCCCATAACTTGGCATATTGGCACACACGAGCGGCAACTCGCAATCTTCTTTTATCCGTCGAACTTCCACTCAAGAGTCTTTTCGCCAGAGCAGCGTAATCACATTTCTGGAATGAATGCACAGCAACGGGTAAACCCAATGCCTCCAAGTCACTAACCAGCTTCAAGCAAGCGCAATACTCCCTACAAAATTCCCCAATGAAAAGCGAATTGTTAGCCAAGTTTGAAAATTTGAAATGACTATAGAACTGTATACTTCAGTGCTTCAGGAGAGAAACCGTACTGGCTTTCAACCTCTTCCTCTGACATGACAGCTTGTATGCACAAAAGCGCTCGCAACCCATACAAAGGCCCATACGATGCGTCTAAGCCAAAAGCTATTGCTGCGACCCATTTGACGTGGCTGGGAATTAGCGTTGGGTGCACACATCCTTTGAAAATGTAAATTGCTCTGCAAAAAACAAGTTTCATTACATTTTTTACATTTATTACATTTATTCATACCGTTTTAGGTTGATTTCGTTCTGTCTTTCACTGTCGTCTTGGTTTTTTGGGGTCAGACCAGGTGACAGAAACGTATCATCCAATTCAGTGCTTGCACTCGACCCCACAGGTGCCAACCACTCCGATAAGTAGGCAGAACGAAGTTTAAACACGTTAATTCCATGAATAACGCATATCTCCTCCGCAGCAGAATTAATATCCACTAAAAAAAAAAAAAAATTAAGAAATTGACAAATAAACTTAATATTACGAAGTACTGTACCTTTGTTCGATGAAGTATAAATCGAAGGATCTTCGTACAGCGCTTTGACAAGCTGTGCTGGTGCTGAGCATAAGGCCAAATAATCACCCGTTGCTAACTTGTATTTATACAGAACGCTTTGGCTAGCCAACCTCCAATAGCGACTTTGCACCTAAAATAACAAACAAACACAGCGTTTAATTGCATAAAAATTAAATTGATTAAAAGACAATTTGATTACTTTCTCGAGCACATCCGTAGCATCTGGGTTCTTTGACTGCTGCGCCCAAGCTTTTGCTAATTGCAAACAATAGCTGCCTGCTTGCACCTTGTCCTCTCCTACGATAATTTACCAAGAGTTAGCTAAATAATAAGTAAGTCTTTTATAATAATAACCGACAATAAATAATTAAAGGTAATTTTTTTTAAAAAGTAATTTGTTAAGATTAGTGAAAGTATACAGAAAAAAGAAGTAAATTTGGCGACAGGCTTGTACGCCCATTTTTAAAAAAATTTAGAATAGGGATTACATAAAACTATTCTTTAAGGAAAATCAATTAAATTCGAGATTTTTTTTAAATAAAAGAGAGAAATAAATAAAGATAAATACCATCCGGTAGCTTGTTGAAAACTTGATGGAGACATACTACGGCAAGTTTCTTGTCCTGAATCGAATAAATGCATTCCTGCAAAGCCGTCAAGAAAGTATGATTAGGCGAGCCCGTATGCCAAGGCAGTGCATTTTCCAGGCCTTCTTTAATAGCCCTTTGTAGTTTATCAAGAAATTCGTCCACCTAAAGCCGGAAAAATGTGGTCAAAAACTTTTCAGCACGATCTTAAACGATTTTACGGAATTGGAAACAGCTACGACACAAACGTCGTCAGGTTTCATTTCAATCAACGGAGCAGCAGCGTGCCATACTTGCCACGTGTTTAAATCCATTTCAGCTTCTGCAAAGTAAAAAAAAAATCAATAATAAAAAAAATCAATAAAAAAATCAAACAAATGAAGGTAAGTAGAATAAAGGGACATTTTTACCTAAAATCGGTTTGAAATCTTGAACGATTAAAGGAAACGGCAGACGTATTTTGGATAATGCTTCGGTGTTTTTTTTATCGTTATTAACAAACCTGTCCAAGTTTTCGATACTATTTTGAGGCGGCCTTAAACACACCGAGAGTTAGTTAACGAGTTACACATTTGAGATTTTCAGAAATACTTTTTGCGAGTGTAGGACTTGAGAAAGGCTAGTAACTGCTTGCTCCGGTCCAAAAACGTAAAATTGCCTTTGGTCAAGCAATGTTTCATGCTTACGGTACTTTCGAGCAAATACGCTATCACTTCGTAAAAATACGGATTTACCTAAAAATGATACAATTTTCAGAAAAATCAACAAAGATGCGCTCTATATTAGAACTTACTTGCGCTAACAAACTATCTAACAAGGTCAAACGATTTTCGATGGATAACTGCGACAAAATATGCGTCGTTTCTCGAAACAATGATTCTAAAACCGCAAAGTCGACTTGGGAATCATACGTCAACGAAAGGATCTTAGATGTTAGGTAAACTTGTAGGAATTCTTGCGGATCTTGGCCACAATTATTCGCTAGCAAAATGACGAGATCACTGTTGTCTCCTTTCACCTTTCCGAACTCGGAAATCACCCGAACGATTTCACGACCTACGCAATTAATTAGTGTTTAGAAACAGCCGTTTAAACAAAATGGTGCTTGCTACCTTCAGAAGTTGGGCTGGCGAGTCTTCGCTCGCTTAAAAGTCGCGTAAGATCCAAACTTTGGACATTCAATCCTCGCTGAGCTAACCGACGAACCAGCAAACTTTGCGACAGGAGAACTTGGAATGATTGTGTCGTGTCAGGATCAACAGGTCGCAACTTACCAAGCTGCACCGCGAGTAGACAGATCCAAGCTAAACGCCGATGATTCATACTATACCTTTTGAATTTAAATAATACAAACGTTAGACAGGTACAAGTTAAAGATATAAGTATAAGACAGGTATAAGTTACAGACGGATTTACCTTTCTACTAAAGCCTGTAATTCTACTTCAGCTTCCTCAGACATCAAAAGCAGGCATGTCAAGGCGGCAGTGAAATCGATCCTGGAACCCCCGACAATATGTAGAAACAACTGTTTGGCCACTTTCTGGCGCTTTTCCTTAACAGACGCTCTTAAAATGTCTCCATTTTCCTACAAAAAAACAACCGGAATGAACAAGTTTCTTTTCGTAGTACTTAATATTCGTTTATTTACCTTAGGCAGAGACGGATACCAAAGTTCCAGCAAAGTTTGGAGCCTTAAAAGCAAATTCAAAGACAAGTCTAAATGCTGGCTATCTTCTAAAGAGTCTACCAAAACAAAGACCCTTTCGAGCAAGGGGTCACACAATGGCGGAGCGTTTCCTGCATCTGTTCAGATTTTAAGAAAAAAGATTGTTGATAAAGCACGCAGTAAGAGTCAAAACGTAATATTACTTATGGATGGTAGAGAAAGCGAGAGACACGCTCGCAATTGGCCCATCATTTCTGGCTGATACAAGCCCACTACGAAACCAGAATAGACGTCGCATAAAGACTGGCAATTCATGCCACCAAATGGGCGGTCTGCCTCTACAGGCGTTAATTGAGATGCCAAACGAATCCATTGCAGCAATTCCACACAACTCGGCAATAGATCTACAAAAGAATTTTTCTTCGATTTCTTTTCTAACAAATAATAATAACATCAATCGATGATAGTAATTCGATAATAATAATAGTAAATCAATAGTAAAATCGATAATAAATTCAAAAATAAAAATCACAATCACTACTAACAATCGATAATAATTACAGTAAATCGATATTAATAAATAAATAATAATTTAAATAAGATTAATCGATACCTTTGGGGATAGACGAAATAGCTAATGCAGTCAAGAAATGTAATTGAGGAGCTAATTCATGTTGTTCTAAAAGTTTTCCCTTTAGCGTCAATTTGTGAATCGTTTCCACTAAGAACAACGTGTCACGGGCTCCAGCAGTAATAAATTCTTCCGAAAGCAGACTGTTTAAGACGAAAATAAGATAATTTAAGTAACTCGTACAAATTTAAGAATTGTTGGCCTTACGGTAGCAAGGATGGAAGCAGTTTCTCTTTACCATTGTCCACTGCCAACACACACAAATGACAAAGGGCTTCTCCAGTCTTCAATTTCAATAACAAAGCTGCTTCTTGGACTCTTTCATAGAGAGCATTAACGTTTTCCAAAGACAATTCTACAGAAAAACTTGCTTTAGAAATGGAAAATAAAAACAAAACGGAATTACTTTGCAAGTCACTTAAGCAAATCTGACGAAACGCTAACAAACACAGATTCTGTTTTCCGAAATCAGAAATAGTCAAAGAAACGCCAAACCGTTCCCTTAGTTTACGAACAGACTTTAACTTATCGATCAACTTAGCCGCATGCTGATATTCTTGGCTCTGTTGCCCTTCAATCAACTTTAACAACAGGGGAGCACATTCGGCATAGCGGTCTGAACTTTCTCGCATTTCCTACACAGAAAAATACAAGAATTAACTAGAGCTCAATAAGATTTGCGCGTAAGAATTACCAGTTTAGGAAATTTGCAGGTTAGATCATGAAGCTCTAACGCAAATATAACAAGTACGGTGCAACAGACCCTACGTATGGCAGGTGAAGTCCCAGCTAAGGCATGTAAGCCTTCGTCGATATTCCTAGAAACAAAAAAAAGGAATCAATAAAATAAAATATATAAATTCTATAATATTAAATTACCCTTCTTCCAGTGTTTGATGGAAGTAAGCTTCGTACACGAAGCACTCCGATATTATAGGACACGCACGTGACACTTCCAATACATGCGTAAGTCTTTCAGGCCGTCCTGCTCGCAAAATGAATTTAACGAGTCCCTAAATCCTTAAAATTAGAAACTAGAATATCCGCACGTAACACTACCTTCATGCTTCCAATGTCTGCCAGGTCGAAATGCCGCAAATTATAGTTCCTCAACACAGTTTTGAGGGGAATTAAGCTCGCTATTTCTCTTAAGGCATCAGCAACATGCCGGGGTAGTGTAGCAATATGCAAATTCACTAAATTCCAGACCGTTTTGCTCCACGGAACCGGAGCTGATTCCGCAATCAACATCACTGCTGCTGCTATATCCTAAAACGAACATCTTTGGTCGCATTAAAGAAATAAAAAGGCTTTAAAACCTCCAGATTGGTGATAAACTTCAGAACCAACGAGACCACATCTTCCCAAGGCGCTTCTTCGCAGGCCCACCAACCTTCCTTTGAGTCTTCAATTATGTCCTAAAAATATACAAATAAATACAAAATATGCAGATAAATACAAAATAATCGCAAAAATTCACGGAATATTTTGCAGATTTTTACCTTAACGTATAGACGGAGCACTTGGCTCGTATCCAAGCCATACTTGGCCATGTAATTAAGAAGAAAGTCTTTGAGGAAAACCTCCATGTCTTCCGCAGTATTCACCCAGCTCAAAAGTTCGAGGACAACTTGAATCCTATCCGCCTGAAATGAAAACACAGTGGTTTAAAATGTAAGTCACGACGTTAAAAATAAAAAAAATAATTGAGGACTAATTCCTACTTGCGAATACGTGCCGAGATCGACACGAATGCCGTGCACTTTCCATAAAGTGGTAATTTCTTGCAAGCTCTCAACCAGAGTGGCAAGTTCACGTAAGTTTCCATCCATATAAATGAAACCGTCGGTTTTAAGCTTCGCATTGCCATTTGATTTCATACACTCTAAAATGGTGCTGGCAAACTCACGGGCACAATCTGGCCAGG
The DNA here is from genome assembly GCA_022832285.1 of Lepidurus apus apus. Lineage (NCBI taxonomy): Eukaryota > Metazoa > Arthropoda > Branchiopoda > Notostraca > Triopsidae > Lepidurus > Lepidurus apus. The sequence continues at coordinate 235,741 of JAGJRO010000029.1, read as the reverse complement.
ATTTGGGTTCCGAAACTTCCAAACACCTGTAAAATGATAAAATTACGAAATAATTCATACAAAACTTAATATACGGAATAATTTTACTTTGTTTTGTTAACTGCAAAGTCAGCAATCATGAAAAGCGACTCCGGTATGGTGCGTAAGACTGGAGGTAAAATTCGGCATAAAAACGTCGAAAGAACTTGAACAGATAACTTTGCAGCCGAGGTTAACAACTCTTCCAAGTCTGACGGTAATCGCGAAAGGCACTCGGCTTCATGTCGGTCCCAAATTAGCAATGCTTTGGCTACTTGGCCCTAGAATTATTATTCAATAAATAATAAAAAAGATTTTTTTTTAAATGGACCATACTTGCTCAAGGTACTCAATCGCCCATTCCAAAGCTTCCAAAGAACGTGATAAAGAATACCAAGCTTCCACAGCAACAGCAACAGGCTGCTTACTATATAGCAATCTGACGGTGGCTAGTCGTTGCAACGAGGTATTCAGAATTAGCTTCCAGGCTGCATGCTCTTCAAATGACTAAAATTGTTAAAAATTGTTAAAAATCGTAAAATTTTTTTAAAATCGTGTGCAATTTTTAAGATTCTTGAGAGTAAAATCCAACGAAGAGAAAATTACCTCTTCGCGAGAGGAATCTAAACGTTTCCTCGCGTACAGTAAAGCCACCTGAGCATCTTTTAAAGTAGGCAGAGCAGCATTCCAGCAGCATTCGCAGATAAACTGCATATCTTTGATAAGGTCCAATACCTGGAACCATGCTGCTACATCTTCGTCTGTGCGATTGGAATGTGGTAACCAGGGGGACAGTTTTTCTAACAGCCAACAGGCTTGAGCTTTGTAAACACCCTCAATTGGCAAACCAAAAACCTTGGCAAAACTTTCCGCCTTGGCAAAGTCTCTTCGAGCAATCAATCGGCTTAGTCTACTCGAATATTTGAGTTGTTAGTCTTTGTTAGTATTTGAGTAATGAAATAAACAAACGTTTAGGTAACCTTGTTTCTGGTAAAGCAGCAGAGAAACTCCGTAGACGAAGTGAACTAATGTTGGATTGGGTACTGGAAGCTCCTTCTAACAACATTATGTGGTCCACATCTCCTTGGAATGGTAACAAGTAACTAAAACTCCACAACTTTAAGCTGAAAACGAGAGAAAAATCTAAAAATAAAAAGATTTTTTAGTCAAAGGATTTTTATGGGAGAGTTTTCATGGATTTTACCATTGATATTTCGAACTTGGATTGAGCAATCGTCTTCCTGGTCATTAACAGTCAATGTTAGCAAGCGAAGCTCCTCCTGAGTTCCGTAATCGAGCAAAATCAACTGCTTTACTGGTACACTGTCCCATGCAGACAAAAGAAGGAAGGTTTGGGCGCATAACTTCAGGATCCGTCCTCGATCGTCCAAGGCGAATATTATTCTATAAAACTCGTTATGATATCTTCGAGAAAACGAGTTGGAAAATTACCTTTTATTTGAGGTTTGTTCGGAGAAAGTTATACTACAATCCCAGGAAATGGCTTTTAATACGTCTTTGCTTTCGAAATCGTACAACAAAATGGCTTTATTTGTGCTAAGCAAAGCTTGTGTTTTGCAACCATTTTTAAACAAATGAATGTAGATTATCTAATAGAATGATTGACGTAATAGATCAGTAGTTTATACAAAAATGGAGAAAATCTTATACTTTGGCATCTTCCATTGCAATATTCCACGAAGTAATGCTAATGGCACTCATAAAAGAGGCTTTGGAATAGCTGCCACTTGCAAGACTATCACTGATCGCGTCCAGATTTAATCCGCTTATCCTGTTTTAAAAACGGGTTATTAACTTTATTAACTGGATTATTAGCTTAAAGCTTACTTAATAATGACTCCGTTGGTCTGCAAGGCTAATATACAGTAATATTCTGTTTCCTTTTGGAAGGAAAGGCCGGCAAATGTTGTGGCACTCTCAGAAGACGCGATTTTACTACAACTTGCTGAGTTAGTTGCTGTATTGGTTTAAAACTGAAGTAATTACTTTTGGACAAGCATAGTCTGAGAAGCAGAATGGAAAACAGCCACAGTTCCATCCTGACAAGCTATTGCCAGAATATGTTTGCTAGGGGACCAAGTAAGGCACTCAACTCTTGCAGGCAATTCAAGGCTAGCTTTGAGAACATTTTCAACCACATCAAATATGTGAACAAAAGCGTCAATAGCTACGGCAGCTTCATTTCCAATGCATTTTCCTGTAACCACAGGAACTGTCTACAAAGAAGCAAAACCATGTAGTAGTTTCAATATCATAAGTAGAATAGAACCATACTACTTTGTTGGATTCATCTTCATCCGAACTTCCGATCGTTGCAACTGTTGTCACATCAAATATGGAGTTTCCAGCTATAACACAATGGCGCGTGCCAAAGTTTGCGGTTTCTTCTTCAGGGTCCCAATCTGTATTTACCAAATCCCACGAAACCATTCCAAATCTTTATAAAAAAAACTGACAACAAAACAAACTCGGAGTCAACTCCCCAAACAGCGCAACATTATTCAAAAGTTGCCGATTTGTGCCACTAGTGGCGCTGTGTTGATTCTTCAGATAAATGTCGTCCTTTTTAAATCGCAACAAAAAAAGACAAATTAGACTTTCAGCAATAATATGCATTTTATTTTTTGCTCCAAAAACGGAAACCATATAAATGCACCATAGCCTTCTTGTTTTTGGAATGTCTTACAGCCATTCATTTTCAATATTGCCAAAATTACCCCCAAGGGAAGATACAAAATCAATCCTTTGCCAATCTAATGAGTGTTTTTGTTGTTTTTTGCTGCAAAAAATCCCTAGAGAGCCAAATGACAAAATTTCTTAGGGGAGCGGAAATAAATGTGAACGTCAAAATGGTAGAATTTGTCCCAGTACAATAGTTGCTCGTTTGCTCTATTAACCTAATTATGTTCCTTTTTTTTTCTCAAACGCAAATGAATCTTGGCACATAAAAAGTAGCTCCAAATATTCGCTTATAGCTTTACTTTCAGGTCCTGCATACGTTTGCGTATTCTTCTACGCAACTCTTTAAACCTGGAATGTGTAATTCAAAAGTTGTAAGTTACTTTTTAATTTAATGTTAATTTAATCTACCTTGCGCGTATATTGGCCGCTTCCCTTGCTTCTTCCTCGGCATATTTGTCCAAGATGGCCTGACATTCTGTCTGACTAAAACGGATAAACTGGGCTACAGCTGGACTGACTTCTGCTGTTGCTTCAGCATCCACCAGAAAAAGACGAGCCACTTCTTCATGTGGGCCCAAGATGACACGTGTTAACAAGGGAGATTCGTCATCTCTCAACTTCCGTCGTTCTACAACGCACACAAGAAGAGAAACGTATAAAAGCACGACAGAATAAAGTTCAACGCAAGTTTCCTACCGCCGTTATCCTTGACAATGTAAATGGCAAAGTTACTGGCTTGACTTTCAACTCGATATTTCTCCAGCAGCATATTGATCACTTCCTGAGTATTCACCAACGACGTCGCCCAAACCGTCATCAAACTCCCATACGGCGGAGTGAAAACGCTCGTTTCCCGGTTGTAGTAATGTCCGTTGATAGAACAACGCCGTTTGAGCTTGGCTTTGTCAAAACGCAGCCCAGGCCTACGTCGAATCGCTGTGCATTTCGTTGATGACGGACTATCGTTCTTATTTGACGATTCCTCAGACTTTGATGGAGTGTCAGTCTTGCTAGCCACGTTGTTAACTTTGGCCGAAGGAGGATCTTCCGGAGTTGAACAAGGCTCAACAGGATGCGACTCTTTGGTATTATAAGTTGAGGCATTCAAGCTCACAGTGGGCGGTAAAGTTTGATAGGCCTTTTCATGATCCTTTAATTTACGCTCGACTTGCAAAAGCTCGTCGAGTTCGTCCCATTGAAGATCTTTAGATTCCAGTTTGGAAGGCACTGTCAAGTATTTGGGTGTGTCAAGCATGGCTAGAGTTGAAGAATCGAATACAGGGCTAGGTTCGCTGGTTACGGATGCGTTGCTAGGCGGCAGAGGCACCTTGGCAAGGGGGAGGTCACCATCGGAATCGGAATCCGTATCACAAAAAGACACGTGCTAAAATCCATGCGTTAAGTCAAAAAAGAGTAAGATTTGTTCAGGAAGCGGTTTACCTCGTAGTCCGTACCATTGGAAATGGCTCGACGATACGTTTTTTTCCTGACGGCCACAAAAACTCTTTGGTCGTCGTCTTCTTTCAGACGAATTGTGCTATTAATGCCCCAGTATACTTTCAAAACGCCTTCTAGCACCGATCGGCCATTTACCTTTAAGAACATAAGAACATAATCAGTTTTGGGTGTTAAAAGAAAGGAAAGTGAGGCTTACTTCTCTACTTTTCAAGCCTCCATTTTTGTTCTCAGAATGCTGATTGTACGCTTTGAGTTTGACTTCAAGCTGAGTGCGAGAAATGCCCCCGTAAGTTCTACTCTCCATTTTCCCAAAGCTAGAATGAGATTCAACTCTTGTGCCATGGCCGAAGAGCTGGGGGCCAAATAAAGCGCCATAACATGGAACGTGACAGTAGGGAACACCTTTATGCTACGATATTCAAAACACAAGCCATGAAAAGTTAAATAAACCGAACCCGTAAAATAGAATACCTCTGCATGCTGGCCAGGCTTAAGAACCTTTGTGCATTCTTCGCAACGAAGGCAATCGGGATGCCAATCGAAGCCGAGAGATTGCTTCCTTTCAGCTATAGTAAAAACAGAAAGAAATGATCATTATAGGAACATCGAACAAGGCCATAAAAAAGATTAACTAATCCGTCTGTCATCTGATACCGTAATGGTTCTAGATGGTGTGGCAATTAAACGAGAAAGAAATTATGCAGAAACATTTACCAAAGTAAACCGGCTTCCCGCATTTATGGCACGCCCACATATTGCAGACACAATCTATATTAATTAGCTAAATATTACCCTACAAACTTTTCCCTTGTCACTATCGCACCATGGCAGACAGGACTGCTTCCAAAAACAAAAGTGATTCGCATGGAAAAACATCTGTCTGATAAGCGCGCCGCGAATAGCTACGCGGGCAAGGACGTACGAGAAAAGATGTATCACCATCAGGACATTTTGTTTTAAAAAAATTATTGTACGAACCAAGCAATAAATTTACTGCAAATATACATATAAAAAAGCTCTTAGCCTTAATTTGGGTAGCACGTGTAATGGTTTCACATAAATCTCCTTCATGTCAAATAGAAATGCTACCAGCTTTACTTAGCCTTTTTTTTCACTGCTCGTACTCCGTTTTGACAGCCAATACGGTCAATGGAAAATTACGGCCATTATTTTCGGTCCTTGATTCATAAAGACTAACACCTTCAAGTTCCGATACAATTAATCGAACGGTTTTGAGGTCGAAACCATGGTAACAAGAGCAAGCAGAAGTAAAAGGGTTTCAAGGCTCCTTAGTACGGAACAACCATAACGTACTAACCGGATAATAGGTCCTTCTCGGGGAAACAGTTACCACCTCCTATATGTACTGAACCTAAAGGGGTTGGGAGCGCGCTACTGCGTGAATCTGTATACGGTCACCTTTGACCGGGTCACGGACTTGTGTTAACGGAGTCGCGTTCAACAGCGTGACCCTGACATGGTGCTTACCTTGGTTACCTTGACGTCAAAATGCCGTTGCTAAGGTTCAATCTATACGTCTTTCCACCTGGGAATATTGCAGGTGTGAACAATTGTGTGGTAAAGGGTACAGCATGTGCACGTAGGTCTCGACTGTCAGTGCCTAAGAAATAGTATATACGATCGGGACTCACAACTTTTCAACTCCTGCAACCACAGAAGGATTCCGGGGCCATACATTTAAATCTCAGCAACCCTAGAATAAGAGTTATTTTTTTGTGACTAGGGCGGTGTGTTCCAGAATTACTTTCATCTCTCCATTTGAGTACATCAGTGTTTGACCTCTGGATGAAATGAGTACGGCATCCACTATCTCGCTCAACTCGGCGGACGCATGGGGTTCACCAGCCGATCCCATGAAACCCATGCCGGTCAAAAGCGACGTAGAAGCTCTGAAAAAGCCGGTCAAGCAGCGAGGGAAATGTGCCGCATTTTGCTGCGGTAAGTGTAACAACAGCTTTTCCTCTTCCCATCCTTGATGGTCAATTCGCAGCACATTTCCTCCTCTAATCGAAAGCTCGAGCTCAATTCCTTGCAGACTTTCTGCTCTTCAAAAGAAAACCAGCACTAACGCAAATCAGAAAAAAAAGAAAGTATGAGTCAGAAAGAGAGCAGATTTGTCAAAAGACTGGCAAGAAAAAGAGCTGCTAATTAAGAAAACTAGGTGAAGGTTTTCCCATCAACACATATGCCCTATTTATGATCTATTTGCGGGGTTGTCATGGTGACGACCCTGGTTATCCGTAAGTCATGGGTCGATAATAAGGAAGGCGGAGCTCACCCTGGGGAAAAAAACTAACCCCTCCTCCCTCCATTTCAAAGGTCGGCTATCGATTTTCAGTTTCGATGCTTGTTATAGGTATCTTCGAGACCCGCAACACGCTCAAAGGGGCCGAATCCCGATTGATTGTTAAGACTACCATCCGAGAATTGGTCATTTACATCATTTTCTTGACGATATTATGCATCCGTAAGTTTGAAGACCCCGTTTCAGCCTATAATCGATGTTCGGAATGCTTCTACATGTGTTTTTTAATTTATAGTCGCGTTCGGTATGACCAACCCTACCATGTTCCTCTTCACAAGTGCCTTGACGAATCTTTTTGTCGATTCTGCCTTACCGGACGGCTCTACTTCTTTCCGAACAATGACGACCATCAATGACTTTTGGAATGTAAAGCTTACAACTTTCGTATTAGCTATAACACAACAATACTGACCATAATGTCTGCTGTAGTTCGTGGAAGGACCCATGCTCGATGGTTTTTACTGGGAGTACTTTTATGACCTAGACGGCAGTCGGGCTGAAGACGAAGATAGTAATATCTTGTATGAGAATAAACTTCTTGGTGTACCTCGCTTTCGGCAGGTAGGCAAACGAAACTTTCGTTTAAGGCGTAGAAATTCAAAGTCCTTTTCAATAAGTTGAGGGTACGGAACGACTCTTGTCAAGTCCCCGAAGCGTTTGCCAAAACCATTCCAGTCTGTTACGGGTCCTACTCGGAAATTCTCGAAGACAGAAGTACAATCCCCGGAGAGAACGGCACAAAGTATTAAGTCTAACGCGATACAAATTACTTTAACCTGATTGAATTTTTGTAAACAACAAACAAAAACAGATGGAATTACATTGGCAGCGATATCCTGAAGAGCGTTCCATTTTGGGGCAAAGTAGCGGTTTATGGCGGAGGAGGTTACGTCCAGAACTTGGCTTCCATGCGGGTGAACGCCTCGGAGGTCATTCAAACTATGAAGGACAATTTATGGATCCATCGTGGAACACGCGTCATTTTCTTGGACTTTACTGTTTACAACGCTAACGTCAACCTCTTTTGCATTGCCAAGTAAGTTTAGTTCTATTCAAAAAGACTAAAATTCAGACAAGATAAACGAAAATTTAAAAATTTTAAACAAACTTTTAAACTTGCTTTTGAGATTTTGCTCCCACACGCTTGTTTGTGTATCTTCAATCTTTTTCGTGCCCTTTCAGATTGGTCTTTGAGTTTCCTGCTACGGGCGGTGTACTGACTTCGTTTTCTTTCCGTACCGCCAAACTTCTACGTTATGTAGAAGCCTTCGACTTCTTTATTCTGGCTTGCGAAGCCGTTTTCGCTTTTTTCACAGTCTTCTACATCATCGAGGAGCTAGTCGAATTATGCAAGACTCGTTGTGCGTACTTCAAGAGCTTCTGGAACTACGTGGACTTGACCGTCATCGTCGTAAGAGCTGCCATTCTTTCCTTTGTTTTTTCTTGCCTTACTCAGATGCAATCTGCTGAAATTACACTTTTCGGGGTTTTCGGTAGCTGTCAACGATATGCATTCTCTTCAGTGTCTACCGCTATTTGATCGTCAACACAGTCTTGGAATCCTTGCTGGCGAACGCAGAAAGGTTCTCGGATTTCGAGTCGCTTGCATTCTGGCAAATGCTCTTCAACCAAACCGCTGCGCTCAACGTCTTCTTTGTGTGGATCAAGGTCTTCAAGTATATTAGCTTCAACAAAACCATGATGCAAATGAGCAGTACTTTATCCCGGGTACACTAAACATTTTTTTCCTTTTCCTTTTACGACGAAAGCAAACCTAGGGCGTGGAATATTTATACAAATTCTCTCTCTTACAATGTAGTGCTCCAAAGATATTACCGGTTTCGCTGTTATGTTCTTCATCGTCTTCTTCGCTTTCGCGCAGCTCGGCTATCTGCTCTTCGGTACTCAGGTACACAAAACGAGGGAACCTATTCCAACTCCTTCTACCTTTTGAACATTTCCATAGATTGGAGACTTTCGTTCCTTCGGCAACGCCGTGTTCACCTTGATGCGAACCATCATGGGTGACTTTGACTTTCCTTCGTTGGAAAATGCAAATCGCGTCCTAGGACCCATGTTCTTCATGGTCTTCATCTTCTTCGTTTTCTTTGTTTTACTGGTATTGATTTTTCACCCGAAAACTTTAGCACAACGCTCGGAGAAGTGGCAGAAAGAGAAAATTGGGAACGTGAGACGCAACGGAAGATTCTATTCCCATATAAGCTTAAGAAATGCGAACGCTTGCTTGCGTTTGCCTGTCTGCGTCTCGTTCTCCCTCTTTGCCGCCTCTTCCCCAATGAAACCAAGCGCGCGAAAAAAGTCTCATGTCTTTCTAATTCACACTTGTTTATTTGTTGTTTTCTGGGCTTCCTTTTTCCTTGTCGGCTAACGTTGTCTGCGTTGTCACTCTCGTCTGCTGGCCTGCTGACATTATAGAACATGTTCTTGGCCATCATTGCGGACACGTACACGGAAATCAAGTCCGAAAGCGACGGCAAAACTCCAGAAATCGAAGTGGCTGAATACTTGAAAGGCACACTGAATGCCATCATGGGCAAACTGGGGCGCAAGCAAGAAATGGCCAGCATTGAAAATGCCGTGCAGCAATCCAACAACGGCCAAGCTTCCGAGGATGACGTGAGGAAGCGTCTGAAAAAGTAAAAAACGAAGAACTTTCCTATTAAATTACAATTAGTGCCTTTCTCCCAACACATTTCTATTTTTATTAACGAAAGAGAAAATGAAAAGAAAGGAAAGTAGATTTCATGACAGCAAATGAGGAAAAGGATTCTTCATTCAAAAAATCCGTTGAACTTAAGACTTAACAAGATTTCAATTTCAGATCCGGCTTCTCCGAGTTGGAGATTGAAATGTTTCTTAGCAACAAGGAAGCGGCAAGCTCCAACGGTAAATCAAGTTCATAAAATTTTGCTCACCTTTTCAAACATGCAAGATAGTTTATGTTTACGTTTGGCCTTTTATACAGGTTGTCAAAAAGGCGATTGTGCTGCTGGTACCATTCCAGGCGTGGGAATTGAGAACGATGTTTCTATGGAAGAATATGCAGAGTAAGTCAGTAGTTTTTTTTTCTTTTGGTCGAAGAAATGTATGAAACTATTTATTGCCAAAAATTTTAACTTTTTAATCTTTTTTTTTTTTTTTTACCCCGCACACCCAACAGTTTAAACCGTCGTGTGGAAGCAATGGAAGATTCCGTCTCGTCCATTGTTATGAAAATCGACATCGTCTTGGTCAAGTTGGAAACGATGGAGAAGTCTCGACAAAAGCGACGTGATACAATGGGCAAAATATTGGACACCATTACGGATAATGATAACGGTAAATAATAAATTGCCTTGCGCTTGCCAAAATTGATATCCTGCTCCTTTGTTTACCTTCCTTTTTTCCCGCCACAATTTTCTAGTGGACGAACAAACCAAGAGAAAACAAATCGAAGCGTTAATGCGATCCGAACTAGATCGCATGGCTCATTAAAAAGCCTTTCACGTTAAAATAATTATTTTGCTCTGCGTAGTATGTACAGGTACACTTACGAAAACAAATCTATATTTTTCAAAATTAAAAAATTAAAATTTATAATGTAGAAATTAAAATGTGTACGTTTCTTTATATAGTTAACTTCAGGAGATCCCCGGTGTGAGACACGAATTTCCCTAATAGGTTGTTTTGAAAAGCGTTAAATGTTAAAAAAGCAAAAATTAGAAGAATTTGATGATCCCGCGTGCCTTCCAAGACAAACATTTGAGATTGACCTCTATATTTACCGAAAGAATTCCTTACCGCAATAGCCTGGGACTTGCTCAAGGAATTCCTCACTTGATCACTTCAGCGAATTTTTCGGTAGCCGTAAAACCGTGTGATGAATTCTCCCCAAAACTCTTCGCACCTGCCTTTATATATGCTGACCTGCCCTTAGAGTGCCTTAATTATAATTACAACTCTAACTATTCCAATAATGTCGCTTGTGTGAGACATTAAATCCTAATAAATTGCTCCCCGAGGTTCTATGTTTGCTCCAACGAAATGAAACATCTTTTGCTAACACGATATTAGGTTTTTGGCCCAAATGAAGAGAACCCAAGATGTATACAGCGCGACCAGGGAAATACAGCGGAAAAGGGGAGAAAAACTCTAAAGATATCTCAAGTAGGTAACCATGACAAAGAGCCCAGGAGCTTCTGACACTCTGGATTTATGCCGTAAAAAGGAAAAGGGTGCAGGGAGGGCAGAGGAAAGAAAGACAAAAGGAAAAAGTTGCCTATTGTTCAGCAAATATACGACGAGGATTTTTCGGTCTTGTACAATATCCTAGGTTTTTCCTTCCTTTCCCTTTTTTTCGCGAACCTAATAGCTGCAGAACTCCGTTACCATAAAGGTTATTGCAACAATATTTCCCATCGCAACTTGTCAAAGCACCAGAAGCAGCAAGTTCGGTGCTATCCAGGCAAGAATAGGAGCTGAACAATGAGGGCATCCACACGTGAAACATTTTAGGGTAGATACGCTAAGAAAGTATCCGGGATTGGACGCGGGCGCCGAAATTCCTCCCCCTTAAGACCAGGAAACGCTTTTCTTTGCCAGTAATACTCAAAAGTTCACCCAAAAGAAGTCTCTCATGAAGCAGAAGTTCCATAACGTCGGCAATGAAACATTCCACGAACAGGGAAAATAGTTTCTAGTTTCTTCATTTAGCTCCCCAATAAGCCCCCAAGTATAGAAGCGAAGAGATTTCACGCCAGTTTTGCTGTACGCTAAAACTTGCTCATAAAAGTTGTGACCTGGCCAGTACAGCCACTATGTGAGCGAGATGAAGAAATAGCTGCAGGCTAGATTAACACGTCGGGGTATAGTTCCAAATGGCAAAGCCCGGCTTTCAAAGACATGTATATACATATATACACTGAGATGGATATAGAAGGGCAAATAGAATCGCGCGCACAGAGCCCCAGCAATGGTATTCCACAGCAAAATGGCAGACTTTGGACGCTTCCGGCAGCGCAGCTATGAAAATCTTCCCCGATGCCTTTCTCCGGTTAGGCACGTCTTGTCTTCAGTTTCGACAGAAACTCACCAACTACGACAACTTACATGTGCGCGGTGTCATTATTCATTTACTTTTGAGACGAACATCCATGGCCGACGTGCAGTGCTTGCTAAAAGTCCTTTTCAAAGAAACTCATGTTCGGAAGAACTAATCTCCGCCTTATACTTTAGTTAAAAAGAAGCATAGTTTTACCTCGTGTAGTTCATAGAAGCAACTTTGTTAGCGTCAATAGTCCAAGCCTGTAGAACTTAGTTCTTGAAACGTTAGCACGCCGTGATGCACACAGGTAACGTAGAAATGTGTCAATAGTGCTTTTAGATTCTGAATTTAGTAACTAGACCCATTATATGTTATTGCTCTAGAGAACTTTCGTATTTTCCTAAGACCAAATGCATGTAATACTAGCAGAAATACCCCGTAGATTAATCACACTGCGTTTAGCAATACTTTCTCGATTCTTGGATTCCAAGAAGGAAAAGTCTATTAGTAAAGTTGATCGCAGAGAGAAACGAAACGGCTTCAATCGAAACAGTTCAATGACTTTATCTCTCGGAGGAAATCATATGTAAAAGTCAGGTGTATTCAACCAAAGCAAAATGCGCCTCTTTCAGAAGTACATACGTACTGTCCTGTACCTGAAAGCTTTTTGTCAAGCCCAGTACTTTCAATATCGGTTGGCTCTTCCTGAAAAAATCGACACACCATGGGTCCCCTCCAGAAATTCACAAGTCGACAGCAAATAGAAAGAAAGAAAAAAGGGTTTTGGAGCATTCCCTTTCTGCAATCCTTCGGTGTCGATCTCCTCTTTCTTAACATGCTTCTTCACCAAAGTGCCCATCGCTGCCTGAATTGTAAACATAATGCAATGCTGCAGAGTGGAAAAACTTACCCCAAAAGAGTCGGCAGCCAGACCAATTGAAGCCAAATCGTGAAGAATGCCAAGAGGAGGAAACTCATTACCACTTGGGCTCAAGAGAACGAGCCTGTTGCGCGTCGCTTCACGTCGGGTATACGCATTCCAAGACCTCTATTTCTGTGCTTTTCCCCACAGTACCATGGTAAAGTCCCGAAGATAAAAAAAGGCAATAAAACGTACTTATACGACTCATATCTGGGGTTATCTTGTCATTAATTCCTTGGAGTAAAAAAAACAGAAAACAAAAACAACGAACGGCGGCAATTCCCAATGTCCAGAAGACAAATTGCTTCCCGTTTCCGAATTCTCGTAACTACGATATATCTATTACATTGATTACGGCGGAAGTTACATGGCTAAAATGGGCCTCGCGAGAGTACCTGGCAGATTAGCATAGTTTTTGTTACGTGGGCATCTTTGCCATGGTCCCATCTCATCATATATAAAAAAGTGGGGGCTTCTCGCCCAGAAATGCAATTTGCTCCACGTGCTAGATCTCTGCTTCCGGACTTTTTCTTCAACCATTCCGTTTTTTTCTTTGTCTTTTCATTTTTTCGAGAATATTTGGGGGCATGGAGGGAGAGCAAGAAAATTTATCCTTTTGTCTCTCAATCGCTGCTTGCATTCAATAACCTCGATATTAAACCAGTTTACTAAAAAATCTAAACTTTTTTTGTTGTTGTCGTTCCTCGTTCTACAAAAATTTATTTTTATTTCTTCATCTCTATTTATACCATACCCTGTTGTTTAATCCTGCTATCCTACTTGAAAATTGGACCCCGGCACGTAAACGCAATAACCTTGGCTAACCATTGTCTTTGAACCCCATTTCGCAGGGTGAGTTGTCTGTAGCCATTGTTTCTATACCATGGGCAAATTGGATCAAAGACGGACTACTCCTCGCATGGATAGTCGTAAGTAGGCCTTTCTGTCCATCCCACCCGCTTATGACATCCCACATCCACTCCCTTCGTTTATATCCTTCGCTGTCTCTCGTCTCTTCGTTGTGTTATCGTCGTTGTCTTGAGAAACTATTGTCTATAAACCCATGGTTACACAGTAACAGAAACAGTTCTGCGCATGCCTTATTTCTGGCTGAATGTCTGCTAATGCTTTATCTTTGCTTTCAAATCTCCCGCCGAAAATTCCCGTATCATTTCTAAAGATATCTTCCGTTATCAACAATGAATTTCGAAATATTCTCGCAAGCCTAAACAATTCCACGCACCCTGAAACTTTCTACTCCAACTTCACACTGTTCATGACCTAACAAGCTAAAAGTTAAGTACGTCGTCCAATTAAGTCTAATTACGTCGTCAGTGTCGTTACGATCATTTCTCCCATCCATAACAGGATTTCTGTCCCGCGTTACCATCACCTTGGTAAAAAAACAAAAAAAAACACACAGATCTTGAGGCCTTTGACGTCTGTATGGCAGTCGCGTAGTAACATTAAAGGACACACGTCCCGGCCTACGAGCTAATAAATAAGAAATAAAGAAAACATACATAGAGCAACGAGTAAGCTATACAGGGTAGTAAAAGGCAAAGAAAAGAGATAGAATTCTTCCGTTTGCTTTACATCGTTTCCCTCCGCCAAGTTAGGGGTTTTTCTTCGGGAGTCTTGTGGAAGGAAGAAATCCGCGCTCGTCCGCGGGAAAAAGCTAAAGTCGCTAGATGTTTTCAGTAGAGGGGAAAAATAACCTCGTACGTAGTCACACTGGTGTAAGTCTAAGAGAGAGAAAAAAATACCCGCGAAACATCGGATCGATGGTCCGCGTTCTTTCTATCGGCCGGCAGCCGAGGGCGACGCCAAAGGCCGAGAGGTTGTTACAGCGAACTCTTCCATAACCCTATATTTCCCCAGAAACGTTCCAATAGACTCCCCCAGCACTTCTCTTAAGCATCTTACAAATATATACAGATGTTCTCAACCAACCCAAGCCTTTGTTATCGTTCCCTAGAAGGCCAGAAACCATAATCTTCCTTCTCTCCTAGTCTTACTCCACATTCCTTTTGTAAAGTCGCTATTCATTGGTACGAGGCAGTCAGAAATAGACAGAAATAGCTACTGTCTATAGAGGATCCACATGGTATAGAACGATCCCTATGCTCAAAGGCTTTCAATAACTATGCTGACACGGTATTGCAAGTTTAAAGAGAACTGTTTGGTTTGATTTACCAAAGAGGATCAATATTTGCTAAACGCTCCAAACCCAACACTTGGCTCCTCATAGAACCCACACTTGAATCTCCATTCCTGTACGCAAAGAAAACATTACTTCCTTAGCTCTACTATAAGAGCATGCGATTTACGTTTGAACTTCTTTTTGTCTCACGGAGCGAACAGAATGGAGAAAAGGTACGACGTACGAGAACGAGCACGGCTAAGGTTTTGCCTTTTTTTCGATCTTGTACTCGCTGAGCCAAGCAATAACGTTATACCACCCAACTGCACACCGCAAGTCAAAAGAAACAGAATGCTGCAGGGTGCTGTGCTATATTTCGCCGGTATTTCTGCGTTGTGTTACCTTGTCATAGACAAGTTTTTGGTGCTCGTGCTCTCCATGCTGAGGCGGCCAGGAAGCAATTTCCCTACGGAGTCTTTCTGAGAAACCGTACGCAGAAAGTCTTACTGCTCCCAACGTCTCAAGGCCTCTCATTTCTCACTCAGCAGTTTGAGACGAAGCTCCCGGATCGGGGATTTTGCAACCGTGGAGATCCTTATCAAGAGCCAATTCCCTATGGGGAGCCATAAGGAACATCCTGTGGGATTGCATGGCCACATAGTCACACAACCCAATATACGATCCTCCTGCGAGCATTGCCCATAAGACCTGTCCAGTAGCAACAGCGGACTCAATGACCCGCCCGAGTTAAGTTCTCGCAATTCTGTCATGCAGTCCACGTATTCCGACTAATACTCCAAAAGTCGAGCGCTTTAGCTCTCGATCCCCAGATTTCCGCCTGCTTCGCACAAATGTAGCCGAGTCGGCAAGGCGATTTCTGTGTACAGCAGCATCGCAGCCATGAGACCCATGGAACCTTGACGGCCTACTTGACCTTTTCGATGGAACGCCAAAAAAATGAAACAAGGAAGTGAAGCACCATAGAGAAGACAGCACTAAGCAACAATGAACTTCACAAGGTCTGACGTCGCACTTTACCTTGCAGTTCCCAGGCTTCTCAACGACAGGGATTTTGGGTTCTCCAATTGACGCGGACAGGGATATTAATTGACCTCGTTTCTTTACGCAGAATCAAAGGGCAAACTTGTCTTTAACAACCCATGCCAGGCTATAAAAGATTGCGTGTAAGACGTGGACTTTTAAGAAATGGAAAAGAGGAAACGACCGATGTTTCTTCAATAAGCTAGCGCTATTTGGACGTCTGTAAAATGCAAAATAGATGGGAGACAAAGACGGATGCCAAGGCTTCCAACCAAGAAAGTGGTGCGGAAAGAAATAAAATAAAAATTCTCCACCATTCCAATTCGGGAGGAAATCTGTCTGTTTGTGGCAGCGGCAGTCCGTATAAGCAATCCCCTAACCTTCTATCGATCTCGCGTCCCCTCTTTCGGAACCCTGCATAACTACGACTCGTCACAAATTCTTCGCGAGTTTTCACGTCGTCTGGGCGCAAAACTACGAATAAGCTTACCACTTTTTTCCGTCTTTTTAGTCTAGCAGAATATGAAAATGTAGAGCCAATACTGCCCCTCACCAGTAATCGCCTCGGGCATAAAAATTCGCCGGTCTCTTGATAACCCTCAAAGGCCACTTTCTGCTAAAGTACCCCCAATTTTTCAGTCGTATAGTGGCCTATCATAATCTCTTATCATAAAGCTGCAAATATGTAGTCATGAAGGCTAGGACCATTTTTATAACCCGAAGTCCCGTCGACGCTCATATTTCTGGCTCGCTTATGTCGAAAGACAGAGGAATACAAAAGATTCTGAACCCAAAATGTGCCTTCTTACACTAAATCTGTAACAGTGTGCTGCTCGTGAAAATGGGCGAAATTGTTCACAAAGTGTTTGTATATTTTTTTTTTACTTTTTATTAATGATCCTGGGAAAGATAGTATTTGCTAACTGCAGCAGCAGGGCCCGACTTTAATACCCATCTTTTATGCTAAATCATCTCGTGAGCCCCAATTTTTATAGCTGAGGTCATGTGTGAGATTCGAAACGACTTTTTGTACATTTGTCGGGACTTTTTACCTTTTCTCCCTCCAGTGCCAGGGTGTTTGGAATTGGCCTGCGCTGCTGCGAGCTGCCCGGTACTAACCATGTGTGTGTACTGTTGCTGCTGATCCTTTTCTTGTACCACAAACGCACAGTTTCACGTCCAGTTGCCTAATATGCTGACTCGGGCTGCGCAACTAACCCAGCATGAGAAAACACAAAGGTATCGGATGTCATTCCTTGTCCGAAGTCTTCTGTCAAACCAAACGTCAATCAAGACATTTAAATCCATCATTTTGACGCCATAGTTATATCTTGCATGGCTGGATCATTTAATCATCGCGTACATCCTTACGTGTCTTGTCTCCCATTTTCCCCAAGCATTCCATCCCTCTTTCCTGTGCTCTGTCGACACCAACCGTGAGCTCCCGTTAATGAAGCTTCCTTCGTCCTGTGTGTAATGCGCTTGCTGAAATCGACTCAAACTCCTAACGCAATGCATCTCATTTTCTTTCCCCACCAACTTTCTCATTTACCTTTTGGTGTCTCTCCTTTTGTGTTAGCTTTTGCCAATTAAGACGCGATCCTCTATCCTATGCAACTTACGAAACACAAACAAAAAAATCATACTGCTCTCTTGTATTTTATTTACCCTATGCCAAACTTATACCCAAAAATTTTATCAGTGTTGTTATCCAAGCGCTATTTTAAAACTTCCTGGCTTAATTCCTCCCCAGGCTTTTGAAAAACTGACTTAATTAAGAATCCCAAGACAGCAAAACTTTAAAAAAATTGTTTCTATTTTTTGGGATAGGTAGCAACTTGGTGGGCAAGTTTACTCAAAGCGTCAAGCGGATTGTCCAAGAAGTCAAAGAGGACGGGACGCAGGGTAAGGGACAATGCAGTGTTAATGATAAGTTTTATCGATCGACCTCATTTGTGCTACTTTAATGTTCAATGCCCAACCTTTTCTGTTCGATTGTTAAGCTTTGCACCTCATTTTTCCTGAGCCTCGAGTAAGGAATTCTGAACCTTTTAACAGAACCTTGCGACTACAAGCAGAGGAATCAATACCTCCGTATTGGTCCCATGCTCTCTAGTATATATGCAGTACTGTTTTTTAATGTGCCCGAGCCGTTATTCGAGGACGTCAAAGTCAAAACTAGAATTGTAACAACAAGAGCAGCAACTGACGAGGGATTTGTCGACGTGCCTATGGCAGGTTACTAGTTAACAACGCTTTAAATTGCCCTGAACATGACATTCCCAAGACCGCGTAACAGGTGACACTTTCAGAGAAGAGATAAATAAAATAAAAAAAATGTGTTTCTTAAAAAAATGAAATCGTGTTGGAAAAGTAACAAGGGTTATGGGGCAAAAACCTGCCAGGCGCACGACTGTCGCCCTTAAATGCAAAGACGGTGCATGATGGGGAGGGAGGACAGGGATGGAATTGATTGCATGGACTTAGCACGTAAATTGAGGCGTCGAGAGCTCGGGCAAGACAACATGGGGTTCATTAACGCTTGTTGACATTCCAATTAATTTCCCATCGGCGTCGTATATGCCAAGTTTTGCTTGCGCCTCCCAAAAGGTTGTTATGGGTGCCCAGCGAGCCTATTAGCTTGTGTTTGATTAGGAGGCCAACCACGAGATGAAGTCATCACCATCAACGAACGACTGCGAGGAGTTCGCGTCCGATTAGAAGAATCGTACATGACGGCCAAACGCGCCTTAGTTCAGCTGCACGACAAGTACAACGAAAGCAAATCTGTCACTTTTTTTCGACGTTATGCTCTACTCCGCACTATGATTAAAGTAAAAATAAAAAAAAATGGCTCGCTTCCATTTCATCCAATCATAGAAGTAGGAAAAGTTCCAATTCATCCCCGCGGTTTTTCCCCGTCCTTTTAGGAAGTTGTGAGGCTGGAGACGCAGTACTGGGCCTTGGTAGAGATTCCAAAGCAGGATAAGCAGGAACCTGTGCCAACATACGTCCTCAGAGCGTGCGCCACGCTAGAAAAGACCCAGAAACCCGGAGAAGGAGTGAAAACTTCTGCCAAATTAGCCGAAGAAGACGACAAGCGCCGGGAACGGATGGATCGATTAGAGAGTAAGTCATACATATCCTCTTGTAAAAGTCCTTACACTCCTTACACGGAAAACATCTCCCCTGCGATGAGCCTATATCTAGTTACAGCCTTTAACCTGCCTCCAAGTACACAATTAAAAGTTTACGTCCAATAAACGGTATAGAAAAGCAACAGCTCAGACCTGTTGCAGCCATTATGGCAAATTACTACGGCCCCAAATGATACCGTATACGCTAAGCTGTTGCAACATAAAATATCCTAAACGCCGATCGCATTTCCTTCCTTTACATGAAGTTTTCTACTTCAAAGATTTTCTACATCGAGGACTCTAAAAGTTCAAGATTGAAAAACTTATTTTAAATACCATATTTAAGAGCTTCGCTGTAAGGAAATTATAATTAGAACCTTAGAAGCTTACGCCAAACTTGGGTGAATGAAGATCGAAGATTCTAAGAGCAAACAACCGATTGCGCAACCTATGCAGGCTAGGGTTTCAGAGTATATTGCTCTTAGGTTACGATTGTCTGGACAATCGTAACAACAGAACAACAGCTCCTACATTCCGCCTCGAGAAACAGTTATTTTTTTTTCGGTATACGCACTCTAGCTAAGAAGACTCGGATATGGAAGAGCCTTTTCTTTTATCCCCGATCCTTAAAATCAATCGCGTCTACCAACTCGGCTTAGTGCAGCAAAAAGAGCCCTATAGTCTTGGTTGAAAGAATCGAGAAGAGAGGAACTAGGTTTTCCTTTATACTGAAAAGGACAAATTGATCGCATTGAGCTTTGATAGTAGATAAAAGGGTAACTCAAGTGGAGTTGTGCCTTCGAGGAGCAAAGGTTTACATGTTCTGTGATGTGCGTTTTACACGGCTGAAATAACTCTAGCTTCTCCTTAATCTTGCCAAACACAGGATGTCAGATCCAATGAGAACAACCGCCGAAGAAGGCTTGCTTCATTAGCTTCAATTTAGACAGAAAAGTTGATAAGTTATACCCAAGGGATCACCTAAAGAAAAAGTCAACACATCAATTGCTTTGGAGATAAGCAAACTTACTTGCTTGATTGGATTTCTTTTCTTTTCTGCTATTCCAAAATCCTTGCCTTTTTCTCTCTCCTAAACAGGCCTGACTTCTTTGCAAATTGAGCAAGAGAACACCCAGCTGACCAACGACTTGTATCGATTGCTAAAGAAATATGCTGGGCTGAGGAACATCATCAGAACTCTCAAGGTAAGCTACCTAATCCTGAAAATTATACCAAATCATTGTTATGTGCCTTGGTTTGTCAGAAATGACTTGAGCCACTCCAACCTCTTTTTAAGAGATAAAAAGAAAATTAATAAGAAAAGACGAGTACCGCAGCACTTGCAAGGAACTATATGTAATTGCAAGTTGAAGATTGGGGGCCTAATTTGTTTAGATGTAAACGCTTCCTTTCTAAGAGCTAGGAACTAAGCCATTTAGGCACGCATAAGACATAAGAGGAGCGCACAGAGAATAAGTAATGAGAAAATAAAGAGAAAAACTGCAAAGGAGGATGTTATTATATAATCACCAAAGTTTCCTTACTTTCTTAGTAATTAACGGTCCAAATCCGGGCACCAGATCAGTTACTTGAGGAAAAAAATATAAAGTAAGGACTTATCGCCCTAACAATAACAGCTCGGCCATCTTGAATTACAAGTCATTCACGCTTCTTAAACCAGGGCAACTGGCGTGCCCCCTATGATTTGATAAGGGTCGAGCCGAGCACTCTGTCGAAAGAATTTTGGGAAGAAATGTAGAAGATATGACGGGCAGCTCCTATAAGCTTAGAAAGAGGAAAATGATATTGCTAAATAAAAATTTCCAAGTTTTATAGCTGAGCTTAGAGTACTAAGCTTAAGTCAGCATGTTCTCGTATTTGAATGGCTTTTATGATGACTTATGGCGAGAGAACTAACCGAATCAATTGCATTCTACACATACAGGAAAGTTACACCAGCTCCAAAGTTTACCCAATCATCCCTCGCTATAGCATATTGAAAGACATGGTTAAGTCTGTACTACGAGATCCCAATTATATGGAAGTGTGCCATGAATCCAGCAGTTAGAAGCCCGCACGCATCTTGACAACGTACTGCTGCCCAACTTTGCTTGGCTGTTCGATAACGGAGAAGAGAAGCCTCGATTTTCACGCATTCCACAGAGCAGTTATATGGTATACTGCGAAGCACAGCAACGACCACCAAAAGAGCACAAGTTGGACCATTGTTATGTCCCTTGACTAGATTAGGTTTACATGCAACGAGAACAAGAGCACAAGTCCTCCCCTCAAGTTCGATTCCTGTGTAAATCCGTGTGTTTAGCTGTTCATTATCCCAGTCTCATAAGTTGGTTTAGTATCAAAGACGCGTTGCTATTGACCGAGCTAACGAAAAGACGCGGCGACTGTATTCCGGTGCCAAAGTTTCAGACTTGAAGCGCCTTAACTAGCATTCAGCATAAAAGAAGAGGGTTTATCTGTGTGTGTAGGTTAATTCGCCCCATCGACTTTGGAGTCCATTTTCCCCCAGACTTCTAAGCGTCAAGATGTTCTCTCCCTCTCTCTGTCGTCGTTGCTTGCTCATCTTCATTTCTCTCTTCCTCCTCAACTGGCAACTGCTATTTCTTCCCTGTATCCAGAAACCCTCGACTTCCCTCTTCCAAGACATCCTGTTTAATGTGAGCACCCAGGAAACCTAGAGAAAACTTTATTTAAGCTCTAAAAAAATTCAATGTTGGGTCAAATGTGCAAGTTATACTTATCTGGTGGCCTGTTTTGGTTCCGGCGTGGCTGCGGGATGGAAAATGTGCTTATTGTGGTGTAAAATTTCATGGCCTGGAGATACAAGAAG
Source organism: Lepidurus apus apus (assembly GCA_022832285.1). Taxonomy (NCBI): domain Eukaryota; kingdom Metazoa; phylum Arthropoda; class Branchiopoda; order Notostraca; family Triopsidae; genus Lepidurus; species Lepidurus apus. The sequence continues at coordinate 214,098 of JAGJRO010000029.1, read as the reverse complement.
TTCTGTATGTTTTGCTTAACGTCGCACAAAGTTGCAAGCCTTGTTTCTTGGAATCTCAACTATTGTATTCGAACGGGAGGAAAAGGACTGGCAGATAACACACGTTAAACTGTATAGGGAGAACCATGATTGAAAAGTTATACAGCTACCATTACAATTTCACTGTTAGAGCATCCCTGTTCCAAAAAGTAGCTTTTTTTTCACCCTTTTGCTTATTAGCTTCATTACAGAGGACAAAAAAGCTAAATATATAATTGTCAAATCTAGACCGTTTCTCAAAATTGTCAAGGATTGAATGATGATTTTGCAAATAAAGTCAGATTTTTGAAAAAAAGGTTTTGACGTCAAACAGCGCATGCACTAATCGATGCAGTTGAAAATACAGACTACTGGGCAAAAAGGTATTATCATTAGCATGGAAACTTCTTTTTACAACCCTATTTTTTCGGCCCGCTCCGTAACTGATCCGATTTCAAACCCCAATCGGGGCCAATCAACTGTTCACTCGACCCAGAGGACTTGAATATAATTTTAAATAAGACTCTGCAATAAGCTAAATAGTCCAAGGGAAAAAAGAAAACTCAAAAGAGGAACCAACAACAAGGGAGATAAATAGAAGACTTTTTAACAAGAGGCAAAAATAAAAACAAAATAATACTTAGGCCCCCCACAAAAACTTTAAATTGTTGCTCACCACCTTTTTTCGTAAATAGCTCTTTTTTCTCAATTAGCTGAAGCTGCGATTTCAATAAGCGACTACATGCCCCCAAGCAAGACCCATCACACGCAATTTTCCACCACGAATCTTCAATTTGGCTGACAACTTAGACGGAATCCTTTGGAGCAGGAATTGCACTTTCACCACTCTCAATACCAGGAGAGGATAAAGCGCCGTCCCTACGAAATAAAAACAAACGTCCGTCAACAATCAACTTCCTCGGCCAAACAAAAGTAGGGGGCTATTACAATATTTACTTTGCAACAGCGTCTGTGTGGCTCGCCTTTACATCGCTCGTGTATTGCTCGATAATAGCTTCGTCTCGGCTACCTTCATCCCCACCTGAAAAACAACAAAGAAACTTGCAATATTAACAAGAAGACCTTTTAAGCAACCCTGCACACGGTGCGACAACAAACATTCTAAGGTAAACACATACAAACAATAAACATGCTGACCTGCCATTCGACGATTCGCAAAGACGGACAACGAGAGTGCTGTTGCTGTGTTAAATACCGTAAACTTACTTCGAGTTGTATGTCTAATTTTGTTCTATATTTAGCTAATGTAAACTAATAAAATGTCTCGACTACTGTTTGCGCATGCCAAATTACTTCCAAAATTACAAGCTTTATGGGATCAGCCATCATTCTTTTAAATAAGGAAAACTTGACACAATTTCTTCCGAAACTTTGTTAGGCCACGATCGGGAGAATTATTGTGCAAGGCGACACGGGTACACGACGGGTGACGAGGCAACATTTCAAAGAAAATACATTAGGACTGACCGTCCTCTTCTTCCTGACAATATTGGAACCCAAACCGCCAATCATGTTCCCGTGCATCAATTTCCACATGGTCGTCGTCGTCAATGCTTATGGCATGGCGAGGAATCGCACGACGCAGTGCGGATGGCGTTCCTTCAGGGTTTAAAACGCGCAAAAACACGCACACCGCGCAAAAACACCCACAAAAATTTCGCCGGCGGGCACACAAAAATAGTAAAAAAAGAACGGCGATGAAAAAGGAGGAAGAAAAATCCATTAGTGTGGCTCTTTCATCATTAAAAAACACCCCACAATGCCCCCTACCGTACCAGCATTCCAAAACCGTGCAAATCACCCAAATAAGACTCCAGAACATGCTCAAGTCAATAAAGATGAATTGGGTTGCAAAAATAAGTCTATCTGATTCAGACAGAGAGGGTTTAAACGATGCAACATGCTTAATTTGGTTTAAATTTGGATAATAATAAACCCAAAAATGATCCAAGTAAGACAACCCTAAGAAAGTATTGGGGTGCGTTTTATTGTGAACGGAACTGACTAACTGCGTTCACCAGTTAGCTCAACTGGCATTTTCACGTGGACGGGGTTCAGCTGGACGGGCGTTTTAGCGTGAACAGCTCAACGGGATGGCTTGGCGCGCAGTTCAAAAACCGCCTTCCGTTCAACTGCGTTCCTGCTGCATAGTAGAACTCGGGACGACCCCTAAGCACGCCCTAAGCTTGACGGGCGTTTTATTGTCAACGCTCGTTCAACTGAGCCAGTTGAACGGCGACCTGCAGAACGTCCGTTTTATTGTCAACGAGAGCAGTTCAACGGAAGAACTGGTGAACGGAACAGTTCACAATAAAACGCACCCTTGGACAGTTTAAGAAGTTCGTGAAGAAAATATAAACGTACAGTACAGTACGCGGAAGTCTAATACACTAAAATAACTTGTACACATTATGGGTAAGTGTGCTGTAAGGCTAACCTGTCAATCGGGAAGAGGTTAGTTCATCACGGAGGACCACATTTTGCTCTGTCGCAGCCAAAGGGACAAAAGGGATCTTGGGTGGGTCAATAAGGGAAGAGGAAGTAGTGACAGGTGCAGTAGAAGAAGAAGAAGTGGAATAAGGAACTTCGCTCGATTCCCATGTGATGACGCGCTTACGCACAATGCGCGTCACCTTGCCTTGACCGTCGTCCACCTCGATTTCTTCCTCGTCGGCGTTCGCCATCCGATCCGAAGCTCTCTGCAGTAGTTCGTGCATGGCAGTTTCGCTCATAGCGCTCGGACTGCCTTCGACCACGATGCGTCGCTGGATAACGCGGGTCAAATGGACGTTCCCGTGCTCGTCTTCCCGTCGCGTTTCACGAGTATCTTCTCCTGCGCCAAACTGCGCCATGTATTGACGCAAGCTCTCCTCGGCGTTGTCGCCTTCGAACTTGACCTGCCGAATCTCGGGTACCATCTCGACCTTGCGGTGGATTTGGTAGGAATACCCGGGTTCTTGGATACGTTCCTTAGTTACCGTAACGCGATTCCCTGATTCATCGAAGAATTCTTCTTGCATGTCAAGTCCACCTGCACCAGCCATGGCGCCTTCAATGAAACTCGCTGGCAAATCTTCTAAACATGTGGCGGCCCTGGTACCGATGATCGTATCGGTAGAGGACAGCATGGCCGCGCGATTCTCGGTGGCGTCCAAGGTGTCTGTACTGGACATCATCGCACCTGATCCGCCGCTCGTCATGCTGCCGGACATAATCGAATCGGTTTCGTAACCGGTCGCTCGGGTTGCTGCCGAGCTAGTTTGGTTATTGTCTAAGGAGTCGCAAGATCGGAGAAGGAGGTTATTCAAATCATGGGGCAGGTCTTCTTGTCCACTGGAACTGCTGGATTCCGCGCCAGCCATCGCTTGCAAAGAATCCGTATCGGGGCCCAGAACTCGTCTCGAAGAAGGATCTTCTTCGATCGAATCAGCGCTGGTTACTAAAGGATCTCTTATCAAAACTACTTCCAGGGAATCAGCCGGGACTTTCGTTCTAGAGTCTAACGAATCAGAGTAAGACCTATGGACAGCGCCGCTGACGACTTCCAAAGAATCTAAGGATTCGGGTCCTTCAACTCGACGCACTACCCCTGTCTCCAGCGAATCTAAGCTTTCGGTCAGGTCCCGCGAGGGACGGAGCTCCAAAGAATCAGCAAATGAGCTAGGGGCTGAGGGTAACGACATCGCGTGGATTAAGGACGGTCCAGTGGACGTTTTGATTCGTGTGGTGGTGATTTGGTGCTTCACCAGAGTGGTGCGTTGAAATTCAGAGTGATCGCTCAAGTCGCTGGCTTCAATCGATTCTGTCTTTTCAATGAAGCTCGTGTCGGTATTACTGAGCCCAGTGCTACCCACCGAGATCTGCCGGACGCGAATGGCGCGAGTTGGGGTATCGGGCAAGACTAGATCGTCGACTTGGGGAGGGGGCGGGGCGTTCGCGTTAAACTTTTCGACATTGCTTTGGGCTTGTCGGATAATTTCGTCAATTTCAAACATACGCTGTTCGTAATCATCAGAATCGGTGTCATCGTCCCCTCCACGGCGTCGACCCTCGCCAGGATCAGACATGGTCTCGCAGCTTTCGGATTCTGAGACTTGACTTTCATGACCTTCGTCAATCTCCGACAACAAAGCCTCTTGCTGCTTCGCTCGCTCATCCACACGAGCCGCTTCGGCCATTTCTCGTTCGAGTCTTTCGAAATCGGTCAAGGAGCTAACGGAGATGTTATCCCCTGAGCGATTTGCCCGGCGCGAATTAAGAGATTCGGAAGAGCCCGAACCGTTGCTCTGGCGACGCAGCTTTTCCAGCAACATGTCCCGTTCCAATCGCTCGAATTCTTGCAAAGAATCAACAGACATGTCGTCATGCTCGCCACTGCGCGTAAAGTACTTGCGGCCACTCAACACGTCGAATTCTGGGGTGCTGCTCAATGATTCTTTGAAGCGTTCGATATCACGACGATCGGCACCATTACAGCTTTCCTCATCTTCCCTACCTTCTTCAATGTCCGCCAAGTGTTGCTGAGTCCTTGCGTCCACGCCGAACGCAGGATCAGTAACTACCGTGTCAAACTGCATGGCGATCCAATGCTTTTGGTTTTCGATATCCTGCAAATCCGGCTCGGGTAAGTACTCTTCCCCGTCTTCCTCGTCCGGGTCGGTATTACGCTCAAAAGACATTTCATACGCATAAGTACTCGTTGGTAGCTCGGACGGATCAATGCGACGAGCTACCAACGCCGGTGGTGATTCCAGTTCCTCTTCCGGCATAACACTAGCTTCATAATCGGGGTCATTTCCTGCTGCTACTTCTTCATCCCGCTCTCTAGCCTCTTGCTCTTGTTGCCAGTCTTCCGGCAGACTTTCAACTCCCTGACAATCGACGTCATCAGCCGGATCTATATTTTCTCCCATGCCTACGCTATGGTGGGCAATGTACATTTCTTCTGATTCGGTCAAGTACGAAAAGCGTCGGTCGCCAGTAGGACTCGGATGCTGGACTGTGATATCCGGTAAGGGGGACCGGGACAATGGGTGAGGACTGGTGACGCGATCCGCGGAAAGGGCTTCAAGTCGAGCCGAATGATCTTCCTCGAGGCCTTGAAGCTCCTCGATGGACGCAGGCGAGCAGGGTTGTTCAGCCGAAACCGAGGTGGTCAAAGCTGTTACTGTACCGGGTTCGGGGGTTAAGGGTCGAGGAAGTATATCTTCGACGTCGGTGGAGGAGAATCGAGTAATGCTAGCTAGCTCGGAATCAGGGCGATCTTCAGACGCCCCTATTTCAATAGATGTTGGGCGTTGCTGGCTAGAGGACGCGTCAGTGCTGAGTGCGGAATCGCTGCAAGATTGGGGTTGGCTAGTTATGTTCGACACTTCGTCGTGCGTCTCGATTTCAATTTCGCGGCGCGAAATAGCTTGGTCTACTTCCGTTTCGAGTGATTCGTCACGGGAAATGCTGCTAGTTATGATCGTAGTCACTCGACTCGAACTTTTGGAGGCGGTCGTGATCTGGGTACTCACAGTCTGGTTAATACCTTCTATTACGGTCGACATGGTAGTGGTGGACATGGTGACATTCTGCGGCTCGACTTGGCCGATGCTACTCGATCGGCTGGTGCACGTTCCAGCTTCGGAAGTGTAGAGCAGATCTTCCTCGGTTTCTTCACCCGGAGGCTGTTCTACGACCGTCGTGAGGGTGATATCCGAGACGCTGGAGATGGACAAGGTGGGATTGGCGTCTTCATATGAGAAGAAATCGTTTTGATCCACTTCGGGTTCGTCGGAATCCCGAGCGGGTGATTCATCGGAAGTGCTTCGCGATTCATACAACGTACGAGGTTCGGGATGGAACGTCATCTCAATGGAACGCTTCATGCGTGGTTCCATGGGTCCCATCATTTCAAACCCGCCATCGTCGTCTTCTTCCAAATGACCTTCACGGTCTGCGTTTTCAGCCATCGATTCGGCAATCTCGGCCGCTGACGGCACCATTTCGAAAGGACTCTCAATATCTTCGGAAGTTGGCTTGGAAGAGACTTCCGCGGTATAAGGGAACTCTAGAGGGACATCTGTTGGTGTCAGATCCCGTTCTACGACGTTAACATCAGCAGTGGAGACAACCAGCGTCTCGGACACTTCACTAGGAATGTCAAGACTGGCTCCATGACTGCCCGACACCTCCGAACCGAAGGAGTTAACGGAATCGTGGGAGCTGACCGAGCTCACGGAGCTAACGGCAGTATAGAATTCATGGGAAGTAGCGGAGCGAGAGGATACTTGGGAAGTGAGCGCCGTTTCGTACTCGGAAGATCCCAACGTGGTACCACTGAACAACGCTTCCACGTCCGAGGAACACGGACGACTTGCGGCCAATTTAGCCTCTAAGGAAGTCTCCACGGCGGTGTAATAGGTCGTGTCACCGGAAACGCTGGTTGCGGATCCGGGTGATGTTATTGATTCGCGTTTTTTCTCAGTCTTATTGTCAAGGGACTTGGGATCGGACGCTAATCCAAATTTCGGTGTTTCCAATGGCGAATCCGTGGAAGTAGGACTCGGAGTAGACTGTTTTGTGACCGTACCATCGGACACGATGCTTTGTTCAGGTAGAATGGGCAAGACTTCCGTCCCCACGACCCGCGAGGTAACGGTACGTTCGACGACATGGGTAGCAAGTTCTTTGCGTTCCAAGTTGAACTCTTCGTGCATGGTCTTCAAAGTGACGTCATGCGAAGTGACTTGGCTCCGTTTTTGATCTTGTTCGTGTTTTTGGAGCATGGAGAGCAACTCGGGTTTGATTTCGAAGTCAGAGGGCGAGGGTTCTTCGAGTGGTTTGCCAGCTTGGCGCTTAGCTTCCTGGATCTCTTCTTGAGCCGCGTCAATCGACTCTTTGACTTCCGCGAGGGTCTTTCGAAGCACTTCCTCTTCGTGAGGCATGCTTTCTACCTTGGTCGGAGCAAAGGTATGACGAGGAGGGATGGCAGGAGCGATGAGTTCCGTGGGAGAGAACTCGACACCGCTGAAACTACTGCGCAAGTCTTCGTCAGTGATTTCAAAGCTCACTGGCATGTCTTTTTCTTTCATTTGTTGGATTTTGCGTTCGGTGACTTTCCCGATCAACTCTACGTGGCGCTCGTCATAGTCTTGATGACTTGTAACTTCCTGTAAGTATTTGCTGATTTTGGCTTCGGTTTCTTCCGTAAAGCGAGCCCCGGAATCCGTTTTGGGAACTGCTTCCTCTTTCAGCGAAGACGACACAGCCGCCGCAGTCGTGGCTTCCGTTAAGGGGGACAGTAGTTCCGCTAATTTGGGCGCTTCGATTTTAATTTCTTCGATCATTTCTTCCGCCACTTTCCGTGCCTCGTCCAAGCTATTTGCAGAGTCCTCTTCGGGTTCTTCCTCAACTTCTGGATCCAAAGAAATGTCCCTTTGAAGCGCTGCATTTTCAGCTTCGGGCTCTTCAATATCCTCATCGTATTCTACGATAACTTGCTGGTCGATAGAAATGTCGCGGACCATTTCCTCGGCAATCATTTGGCTTTGAACTTGTACTTCCCAAACGGATTCCACCAAAGATTCTTTGGGAATGGAGAGAGGACTTTTGGGTTCATGGACGATGATGGAACTTTCATCTTCGTCGATGCTCGAGGCTATGGAAGCATCAGCTTCTTGTTGAGGTTCATATACGTCCGAGCTGCGGGTTACTTCAAAGGGACTCCGGGAACGACGCGATTCTTCTACTTCGGGGTTGTCAATATGGTCCACCCCCAGGAACCCGGTATTGACGAACGCCATGTTCGAGAAACGCACGTGCTCGTCATCGGATTCGGAGCTCACTGCTAACGAGCCTTGGGTACCAGTATCAGGATGGTCTTCCGAGGCCCAGTCAACGTTAACTTCGACGGATGAAGAGATCGAGCCGCGTTTACTGAAACTAGCCCCGTCAAGGCCTTCGTAGTCATCTTCCGGCAGATCCATGGAGGATTGGGGCTCTGGCGCTAGTTTCCGGACATCTTGGTGCAATTCCGGGAAGGAATCTTCAATGGATCGGGGATCTTGGACAGCAAGTCCCGTGACAGTTTCAGAGATTTCCACTTCTTCAGTGGTACTGACTATGGTTTCGGTCACGTGCGAAACGAGCTCGATTACTTCCTGGACAGTTTCTTCTCGCCGGAGCGAGTCTTCGTCGAAAACAACATGGCGCGTCTTTTGGACAGTTACTGTTTCTGTGCTGGAAGATTCAGTGTTCTCTGCTTTGGAGAGAAATGGTTCGAGCTTTAGCGTACGTGGATCGATGTCTTCACGGCTAAGGATTTCAGGCAGATTAACCGTTCCTTCCAAGTAAAAATGCTGCTCAGTGGTAATCACAGCCTCACTGGAGGATGACTTTTCGATCACCGCAATTTCTTGCTGGAAATCTGAACGTACAATCTCTCCTGGTTGGACGCTTTCTGGTTTGATGTCTTCAACAACATCGAGTGCTGTACCTCCCGCAATTTCATCGTCGAAAACGGCTTGTTCGGTATGGGAAATGGTTTCTTTTGTTTCGCTGGGGAGTTTTTCTTCTGCGAAATGCGTTTCTTCCAAGTGCAACTCTTCTTCTGGGGCAGTAATAGCTTCGGGGGATGTAATATCTTCTGGAGAAGACAACTCAACAGTTTCGACACTTTCTGTGTCCGAAACAGATCGCGTTACTTCAACTGGTTGGGAAGGTTCTTGTTCGGTTTCCTTCGAAACATCTAGTTGTGGAGTGGTACTGGTTTGCTGCAGATGAGTTTGGTCGATTTGGGAAATAATTTCTGCTCTCTCAACAGGGAATACTTTTTCTGCGAGATCAGCTTTGTCTTCGTAGAGATGTTGTGAGTAAGTGGCGGTTTCGGCGGAAAAGGACTCGAACTTTAATTCATCTTTGGACTTCAGGACTAACGGAGGAGTTTCTGACGGTTTCGCAAGCGTTTCATGAATTTCTTCAAAAACTTCTCCTATGACTGCTGACAAACTCGTGACTTCTTCGGAGGGAATGATCTTCTCGGTATAAGACATGCTTTCCGTTTCTTTGGGACTGAACTTATCGGATTCTTCGCAGTAAACTTGTTCACGAGTAGGAGTAATTGCTGCAGTTGAAGAAATCTGCGTTATTTCTTTGTCTTCTAGCTTAAAAGCTGGTTCTGGGATTTCTTCTGTTTTTTCAATCGCTTCGAAAGTTTGTTTTGCAACTTGTTCCACAACAACTGGAATAGTGTCTCCTTCGCGTACTTGCTCGAAAATTACTTCTTTGGTACGAGTAATATCTTGGTCTTCTCCATCATGGAATGACTTTTCTGCGATTTGACTGTTTACTTCTGCGATTTGATTGTTTACTTCTGCGATTTGAGTGGTTTCTTCCAAGTAGAGGTCCTGCCGTACGGACGTAGTTGTTTCCGTCGAGTAAAGCTGTTTGTTTACTTCAATTTCTGACAAGGAGATTGGTTGTGCAATTTCTTCCAATTTGGGAGACACTTGCTCGAATTTTTCTTTGACGTCTTTCACACTTTCTGGAATAGTATCTGCTTGCCTTTCCTGTTCCAAAGCAACTTGCTTGGTAAAGGAAGAATCTTTGCTTTCTTCTTCACGAAATTCTTCCGAGCTTTGATCAGATTCTCCCAAGTAGAAATGGTGGCGTACAGACTTGGTTGTTTCAGTGGAATGTAATTCCTTGTTTACTTCGATTTCTGACAAGGAACCGGGCAGTACAATTTCTTGGTCCTTTTCAGTCGATCGTTTGGTCCTTTCTTTAACGTCGTCGAAACTTTCTGGAACAGTGACAGCTTTGCGTTCTGGTTCCAGTATTACTTGCTTGCTAAAGGAAGAATCTTTGCTTTTTTCTTCACGGAATTCTTCCGAGCTTTGATCAGATTCTCCCAAGTAGAAATGGTGGCGTACAGACTTGGTTGTTTCAGGGGAATGTAATTCCTTGTTTACCTCGATTTCTGACAAGGAACCGGGCAGTACAATTTCTTGGTCTTTTTCAGTCGATCGTTTGGTCCTTTCTTTAACGTCGTCGAAACTTTCTGGAACAGTGACAGCTTTGCGTTCTGGTTCCAGTATTACTTGCTTGTTAAAGGAAGAATCTTTGCTTTCTTCTTCACGGAATTCTTCCGAGCTTTGATCCGATTCTCCCAAGTAGAAATGGTGGCGTGCAGAAGTAGTTGTTTCAGTGGAATATAATTCCTTGTTTACTTTAACTTCTGATAAGGAAACAGGCTGTGCAATTTCATCCGACTTTTCCGTCACGCACTCGGTTTTGCGTTCAACTTCAAAAACGTCTGGAATTACATCTGTCACGCGTTCTGGTTCAGGAATGTTCTGGTGAACGTCTTCCGTTAGGAATGTATTATGTTCAGGCAAACTTTGTGGACTTTGTGGCGTTTCTTTTAGCGCAGTAATAGATTCTTCCTTTTCTTCTTCTTTCGTTTCAACTCCAAATACTTCAACTTCGACTCCACGCTGTTGGTAAACCAGTTGCTCTTCCGTTTGTCGAACTTCTTCAGCCGTTTTCGTCAATACTGGCGACTGAAGAATTTCGAGCACTGGCTCGGAATTGCTGCCGAACTCCGCGTCTGGTGAAACGTCTTTCGATGGCCGAAATACGTCATCGTGGTTAGTCTCCTCCAACACCTCTTTCTTCTCTAACTGAGCCGAAAGCTCAACAAGCTTTTCATTTCCTCGCAAAGTTTCAACAATCGCTGGCGCAATTTCTTCGACTCGAGAACCTTCGTGTTCAGTTTCCTCGGACATTTCTTCTTCTAGAATAGTAGCTGTCTGCACCGACGAAGGTTCTTCGACGCGTTCGCTACTATCTTCCGATAATTGCATAATGGAGTACGGTTGTTCTTCGTCCGTGAGAGCTTGCAAGGTATAGGTAGCTTGACACTCGGTAGCCCAGTCTTTAACGCTGCTAGGCGTCTCCATCTCCGTCACGCCTTCTGGTGGCGAGACTTGGAACGTTTGGGAGTCGGGAGCTACTGGTTTGTCTTCATATTTGTTCTCATATTCTTCCACAAAGACTCGCTCGCCGTCTTTGTAGACTTCTTTCTTGGTGTGCTCGTAATCTTCGCTCAGAATGGTGGTTCCATCGCGGACAACCTCCTTTTTGCTCGTGATGTCCGCTATTTTCAAAGAAGCTGATTCTTCGGACGTCGTGTAGGACAACTCCTGCAAATCAACTGCTTGATGGTACTCTTCAGTCTGGACCTCATGGCAGGCGTCCTTTTGAATGCTCGTCTCAGATTGGTATTCGTGGGAAGTATGGGACTCGAACGTGGTCATTTGATGGGATTCGTCGTCGGACTTTCGCTCGAAAGTGTCTTTGATTTCTGAGGAAGTTTTTTCCAGCATGTCTTCGTCGGTCAGGGAATGCTTTTCGGTTTCTTCGTGCTGCATTTGCTCTTCAATGACTTTACTTTCTTTGTGCTCGCTCGTGGTTTGCTCGGAAACCACCAATTGCTCCTCTTCTTCCACGCTGATGACTTCTTTGACTTGGACTTCTTCTTTCTCCTCCTTCGACGTCTTTTCGGTGGTTTTCACCGTCTCGACCGTGGAAGTGGTGCTTTCACGGTTGGAATCCGACAAGGAAACTTTCGTTACAGTATAACGCCCCACTTCGTAGAAATCTTCAGAAATGACGGCGCTGCTACGCTCAGATTTGGTCTCGCGTTGCTTGGCAACGGGACCTTCAAAAGATTCGTCCGATACGACAACGCTACTGCGCTCGGACTTGGTTTCGCGCCGCGTCGTGGTCGAGGATCCGCTGGAGATTTCTTCCCAGAATTTCTTCCGCGTCGCGTAACTGTCAATGTTTTCCTGGACGCCGGGAGAAACGTCTTCGGGATCGGTGGAAGTCGTAGGTTGAGCTAGCAATTGGAAGATTTTCTCCTCCATCGAGTTGCGTACTACCTCGGTACTGGCCACGGTACTGCCGGCCGGTACTCGGCCTTCACTAAGCAGTCGTGTAATGCGAACTTTGCTTTCGCTTTTCAAGGGAACGTTTTGAGCTTCGGAGGTAGACCTAAAGAGTGTGCGTTTGATGTGTTCCACGTTGGTGACATCTTCCGCCGTCGACGTTACCGTCACGACGGCAGGCGTGAGAGGCGTGACGATCGAGGCAGAACAGGTAGGGATCAGGGTTTCTTGGAAGGTTAACAGAGGGTGAGAATCGGGAGATGCGATTCGAGTCGGGGTGGGAGTTCGTCGTTGTGGCAGACCAGAAACGGGTGAGTCACCCGGGGTTAGTGAGGCATCTGGAAATGACAAGGGCACAGACACAAACACCTCCGTGTTACGCAGACTCTTGAAACATTTTGATTTTTCCCACCCACGTAAATTTCCCAACCGAGGCAAAAAAAAAGATCTAGCCTCCTTTTCCCTTTTCGGTGGCGAACTTAAGATAAAACACAGGCAACCAAGAACGAATGGCAGTTCTCAAGATATAAACCATAAACTAACATAACACCCGGCCGAATGGCAGGTACATAAGGTTCTGAAAACAAACGGTAATTAAAGTAAACTCGTGCATAATAGGATTCGGAAGAAAAGGAAGAAACAAACCCAAAACAGATCTAAACAGGTTAAGGAAGTAGTACGTATGAGTCAAGTCAATCAAGTCTTCAGTCCTGTTTTTAGTGTTTTTAGTTACAAAACGGGCGGGGTCCAAAAGGCCAAACGTCGAAAAGCTCTCAAACTGTTTTCTTTCCATTCGGGGTCGGTTAGCTTTTCCTTGAAGGGGGTGTTGTTTTAAAATGTTTAAATACAAAAATCCGCTGCGGGGTTGATCAAAGAACCCCGTGGCGCAGTAGTGGTGAGTGAACCTAGGCTTGAACACGCCATGGGCGCATAGGGCCATGCAAACGACCACGACGTGCTTAGAGTAGAATTATCGCCGGTTCGGCTACCTGGATTGGACGTGGACGGAACGCGGACGCGGCAGAAGGAAGACCCAACGAATGGCACCACGTCAACCGGGGTCATCTCGCCTTTTGTGGGGGTGGACGCTAAGTCGGCGTCAACGGTCGGACTACTTTCAGGTTCGGGTTCGGATACAGGCGTCTCGTGGTCGCGTAAAAAGACCACCTCAAACAGCGCGCCCGCGAGGACTTCTTCGGCCAACTGCTCAGCTTTGTGCTCAACTGACGCACCCGAGCGAGGGAGGTCGTTCAAACTACTAGCTAATCTTTGGGCGTGGGCTTTGGCTACAGCTTCTGGGGACGACGCCGAGTCGTCCCAAAAGGACTTATTCCGCTTGTTGCGCGGACGGCGTTCGGTGTACTCGGTAGGTAAGGACAGCGGTCGGACGACCAGCTTGGATTTCGCGTTCAAGTCTTCCACGTCTATGGAGACTGAGTCGGGATCTAGGCCCGTTTGGGAGTCAAAGTATGTGTTGGCTTCTATGGGTATCGGTACGGAAGCACGAGACCGGGACACGGGAGTGTCCGATCCGGAATCGTGAGCGGAATCGAGGTAGTCAGACTCCGAGTCCCGTAGGTTCAGGTCTAAGTTAAAAACCGAATGCGCATTTTCTTTAGATCTTTATCAATTATGGGCTTAGCTAGTACAAAAGCGACGCCACAAACGGACAGTTAGTAGTAAGAGACCTCCCGATGGGTGATGTTTACGGCAAGGAGCCTTCGATCATTTTGCCCTTACAGACCCCCCTCTTGTTCTCCCCAGGGTACGTTTTTGTTTTCTTTCATATTTTATCATGCAACTGCTACGTGTGACACTGGTTTGACCGCTGGGTGCCTTTCTTTTCTTTTGTTGGGTTTGGGTTTATCTAGGGATACTTCTACGCTAATATGGCTGTGCAGATTAGTAGGGGAGTGCCAATATGCCACAGGCATGCGGATACGTCCAAATTCCCGAGGTTTGGTGGCCTACAGGTTGCGCTTACCGGCCGCTGCTGACTCTGGTGGGGTACTCGAGTGGAGCTTGAGCCCCGCAACCTGGACGCGACCGTATTGTCCTTGAGGTTGAGCGGAACCCGATCTTGAGGTAGATGACGGGGTACGGGGACGCGACGAAGGCGCAGGTGAAGGGGTAGTCGACTGGGAGTAAGGTGAGGTAGAACGGGAAGACGAGTTAAAGATATTGGCAAAGGGACCTCTGCGGGTCATTTTCAGGTCGTCTAGGTCTACAAACTCGCGGATGCTACGAATCTCGATAGATTCTTTGCCTGCTTCGGTCGTTCGGACCAGCAGCTTAATTTCAGCTTTGACCGGACGGCCTTCGCAAAGAGCGTAATAAGAAGAGGGAGGCAAGGTATCGCCGGGCTCGCAGCAGCTACTGGGAGATCTGGACGAGGAGGAACGAAGGTCGTCTTTTGTGACGCGAAAGGCCGGAGACTGGCAAAAGAGAACTGGGTGGTTCTCGTCTACTTCCATTGAATCCTGACGTTGTATCTGACAGGCCTCCAAAAGTTGGTTAAAGCCGGAGTGTGAGTCAGTCTCAAGGTTGGAAGGGTATTGGATAGAGTCCCCCAACTTGCGCGTCGAGTTCAATGTCTCAGAGTCGCTCTCAAGGCAAGGGCTTTCGTCCTCAACTTGTGTAGTCGGAAAGAAAAAAAACCAAGAGGGGAGGAACCCATGAAACCAACTGGTTCATGCTTCTTGACTCATGCTTTACAATAAAATATAAAAAAAAATAGAAAAACAGTGTGAACACGATGAGAATGTTCTGAAGGAAAACCCCCCAGCAATAAATTGGATTGGGATCCATGCTGACGTAATTAGTAAGAAAAAAAAGGAGTCAAGAAGGAATTAACCAGTACCTGTGGACTGAGAAGTGTCATGTAAAGCATGAGAAGTAGCCCCGGGCTTACAAACTAAAACAGGAAGCAAAAGAAGCCATAAGAATCTCCAATTTGTTCAGACTCGGCAAGTTGTCACCCCATTTCTCCTCACGTTTCTTCACGGTTAGTCCGAACAAAACACACATAGTTTAACATGGAAGAGAAAGCTTACCTTGGGAACTCTGCGACGAGTCCGCGTTCTCCTCGGCCATCTCTGCAGCTGCAAATTCTGCAACACAATAGACAGCGGATTATAGCGCTAAGTCTACCCAAACCTACGCTTATAGCTATCTACCAATCCCACGCGTCACCTTCGTACCTTGGGATCCCCCCGAATGCGGTTCTTCTTGGCTCCCTACTCCTTCCTGTTTATTACCTATGTCTGCCTATACTCTACCTTGATGTTCATCCATATCGCTAACTTCGATATCCTCAACGTCGGTCTCGCCGTCGGTAGCTTTGTTTCTACGGGAAACAGCTAGTAAGTTCCCGCTAGCGGTGCCTAACGCTGGCTGATCGTCGTCGGAGATATCTGAGTAATCTTGCTGGTCGGAACGCGATGGTAGAGACAGCAAACCCCGCCCAGACGAACCATCCTGTACCCGCACCGTGGTACGTTCCTCGAAGTATAAATCTGGGGTGGCCATGCGGCTCGAAGGATCATCTTCGTCCCCAGAAACACCCAAGTACTCCACGTCGGTACTTCCGCCTTCAGCGTCCGGGACTTGCAGAGCACCATAGGGTGAAATACTACGCTGTTGATCATTGTTTTGAGTGATGATCTGAAAGCCTTGTTCGTCTTCTTGGATATGCACCACACGTCTTACAGCGGAAGTCATGGCCGGGCCATTACGGGGAATCGTTGGCAAAGGGGTTTCGGGAAGGAGATCGTCGCCTTCCATATCAATATCTTCAATGTCCGTAGTACCGCCGTCCTCCCCAGCCCCTGGTACCAGCAAAGCTGATCCTAAGCCCTCTCGTAGCATTCTACTGTGCTCTTCATCATCCAGATCTTCGACGTCAGTCAAAGGAGGATGGAAGGATGAACGCGAAGACCTGCCACTCTCCATATCGCTCCCGTCGTCACCCGTAATCACGATATTGGGCGCCAAGAAATTCGGATCGACCACTGGCTGGACCTTTCGGGACCCTACTGCCTTACCCTCTGCTTGGTCTTCCAACTCATCGAAGTACTCGACGTCGGTCAGATGCTCTATATCTGCATCGGCGACCACTAAGTGGCTTTTGGTACCAGCTGATTTGGGGTTACCGTGCCTTCGATGGTGCTTCTTAGTCGGCACTGGACGTTTCGATCCTAGCTCGATTTCTTCGTTTCTAAACGTGGAAACTGCCGCTATGGCGCACTCATAGTCCTTCAAAACAGTTCCCATCTCTTCCGAGGAATTATATTCTATTTCGTCCATGCTAGCACCGTCCAAACTCTCAACGTCGGTGGCGCCATCTTCAGCATTAGGAACTGACAACATGCTACGGTACGTCGGACGAGCATCGTTGTCGGATTCAGCGCCCGAGTCCTGATCCACGTCCTGGACTAGGATATGCTTGGTGATGGTCTTTACGTGCGTTTTACCATCTTCGTCTTCGACGATTTCAATGATTTTAGGCCGTAGGGAGTCGTAGAAGCTTGGGATATCTTCCAAGCAAGTGACTTTCGCTGACTCTTCCTTTTCGACCTCTTCCTCATCCACGTCGAGCGTCTCAGTATCGGTAACGCCTCCATCCTCGTCTTGCAGATTAACCAGCAAGTGCTGACTGCTGATACTCGCACTACGCGAACTCTGCCTGTTCTTGGCACTCCTTTTCTTCTTGGTCTTACCACCGCTCAATCCCACCTTCAGCGTAGTGTCGCTGTCATCAGCTCGCTCATCTTCCCCATCCCCCGCTTCAGAATCGGATAAATTTTCCACGTCAGTCAGGCAATCCATTAATCCTCCTACAGCCCCGTGCTGAACGTAAAGCTCATCCTCGCCGTCCACATTGATCACTGGCAACGAATCGTTAACTAGAATCTCCATGTTGCGGAGCGAGACCGTAACTACAACTCTGAACCTTCCTCTACCCAATTCTCAATCAAGACTGCCTATTTACTCCTACTTCTGACTAAATGTTCCAGGAAACGAAGCCTTACATCCAGAAAAGCCGAGTGAAGAACCGCATTCGCGGAGAA
The DNA here is from genome assembly GCA_022832285.1 of Lepidurus apus apus. Classification (NCBI taxonomy): domain Eukaryota; kingdom Metazoa; phylum Arthropoda; class Branchiopoda; order Notostraca; family Triopsidae; genus Lepidurus; species Lepidurus apus. Next base: position 197,054 of record JAGJRO010000029.1, on the reverse strand, counting down.
ATGTGGGCGACCGAAGTCTTAGTAATGCCCCAAGTCTAAGACAATTAACAAAACTTCCTATTGAAGCTACCACGCACGTGACTTATTGACAACCCTCGCACGCTTTCTAAAGAACGTTCGCCCACCCGACTTAGGCAGCATGGCCTCGAAAACACTAATACAATAAAAAGCTTAAATGAGTTCTGCTTACCTTGTTCCAAGTTCCTTTGCTCCATTACGCTCGCATCCTCTGACAATAAAGTTTCTGCCTCGGCCAAGAGGGCCGCTTCTTCACGTTTGGCTTGAGGTTCAAAACCTAGGAAATTCGAACGAAAAACAACACTGAATTCGCGTTTCTCAGTCTAGAAGCTCGCTGCAAAACTATAGGGAATCCGTTGGGAATGTTCGAGAAGCCATTTTGGAAAATGTAAAAAGCAAGGGGAAATGTTAACTGGTCAAAAGCATATAAACCAAGCAACAAAAGCTGCACAGTTTAGTGAGCCCAGTACCTGTGCTAACATGAACTTCGGTCGGGCTCGGCGGTGGCGTTTTGGAGGGGACAGCCGCTAAATGTTCCTTGTTTGCCTCGACTAAAGGTACAACGGCCATGATGGGCACAAGGAAACATACCAGATTACCACACCATTGCCCCCACAGTGACAGATAGAAAAATACGAAGAAACTAGGCTGGTTTTCTCAGACTCACCTTCGAAATCATGCTGTTCTAAAGATTTATTCTGTAATCCGGCGTTAAAGTCGTCTTCCAACGCCGCGTCAAAGTCATTTTCCACGTTTTCTTCCTGGGGCATGGACCAAGATTGGGAGAGAATCACTTCTCGGTGTGCTACTACTACTTCGTCGTCCTCGGCTTCGGAAACGATTTGGGAGGGACGGGCTGGTGTGCTGATAGCTTGGACAGACGCGGCATCGAGGCCTTGGTAGAATCGTTCCTCTTCTTCCCACGTTTGGTGCACCGTCGTCGGGATTTGCTCGGCTTTGGTAACGATTTCCACGTGTTCTACAGTGGTTTGTCTGGAAGTGGCCCAGTGGTCGGCTTGTTCGGTTTCTTCATCTTTGTCGTCGTCTTTGTCGGCGATGCGTTCGTCCTCAGCTTCTTCGATGATGACTTGAACGATCGGCTTTTCGACCTCTCGCGTATCCAGAACGGCCTTCTCTTCGCCGATGTATTTGCGTTCTTCTTCTTCGTAGAGGTTTTGCTGGCTTTCTTCGATCACAAGGTCTTGCTTCGCTTCGCCTTTGACTACACATGCATGCAAACCCCCGACTAAGTTTACTTCTTGCAACAAATAAAGAGACTGGAAACCTACTTGGCTGTGGCTGCACGATGACTTCCTCTTTGCCTTGAACGGGCTCAGCCAACTCTTCAACGGATTCAGATTCCTATAACAACAAAGAACACCCCTTCTCTTAACAAAGTTGCTAAAATTGGTAAAAATCGTTAAGAAAATTCTGAACTACGAATAGCTAACTAAAAAGCCACATTCAGTATATCTTAAAATGTAAACACTCATGCCATCGCCACAAACTATTATAGTTCAGCAAGCTAAGACTGAAGAGGATCACAAGTTTACCTTCATGTCTTTCATCCTCTAAAGTTAGCAGCATATATACAACAATTAGCTTCAGCCAGACACAAACAAACAGCACAGAAAGGCCAACCCCAGGATTATTTTACCTTCATGAGGTCTTGTTCGTCGTAGCTCACATCCAAACTGGTATTCCGCCGCAAAGTGGCATCGCGACTTGGTCCCAACTCCGCGCGGAGCATGTCAAATCCAGATTGATCCAAATGCACCTTCGCGATGGCTTTTTCCAAGTCATCTGTGACCAGCTCCACGTTAAAGATGCACTGGTTCACGATATCATCTCGTCCAATCTTCCTTAAGGACTTCTCCAGGGTATTGCCTACGGAATACATGCCTTTCTTACTCTATTAAGTGGGGAGTTTTTTCATGAGTGCGGACAGGGTACCTGTGGCTTTGTTGCCCGATTGCTGCATCCATAACCGCAGCATCACCATGGCTTGTTGGGAAGGACTAGTCGGGTATTCGGTTTGAATGATCTGGATATCTGTTTCAGGGATGCCTAATTGTCGGGCGAGCGGGACCCAATCGTGGCCGAGGAGGTTGCAAATGTCCGACAGCCTCAAATCGGCTTTGTGGATAGCTTCAGGCTTGTTAGGTGCGTAAACCAGGCCCACGTCGTGCAGAAACCCGTACTTCTTTTGTAAGGCGATTAGATCGGGTTCGGAAGGCGCGGTTTCTGGAGTGATCATGTCCGGTAACACGATATTCAGGTTGCAAATGGGTGTTTGCGGAGGTTCTCCTCGGCTCACCTTGGGTTCGCGCATAAACGCAATGCGACCCAAGGCTTCGGCTGAAGGATCTTTGATGTGAACGGTGAAGGGAAGTCGGTTTTCACGGAAGGCGCGGAAAGGCAGTGACAACTGGTCACCCGACTTGGTGACGGGCACAAAGTTCCCAGCAAACTCAATGTACTGTGATTTCGACTCCAAAACCTTTTTCCGGACATAAAAGTAATATGGCAATGAATTAGCAAACACTCAGCGATTACTCAATTTGATAAAAAACTTACTTCCACATCGCGACTCTTCGCAACTTCTACAAAGTGCTCTTGCTGCTCTAAGGTCTTTTCCTCTTTGTCGTCTGTCATGCAGAATAATCGCAAACGAGCTTCTTCTGCTTCATGGCGTTTGGCGAAAACGACAAATCTGCAGAGGAAAAAATAAACATAAATATCCACACAAATTGCTTGTTTTGCCCCCAGGAAATAAGTTACTTGGCCATAAAAGGGACGTGAATGGCTTCCCGGTACAAATCGGTGGCCATTTTGGAGGCTTCTGTCACGTTCCGGCAGTCCATAAGCCAAAATCTGGCCGAGACCGTGGTGGTGAAGGAAACGCAGTCATTGACAAATGTTAGCGGCGTGGAACCGGTGACGTCTTCCCATTGGGCTCGTGTGGTACCACCTACAAACGCAAAGTCCATATCTTAACGCACTAATCCTACCCGACTTAGTCAAAATTGGGCCATAAAGAAAGTATGAGAAAGCTTTTATAACAAGCTGACAAGTTTCCTGAAAAAATAGATATAGGTGGGGAAAAAACGAGTAGAGCAAGCAGCAACGGATAGCAGCGCTCTAATATATGGAAAAGAGACTCGAGACTAACATTTTATCTGCTTCAAGAGGGCCAGCAGGGTTTTTTGGAGAGATTTTCACAGAAGGATCGGATGCAGGGCTGTTGAAGGGGTTAAACATGCCGTGCAATTACTTTCCAACGATCCTGATAACCCAATAATCCCCATTTATGAATTTTTCATCAAATCCATCTTTAGAACAATGAAAGCGCGTAAACTGACACGATTTAAAGTCAGGAAGTTGCAATTTAAGATCAATTTATGCTCTTAATGAATATCTGATCCTTTCGTTGCCTCATCTCTTACTGTTTGATCTTATTCAAAATTAGATTTTAATCCTTTTTGATCTCCCTTGAAGTAATCCGATCAAAGATTTGCAGTCCAGCGGACTATAAATAAACGTTGATAAGCTAATTTCTGCGTTCGTGTCAATTTACCTTCTCAAGAAACGGATGCGACACCGAGCCGAAGCCTTACTGTCACAAAAAGACAGTTAGGGAGCGTAAGTAATGAAAGTTTGGAAGGAATTTGATCGTGCCCATAAGTGTGCAAGTGTAGAGAACGATTTTGACAGGGGTAATGTTCTCGTTGTTTTATCTTTTACCTTGCAAGGACCTTTTCCGAAAGAGCCCTGCCACCCCCAATAAGAGCAGCCCAAAGAACAGAAACAAAATCAAAATCCCCAAGATCTAGGTTACTAATCCGAACATAAAACTAACGACTAACATAAAATCATAAAAAACGAAAGCTTCTTTTCCGCTTCAAATACGATCATTGCCCGACTAACGACAAGGAGGGTTTTTCTAAACTAGGCGTGGTAAAGACATGTGGTAAGTGATAAGTTTGTGTGCTACACAGAAAACTTTCCCAAGACAACCAAAAAAGGCAGAGTAAAGGCAGAAATAAGGCTGGGAGGGCTGGGAGACAATAACTGGCTGTCGTCTTGGTGTGTGCATAAGGAGGCAGAGAAAGAAGACAAACCTGCCGCCGTTTCTGCTGCATTGCCTGGGGGAGTTATTGAAGGCAGGAGAGAAAGAAAGAGAAAAAGACACAGAAAAAAACAAACCCATAGGAGGAAAAATATCTCAAGAGTGTTCACACAAATGACCCTGATCGTGATTAAGTGACTTGGATCCTTCACGGAGCTAAAAAACAAACGCAAGACATATAACCAATCCTAGTTTCCTTATGTACACAAAGATTGGAAGCAGTAGAGGCCCCTGACGACAAAAAGGAGCCAAAAGGGGAAAAAAACAACAACTGAACAGCTCAAAGTTTGTAACTCGGGTCGCCTTACCCGTGATGCTGCAAAGGAGTCGTAAAGTGGGCGTGTCTCCGCTGTACTGGTTGATCATGCCCCTGGAGGCGGCTTGGGGAACTGGGATGGTAAGAGTGATGGGTTTGTGGAATTTGCGGCGTCGAGGTTCCACGGTAACAATGGGGCTGACGGCGACTCGGTTGCCCAACAATTTGACTACTAACTCCGGTGGAATGGGTTGAGCCTGTTGAGGAAATTGGCATATCCATCCAATACATAACACAACTCCAAAAACATAAAAACGGGTTCAATCTCCCGAACGAATCCACCAAAAATATTTGCCGGGAAAAATTTTTGGGAAATAATAAACCAAATCACTTAATTTTTTTTTTAAATCCGTTTTGAAAATTTTGAAAGTTCGTTGTTCACTGAAACTTTTTTCTAGCAAAATGACGCGTTATCAAGTCTAAGACACGGTCCAACATCAAGTTTTCAGGTGCCAGGACACGTTGTACAGCCAAAAAAGGAAAAAAACGAGGCATTCAACACACATTCAAAGCCATTCCGATTCCGCCAATAAAAAACGGAGGTTATGTAATAGAAAAAAACATGCAAGATTTTAGAATTTTAAACCCGTTTAAAGCCCCGGATCATGGAAAAGTTCTAGCGTGTTGAATCCTAATTCCTATTTTTTTTTCTGGCTGGACAAAATTCCGAGGCAAAGTGTTGGAGCCATGTTTTCATCTTTTTTCGTTGATAAATTGAAAATAAAATAATACTTAAGTAACAAAAAATCAGGAAAAGTTTGCAGGGAAGGGTTAAAGGGAGCAGCCAACCACCCCAAAAGCGAAGACGATAACCCCCAGCTTGTTAATAATTTCTTTATTAGGAAGCAAAAAAAGACACACGCTCAAGGTTTTACATGGTTAGTCAGGTGTTTCCCTAGGCATTTTGCAAAAATTTCCTACACTATATAAAGTTCCTGATATGCATTTGCATGGGTTAACACGAAAAACGGATGTTCTAGGAATCTCCCAGTTCCTCTAAGAAGCACATTTCCTCGCAATTTTGACTCAAGTAAAGATTCACCTGCCACATCTAAGGCTAAAAGGAAACCGTTACAGTCAACCGAATAATTAGCACACCTTAAAAAAATAAGCCAAGTTTTCACCCAAAAGCAGTGCGGAAAAAATGAAGCGTGCTCCATGCCAATAAATAAATATTATAACAATAAATTGCATCCCAAAGTACCGTAAAAACTGAGCATTTTGCATGTCAAACGTGCTCAATGGTTTCGGTTTCGACAAGAAAATTAATACTGGCAAGTTTCCAAGTTTCCATGAAAGTTTCCTTGGACAATTCCCTTTCGAAAGGAAACTTTCTCAATAAAAATTGGGAAAAAAATCAAATAAAACTCCAAAGAGAGAATTTCTCAAAGTAATTGACGCTTTCCTTACCACTCGATTCAACTGAAATGTAAATCAAGCGAAGGAAAAGAATAAAAAAAACTCACTCGCTTCTTTTCTGACGTCGAAAGAATAATCATGCTACAATTCATACACGTGACTAGATGAAAGTTTCAGTGAAGAACCACACTAATTACGAAGAAAAAGGATCTGGAGTATTGAGTCAAAAATGTCAGATCATTGGAACGTTTGTACTAAGTTGTTTTGGGCGAGCAAAAATAATAGTTTAGAGAAAAACAATTTGACTAGGTTCTCTTTTGAAAGAAACATTGCCGAATTCCATTCTTTTTCAGAGAGTGAATTCACCAGATGAGTGAGAATCTTTTCTTCTTGGGTAAGTGATTAATGGTGATCTTTTTGGTGGGAGCATTGTGGTTCTTGCGCCATTTAGTCAAATTTACCTGCAAGCCCACTTTGATCTTCTTGGTCAGTGCGCCTTGTGGGAACACAGCCTGCACTTGCGGCACAACAGTCGAAGACACCATTCCGCCTTCAGGTCCGATCGCATGCACTTCTTGACGCACGCGAGACACCACAGCAAAGTATTGAGGGAAATCGGTCGTCAGAATACGAGTAATGCGGTTCGTGTTCATGTCTTCCAATTGGCTCAAATCTATGTTGTTGTTTTTTAAATAGTTAACTTCCAATCTCTTTTAACCCATAAAAATCTCCGAATGTCTTTCCATTTCTTTTATTTTTTTACCTTCACCGTCGAAACTTTCATTCAAAACTTCCTGGACAGCTTCTTCCGTGGCTTCCAATGTGTGCTCGCGCCAAGTCTCGCCATTATCTGACCGCAAGATGATGATTTCTCTTTCCTTTCCACGCAATGCCGCGAAATGAGGCACCTCAATGATCACCGGTCTATAAAACCCCATCAGGAAATAAAAAAACAACAAAAAGTTTATTAGCTTCCCAGCAAATGAAAGGTAATAACGTGGAAGTGAAAAAATGACATTAAAAACGCCCATTTTACCCTAAGAATTTCGCTTGGTTAGGGCCCAATTCCAAGATACGACTCGCCAATGCTTCTCCTTCCATCAAAGGCGGGGGGTGTGGTAAACGGTCGCGTTTGAGGTATCGACAGGTAACGCGCATGGGACACGGCGCTTTGCGCGGTGGCACGATAACGCGCACTCCCGAATGTCTGCAGCCGCGCATGGCTCCGCCTCTGGCGTCCACCATAAAGCTGACCAAGAACCTATATCGATTCCGAACAAAGGAAAGATGATTTCGATTCCATCAGTGCATAACTCGAAATAAACTTGTCGACTCAACAATGATTTTTTACTTCACGTGTTGATTTACCAAACCAGAAAGAAACATGGATGCAATGTTCCTTATTCTCTCTCTTTTTCTAGTGTCATGCTACAAAGGGAAGCATGCTTAAAACGAAAACACAACTCAAAAAACTCGACCGACTAGTAAAGTAATCTAGTATGTAAAAGGATAAGTGACAACAACAGTCGTAATATATACTACTACATGACAACTGTGCCGTCAACGGATAACATAAACCGGCATTCCACTTGCGGTGTTAAACGTTATTCAAAGGGTACCCCATAACTTACGTTTTCCATTGTAGTTTCCTGTAGGGAGGCGTGCGATGAAGGAGCATGGAATAATATGGTTAGTTTCACACGCAAACTTTAGCTAGCCGGGTTAATAATAAAACTTTGTCTCTTTTTGTGCTCGTTTAAGGAGCGTTAAGCCTAGAAACGGTTTAAAGAGCTCGTTCTAGTCAGATGTTAAACTACGGACTAGGCGTCGTGCAAGAAAGCTCCCACTGTCCAAGCAACAAACAACCAAACTTTCTCCCAAACTGGGAGTAGGAATGAAAGGCATAAAATTAAAACCCCGACGAAAAAAAGGAAACAAAAATACAAAGGCTCCGCCCAGCAACAAACTAGCAAATTTCTCCAAACCGCAAGCACACAAAATAAGCTAAAAAATTAACAAAAAATAAAATGAAACAAAAAAGGAATAAAAAGAAGTGTCGCACCTGGACCTCCACATCCCAGGTCCCGCAAAGGACAAGGATCCGAGGGATGCTATAGACTCATCTAAACTGTGCATACTGAGTCTGCAGGGAAAGACACAACACACACACACATACAAAATCCGTGGACAAACTAATATCAAACTAAAGAACAATCGCAATCCCAAACCAAAACCCAAACCCCCGAAGTCTCCCACCCAACCACCAGACTAAAAACAAGAAAAACGAGTTGGTGACTTGGCCCAATAACAAACTGAAAAAAGTGCAAGACGCTCAAATTAGTTTCAAGCAAACTTAACAAGGAAGGCCTGCAATATGACAAGACAAACATAAATGGCTCGGCAAAAATTTTACACAATGCCATGCTCAACTAACACGCTTGTCAAACATTAAAAAAATAACTACGGTTGAAAAGCCAGAGCCTCCGTCACGATAACGCTCCTTTTGTGTCTTTTGTTTGTTTTCGTGTCTAGCATCCTTGAGGATCGAGGTTAAGATTAACAAGAGCTACTTCAAATGATTCTGGCACAATTCTATCCTGGTTAGGACTCGCCATATCCTTTCGTTGTTATTTAGAAACATACAAGTTTTCGTTGTAATAAAAGAAGTTCCCTTACCCGACACTAACCGGATGGCGAGCAATATCCACATTATCTGGGGCGTAGTTGCCTGAGAACTGGGCATAATTCTCTTTGCTCACTTGCATGTCTTCACTAATTGCGTCTGGGGAGAGAGAAAAAGAAATTTGCATACAAATTAGGAGAACTAATTCTTTAAATAATGAACTTGCAATTAATAAAAAAAACATACTTATAGAGCTGCGACGACCATCACGTTCATCGCTGGTAACATCCATGGGCAAAGAATCATCTCCCAAGGACTTCATCTCGTCCACAGTCAAATAACGGTAGGATTGATCGGCAGCCATGTTGTCTTCACCTATAAAGCGTGTCAAAACAAAAAAAAAGCATGATTAAGACCACCGTATTCCCCGAAGTAAGAGTGAGCCAACGTGAAAATGCAAATAAGAGAGCAAGTGTCGGACCTAGCGCGTGCTACCGGTTTTCGAGTAATGAGAAGGGACAACCTTCTTCCCAATTCAGCAAGGCTTTAGCTCCCATGCAAAAAATCGATCGCGCAACTGCCATTTCCACCCAAGCCCCAAGTAACCCAACCCTTTTTTCAGCATTATTTGTGTGTTGAAAGCTTAGCTCTAAGTTGTAAGTCTTCCCGTTCCTTTTCTTTCCCTCTTTTTCCCCCTTCCTTTGTGGGGAAACAAAGAACTTACGTTGAGTTCGACCCGTATAGCAAGGCAAGTAGATATAGCTTTGGGCTTCCCAACTATGAACATCGCTATCTACAGTATATAACCAAGGCAAATGCCAAGATGCACATCAAAATGCTCGTCATTATTCAACGAAAAATAATCATGCAACAATATTAGCACCCATTTTTCTTTTTCTTTCAAAACAAAAGAGGTCCAAGTTTCTACTTAAATTCATTCAACACGACTTGGGAGGAAAATTTTAAGTTCAAAACTTACCGCCTTCATCCTCGGAATCCGACATGAAAGTCTCTTGCATAGTTTCCGGAGCTTGGACCTTGTACTTTTCTTCCGTGATGGTCGTAACGGTAGTGGAAACGGTCGTTTCCGTAACCACTTTCAGCGTCTCCACCACAGTGATGTACCCCAGACGCTGCGCGATGGATAAAGGTGTTTGCCCTTGCTGTAAAAACGGAAAAAAGACCAAATAAATGGCAAAAAAAACAAGATAAACACATTCTTTCTTTTTCCCCAACTTTGTAAAAAGTGAAAAGGATAAAAGGCGAAAAAATAAAAAAAAGCGAACAATTACCGCTGTGGTGACGTTGGGAGACGCGCCATTTTCCAGGAGCAAGTTGATGATAAGGGCGTGGCCCTGTTGAGCTGCTTGATGCAACGGCGTATAGCCCTGGGCCGTCGTGGAGTCGACTTGGGCGCGATGACCCAGTAAGAAGCGTACCATATTCAACTGGCCAAAATGGGACGCCACGTGGAGCGGAGTGTACCCACTTTTGGTTGGCAAATCCACTTCCGCGCCATTTTTAACCAAAATAGCGGCCACATTAACGCGATCCTCTTGCGCGCATAAATGCAACGGTGTTAATCCGTTCTACGCGATGAAACACTCCCTGGTGAGTAACTAATTGCAGAAAATGCGTGGAAATTTACCTTCGCCTTGACGTTAGGATCAGCTTGGTGTTCCATGAGCAACGTAGACATGTCCGTGTGACCTTCTTGTGAGCTGAGATGCAAGGGAGTGAAGCCAGCTTTGGATTCAGCGTTCGTTTTCGCTCCGTATTCAAGCAACGTGGTCGCAATGTCCATCTAGAGTGACCCAAAACCTTGGTTAAAAGGATTTTGGAGTAGAAACAAGGAGGAAGCTTTACTTGATTCTTCTTAGCTGAAATGTGCAACGGTGTGTAACCGTTCTTGGCAGTAGCGTGGGGAGAGGCTCCTTTGTCCAAGAGGAGTAACGCAACATTCTGATGATCGTAGTGAGCTGCCACATGTAAAGGAGTCACGCCATTCTGGGAACAAAGCGAGCGTGAGATTAAGAATGCCAAGTCTTTTTCATGAGATACTGTCATTACTTTGCCCTGGGCGTCAATGGGTGCATCTCGCTGCAGTAATAACCTCGCTACCTTCATGTTTCCGTACTTGGCTGCCAAATGCAAGGGCGTAAAACCCTTCTTGGTAGCAGATGTCAATGCAGCTCCGTTTTCCAACAGTACAGAAGCCACCTACAAGACAAATCACGAGAATTTAAGGTTAGAGATGGTCTAAGATGCAAGTTATTGTTACGACGCACCTCATCTTGGCCTTCTTTGGCTGCAATATGCAAAGCAGTGTAGTTATCTTTGGTAACGGCGTCCACAGCGGCCCCATGTTGCAATAAAAGCATGACAATGTCCACATTACCGAGTCGCGAGGCAATATGCAAAGGCGTTTGTTGTTCCTGTGGAGGGTTACATACGTTTTAAGAGGGTACGTGACTGCAAAAGAACACATACTCGGGCTTTGGCATCCACTTGGGCTCCGTTGCGTAATAAAATCCGGACAATGTCGGTCTGATTTGCTCGAGCTGCCAAATGCAGCGGAGTTTCACCCCGGACGGTGGGCACGTTGGAGCCTGCTCCGTGTTGCAGCAAGTAGATGACGATATTCATGCATCCCATGAAGCTCGCCACATGCAACGGCGTTAATCCCGACTGTTTAATAAAAAAAGATTGAAAAAGTAAGTAACAAAAAGTGAAAAGGTAAATGACAAAAAGTCAACAAAAGATTGAAAAGGTAAGTGAAATTGGACATAAAAAAAAGCTTTTGCTTACCTCAGTCGTGGCTTCAATCGAGGCGCCATGCTTGAGTAGTAGTTCCACCACCTTGATGCGATTCTTCTTGCAAGCAATATGCAGTGGAGTGAAGCCGTTAAGTGCGCGGGAATTGGGATCTGCTTTCCGGTCTAAGAGCAGTTTAGCGACACGGACATGGCCACAGTGAGCAGCCACGTGCAAAGCTGTCAAGTAATCCACTGTCACCTCGTCCACGGGCGCTTTATGGTACAGAAGAATACGTGCTGCTTCTACATGATCGCCTTGAGCTGCCATGTGCAAAGGCGCCAATCCATTCTGCGGGAATAGAACGAAACGGGACGAATAAATTCCTTATATTCAATCTAAAAGGAGATTCTGGAATAAATAGATAAATTGCGTCATCTCATGCTTCCAGTACGATGGAAACAATTCGAGGTAACGTATCCTAGTGATTAATCTTGAAAGGAACATCACAAGAATAATAATACAACTAAAATAAACGAAAAATAAAAATAAAAACATCAAGTAAAGATTCCAGATATCAAAGCTTCTGAATTGCTTCCAGAAACCTGTTCCTTATCAACTCGAGATTTGTTTGTTGTGATTGAGCAGCCTTCCACCGGATAGGTTACCATGATTCCCAAGAATATAATTTGTTTCTGTTTCTCTCTTTCCTTGTCCCTTTTTTTACCTTAGTTCTGGACGAAATTGGAGCTCCCTTTTCTAATAAGACATCTACGACGCTTTCATGACCGGATCGCGCGGCGCAATGCAAAGGAGTTAGTCCATCTCGGGTTTTGCTTTCCAAATTCGATTTTTTCTCCAGGAGGAGGATCACCATATTGGTTTTACCCCATTTGGCAGCCACGTGTAGTGGGGTGATGTGATGCTAAAATAGCAAAAAACATTTACAAGAAATTGTATTAGCTCTCTTGTTGTCTTTTGTCTGTGTTTCTCTCTTTATCTTTGGTAAATTAACACTAAAAGCTCATTCAGACGTACTTTGGCTGGAAAGTTGACATCCGCTCCTCTTTGGACGAGCAGAGCAGCGATGTTCTCATTCCCATAATGGGCCGCAATATGTAAAGGCGTGAATCCACTTTTGGAGGTCACATCCGGATTGTGATCGTTCTGTGGAACAACAAAACACTTGAGACAAAACTCTTACCGGAAGAAAACACTTTTCCTTCCCATTTTTCTTTATTTTCGTATTGTATTTTTTTTTGTTTGGCGCTCTTACCTGCAATAATAGCGCAGCTGCTTTGCAATCGTCTTTCTTGGCTGCAATATGCAAAGCAGGCAGACGTACTTTACCGCGGGTATCATTTTCCAGGAGCACTGCTACGACTTTATCGTGCCCTTGTTGCAAAGCCACGGCCAACGGTGTAAATCCATCCTGGAAACAGTAAACAGATACTATGAAACCTATACATTCCCGTGGCTATCTGTAATTCCATAATTATTTATGGAATTCGCTTTGCTTTGACGACTTATTCAACAGAAAAAATGTTAAAAATAAATAAGACACAAAATCAACACGCAGATCGGTTTTTATACCTCAGTGGCCAAACTCTGATTGGCTGCATTGGCCAAAAGTAGTCTTACGACCCCATCATGATTCTCTTGGGCTGCCATGTATAACGGAGTGAATCCATTTTGCGACTGCACATTGACAGCTCCTCCGCTTTGAATCAATACTGCCACCACTTCTTCCTGACCGGCTGGAGAAAAACAAAATTTCACAGTAAATAGAAAACCACGCCGAATAAAACCGATAAAATCAAATCGAATAAAATGAAATAAAATCGAGGAGCGTTTCCAAAGACTTTTTTCTTACCCAACGAAGCGATGTGAAGTGCGGTATTGCCTTTCTTAGTGGAAGCATCCACCAAAGCGCCTCGACTCAATAACTCCTTAACTACGGCCACATGACCTTCTTTGGAAGCCAAGTGCAACGCATTTAATCCATTCTGTAAAAACAAAACAAACCATTTTTCTTATTTTAATACCGGTGGTATCTCATATTCATAAACTCGACAGTTTTACTCGTTCTTACGCCGTCATTCATTCGTATTCCCCTTTCTGTCTGCAAAAGCGGAATCTACGGTCCCTACGGAAATAAAAGAACGCCAACTCGACGCCAAATTGGCTCAATGCCAGTCATGGAAAAGTAGCTGTCATTTCCGTGACGTCAAAGCACTATATTGTCCAAAATTTGGGTGCCGAATTTGGCTTTTCTTTGCAAAGTCAAGTGGAGAAACAAGCGTTTATACGGTTAGCGACTCCATCTGTCAAGTGCTTGCTTCAACCCAGAATATTCCTTGTTTTTCCATCTTTTATCCCCCTTTTCCCACAAGTTTACTATGAAATGCAACAATACTAGTCAATCCCGGCTTTCCCAGATGGTCAATACATGCAACAATATCTCCCAAATCCCCTCCTGTTTCTCTCGCCTTTGCTGGTTACCATAACAAAGCCCCCCTTACTCCCCCACCTATATAGCAAGCCTTATAGCAAGCCTTATAGTAAACCTTATACAGGGTCGTTGTCCTAACGAAGACTATTTCACAAAACCCATTCATTATTGACGGCTTTATACACATATAGGCCTGGGCGATGAAAAGAAACTCTTATCGATCTCATCATTGATCGCGTTTTGCTATGACTCAACACTATGCCCCCCTTCCCCTCCCCTTTCTCACTTAGTAAACCGTAACAATGCCCTCAAAAAGGACAATCCATAAAATCGTTCATATAGTAAACATGGAAAAAGTACTTACAGCATTGCAAGTGTTGATGTCTGTGGAGGCTTTCAAAAACTCCAACACTTTTTCCAAGTTTCCAGCCCTGGCTGCTCTCAAAAAGCTCGCGTTGGCGTCCGACTATATGGAAAATAAGAAAATAACAATAACAAAAATGTCAACAACATTATTTCAGACTTCAAAGGCTAAAAATGAATGCAAAAATACTCCAGGCAGCTCTTAACATGCATTCACTACGCCCATATTTGTGAATATTGTACATGAGAGCCCAAAAGATCACATTTTATTTTCTCTTTCTCTCGTGTTGCCAACCTCTTTTTGTAAAACAGTAACTGGATCAATAGCTCGTGCGGCCAATTTCTTGTTTTGGTGAGTAAAAACGAACACCGCGAGGGACAAGGACTTGAACCAGCGTCCGATTTTTTCGTTCACAACAGTCCCCACAGTATAACACTGCCGAATGACTAGCCAACACACTCGAACCCACGTTTCCAATACCGTCTGTCCAGCAAAATACGAAGATTCGATTTCCATTTGCTTGATAGAGAAGGAGCAGATGCTATAGAACGATGTTGCGGCTTCTGTTTGTCGCAACGACTGCAAGATGTTTACTTGTCCGGACGATAATGATATCAGGAAACTTGGGGGAACTACTTACATTATAACGGTGGTCTCGCAAGGCTACAAACGTGTACTTCCCTCGCTTTTCTTGCCTTTTTGTTCCGTCTGCCCTGCTTCAGGGCAGAATTCTACGTTAATGACAGACAAAATTATCCGACTAGGGGAGACACCGACGAGGGCTAACAATTGTCGGGTTTTTGGTCGAAGGCTTTCTCATTGAATTTGTGCAATGCACCTTGGCAGGGCTTGTTTTTCAGTAAACTACCTCGTACCCACGCTCCTTTGACACGCCTGTTTTCTTCTAGCTACACGAAATAATAAATCTCACGATACAACGCCGTAAAAAAAGTAAAAGAAAGAGTTGCAAACAGCTACATAACCATTTCTTGTGACGAAGAGGATCTTGGAAAGGTTCCCAGAGACAAAAGCGACTCGTTACATGCAGTTGTTCCCTCCCTCTCAATTAATTACGCATACAAAGATCTGAATGTAGTAATCCATATTCCGACGTGACAGTTTCCAACGAACACGAACAGTTCACGATCAGTAACTCCTTGCAATGTAAACACTTAATAGTTAATCACCATAGGCATATAATACTATCTATGTGTACTATCTTTCTTCTTGGTGCATTCATTACCGTGTACTATCCTAACAATGAATTTTGAAGGCTTTATTACCGTATATTATGCTAACAATGAACTTCGAGGGCTTTATAACCATACACTAACCCTAACAATGAATTTCCAAAGTAAACAAGACACTGGGTGTTTACATAGTAAGACTAGTTAAGCAACGCCCTCCAGCGGAATGCATCATAGTTAACTTAACGTTACTAACTCCCCACGACAGAAATAAACGTCGAGATTAATCGGACAGGCGATCATGTGACACCCCAATTAACCTTTCCCGTGGTTGCGCTAGTTGGAAAAAAAGACTGCATGAGGGCGGTGTCCCGTTTACTCTGTTTCGATCAAGGAAATTAAACGTTTTTTCCTTAATTTGTTTCAGCTCCCTTCGAAAAGTTTCTGCTTTCATTTTGGGGGCAGGGGGGAGTGCAATAGCGTGGTGGCTTGGTCTTTTGGCAGACAGGAAATGTGATGCGTCAGCACGTTAAGGATCTTTGGATCTTTGGTCGTTTTAGGATCTTCAGCTGCAGGTTTTCCTCAACGTTCCACTCGATTCGATTCTCTTGACGTCAACTGGAATGTATGCTAAGTGGCTAGAACGTTTCAACGTTTTAAACCAGCTGAAGCCGGTCTAAAAGATCGATAGTTTGTCCAAAGTTTAAATAAGGAATTAAAAACAACACGGTTCGTGGTTTTCCTCTTCGCTAGCTTATCGAGATATGCCAGTACAGTAGCCCTCTATTACTGTGCATGTCTTCCCCGTTACCCACGCGACGAGCAGTAGTTTTGGCACGCGTCATATCTGCCGGTACTGCCCGCCGACATGCACTTCGGTTAAGCATCATGCAGTGCAGTAGTAGGAGCTACGAATCAACGGCCTGGCCAATTCGTACCAGCGAAGCTATGGAAACGTTTGTTCCCTCGTTTGGTGCACTTGCTGCATGCTGCACCTCCTTCCTTACCCTCCCCTCTTCCTTGCCGGAGTATCGACCGGGTCTCCGTCAGCGGAGAAAAGGGAAGCGCCCCAAAGCAAAGCAGGTCGCGTGCCCTTTAGCGGCTACCGTTCTTAAAACCCGAAAATGCCAATACTCTTACACCAAATAGAACTGTCTCCAAACGACAAAATGAAAGCAAAATGCAAGCAAATGTCACTTGCAGCTTTTGCTTTGTACTATACCACAAGATGTATAACGCGCATCTGTCAGAGGTCTTGTCATTAAAATCTCGTTAGGTCCAAACACTTCTTCCCTTTCGAACGTCGACGTTCATTTCAATTAGCGCTACACATGTTTCGCTATCTCTGGGTATCCAGCAACCTCCCAACGACTTAACAATTTAAGTAAAAAGAAGAGGAAAAGAAGAGAAGCCACAAGAAAAACCATACCAATCCACTGCCTTCGGTCACCATGACGATCTCAGCATGCCTTTCGGGGTCCGCTTGTAACCAAACAATCCACCTGTCTCCGGCTCACTCGACCGCACCGAAAAAAACTTGTCTTTTTACGTTCCTGAGACCTTCGTTTAATCCCTATTTGATCACCGTGGGGAATTATTGCTATAATAATGTGTAACCGAGCTAAAGCTGCGACTCTCTGGAAGTCAGTTGATGACTTTCGTCTGTATATGGATGCAGACAAGCGTCCGATGAATTTCGGGTACGGGGTTCAGAACCCCCCATTACAAGTCATGCGCACATGGAACTGCTTTAACTCCGGCGCTCAATTCGGAGGCACGTCCCCTTGTCCCTCCCAACCATCCCACAATCTACTTATTGGCACGTCACCCAACCCTCCAACCTGATGTCGTGTCGCACAGATCCTCGACCCTGAAAAACGCTACCCAGCACGGGCCAGGGCTCTAACCGAACGCTCATTAAAGCTTAACTCATTACCCCTTCAAACCTGCGCCAGCAGTCAAGTCAGCAGTTAAGGGGAGACCTCTTCAGAGACTTGTATCTACCATTGAAAATTGCCTTCCCATCTGCGATATTTCCTCCCTCAATACTTGACTGTACGTGAGTCGCAAGAGGAACAACAGGGACAGGAGGACAAGATTCCGCTTGCTTCCCTAGATCGTCCTCCGGTTTCCTCGGGGTGCCTTGTACCACTTGGATCAATAAAGTCTTATAATCGGGGAGGAGTCAGCGACGTCGGCGTCGGTAGCGTCGCCCCGAGAAAGGAAAAAGGCAAGGAAGCGAATAAAAGTGCTCGCAAGCAAGCTTGGGGGTGCTGCTGCATAACACAGAAGGAGAGAATGAAAGAACGAGAAAAGAGACCGAATGCAGACAGAGATCCCATCAAAACGAGAAAAAGTAATGATGGGAGAGATCTTGCTCTGGATTTCCCATTCATGACAATAGAAAAATAATCCCCTTTTGCTCCTGCCTATACTTTTGTTAACCATTTCGCTTCCAGGGGGTGAAAATATCCCTATCCAAAGGAAAGAAAAATAAATAAAAAATAATAAAAATGGATGAAAATTACGCAGGTAAAGTGCATATTCAATACAACGACGGGACAGGCTACCTCCCCCTATGCAAGTGTTAATGAGTCAGGTTCACACAGGTCCCTGCTGCTAATTTCCCACAGAATCAGGTGACTCGCAACGCCCGGAAGGCGATTGCATTTTCCCCAGCAACGTTTAAAGGGCCTTCCAAGATCAAATGGTCTTTTTCAACGTCGTTTGTCGTTTATTTCCCGTAATTCTTCTTGTGGTAAGCTGGGATCTAGAATGGGAAGAAACGAGGAAGCTTTAACGCTTGACTGATGATCAGGAACCAGAAAGAGACTGAGATAGGAACAGTATCCCATCTCCTGCCCGAGTTATCCATTACCGTTTTCCTGTACCTCTCCACTGTATAAAAAAATAAATATATATATAGAAAAAAAATGTTTTCTGTTTTGTTTTTTTACCTTAATAGACACGTAGGATATTGCCACGCAAAGCAAGCATCACGAGGTATTCACTCTAACGCTTTTTCCCCTCGTCTCTTGTCTCCCATCGCGAGAGAACCGGACCTATTTTTACTCCATACCTATAGAAGAGCAACCCCCTCTTCTTTTCAAACTATATCCCCTCCCTGAGCTTCCTGAATCTATCCATAGCCATTACGAAGGAAAAACGCTTCAATAACAAGCTCTGCGACCTTAACTTGATTGCACTGTTTATCTTCGCACCTAACGCTAATCCCATAATATCGATACTGTAAATTTAAACTTTAAGGTCTGAACTTACCCCCAAACTTGATAAGGAAGAAAACTTTTTGAACATGGTGCGGCGTTTTATTGCGATTTTTCCAGGTGGGTGTGGAGGAGATCAACGTCCGTTTTTTTTCTGTAATTACAGACTGAGACGCTGGAACACTAGTTGCACCACCATCACGGTAAGCCCACCCACCGGTTTCTGAGTTAAAGGTTCAAATTGCAGACAGTTGTAAGATTCCAGTACCCACTCAAGGAATTGGCACTCGAGGAATTGTAAATGATTAATTCATTTAGGGCGTAAAATATGAGTAACGTCTCGCAAATAGCTTCTTGGAAGAGCTCTCGCTACTCTCCGTCTCACTTCCTTTCCTTCGCCTTTTAGTGTGGGCAGAATTAGCCTAGGCTTTCACACACACACACACACACAGTCTGGCAAGGCAATTCCCGTCCTTTTCTTACTGTCCCTTTCTCGCTCTGTGGCAGCTTCCTAATGCGAAAGAGCGGTGGGCCAGCCAAACGGGACGCCCGAGACGCCGTGGACGCTGGCTTTCAAACGGCCGTTCGGGCCCCTTGGTCTGTATACACAGGAGAATGCGAACGTCCCCTTTTCTTTGCAATAGCAGGCCCATTGCTAAAAGCTGGCCTCTTTTCACCTTCTCGCCTCTTTTCCTTGGGCGCATTCTGGCTCCATTTTGGCCCGTTTGATATGACCTTGGCTCCTCCCTCTTGAGCATCTTTAGCTTAGGAAGACCTAAAATTAAACCTCCAAGCGGAACCTAACAGAATAGCAGGCACCCCAAGCTCCTGCTTCACTCATCTCCTTCCTCTATCGACGTCCCTTTGGTGCTTCTTTCGCCACAGCGTCCAATTTCCCCAACTCCTCAAGGTTTCCGTAGCCGATATTCCAATAATCGACTTTGCCAAATTTTTCCTTAAACATTTTTTGTTTTTGTTTTTACTTCAACAGTCGTTTTCTTAAAGCCTTTTCCTTAATTTGGCCGCTTCCATAGCGAGCTTTTACGATCCGCGCGCAAGGTGATGGATTGCCTGTAAGATCTTGACGAGCTTTTGGCTGCTGCAAAACCGCAAAATTCGCCATTTGGCCCTTTGACCAAATGGCGAGCACTAATTAATCTTTGCAACATGCCCTTGTGGGTGATGCCAAGGTCTTAGCAATGAGGACAGGCTGCACACATGTGTCGCATAAGCTAAACACAGAATTTGAATACGTGCATTAGCCCGACCATAAAAACAAGCTGATTTAAAATAACCAAACAGATGGGCATTTAACGCCTTGACGAACTTGGCCGCTTAAGAGGTCAAAACAAACCGATTTTTTAAAGAAAAACAATGCGACGCTAACGGATACGGTTACGCCATCTAGCGAGAAATTCAACATCTCTTATTGGCGCCATCGCATTCCCATGTTTACTTTTCCCAACTTGGCTGTTTTTCTCGTTTTATAGGGCTCAACTTCCACCAGCCGCAATAAAACGGCACATACATACCAAAATACAGATGGGCATTTAACGCCCTGAACGAACTTTGGCCCTTAAAAGGTCAAAACAAAACAATAATAAAAAAAAAGACGGCGGTAAATGACATTGGTAACGCCATCTAGTGGGGAGCGCTGCATCTAATATTGGCGCCATCGCATCCCCCATGTTTATTTTTTCCAAATGGTCTGTTTTTCTCGTTTTATAGGGCTCATTTTCCACCAGCCTCAATAAAACGGCGTATACATACCGAAATGCCACTGGTTTACTATCCCTTTTACCTGTTTCTTGAAACAAGAGCGTCGTGAACTCACCTATAAAAGATAAAAGAAAAACACGTTGGAATTAGTCGAAATGCGTCCATAAGCTCCCAGCTGTTGCAAAATATGAGAAAGAAAACTCACATTAAACTGGCCCTATAATTAGCTTTTCCCTGCCTGTGAAAAAGGCAGCATCTGCAAAGATGCCAAGCTTTCGTCTTTAGCCTGCCTCGTATTATTATGACTAAAAAATTCAACTTGTGCTTCCAGAACCAACTGACGCGTTCAAAAAGGAATGAGAAACGAACCAATTTATTAAGGCTTTTTTCCGTGAATACTTGACGGGATAAAAAGGATTTCCCCACTTGACAGCCGCCAGTAAACTCCGCATACCATCAGGCCTAGAAACGTGTTCAAGCTTTGCCCGCTTGGCCTTCGCCCCTTGCCATCTCAGCAATGTTTACAGTTTATAGCATCGAAATACGGGGAATTTCGTTAGTACTATCATGACGCCCTAGGGGAAAGAGATGTCTACGTTCCTAGATATGGATTTCGATCTCATATTTTTTGTAGGCCATGTCACACACGCAAATTTATGACGTTTTTTAATAATAATAACCGCGTATAGCCAGTTGCTAGTATGACGTTCTATCCTTAGTCGTTTATTATTAACGTAAATTTTCTTTAGTGCGAATAGGCTTTGAATGCAATTAGCGTTCGGTAGACGTTAATGTCTTGCCAGGACTTATGGGGCAACTTTTCCATGCAAACCCCTTGAAAATCACGAGTTATTTTTAGCAGGCCGGTTCGCTTGGTCTTATTCCACCGAGTCTTGCCAAGAAAATCGCGCATTCCAATGGCCGCTATAGAGAGTACACCGCCGTATACGATGCAACATACGCCAGGGCGTGACAGACATAGCGCAAAAGCTTCCTGAAAAATATTCTTTCGCTTGCCAAGGCAACACATTTACTCGTCAACATTTTTGGAAGGGTTCCTAGTTTTTCCACACGCCGAAGATTTGACATCAAGAATGTTCCCAACACATACAATATCCTAATTCAACCGGAAACGTCGCCCCAAGAACGGCCATATGCCACATGGTGCAATTGGCTTTTTTGACGAAAGAAAGATCTTCCCAACTTCCCAAAATAGCCCAACTAACTTAAAACCCCTTTTCAAAGCCAATTCTTACACGACAATCCTCTGGCGCAGCTTTGTTGTTCGTCTTCATCTTAGGAGGTACAAAAAATTATTCTGGGGCGTGTCAAATCCAATCTAATTACTCCGGCACGTTTCACCTTCTTCAACAGGTTCGGTTGCAACTTTTTCTAGCGAATAAACTCCCTAATTCACTTGCCACTAAACAAATCACACGTATTTCGGACAAATTCGCATTGGTTGGGGAATCCAATTGCACTCAGTTGATAGAAACAAACATTTCCATAGTGGACTGCTCAGGGACTGGCCTAAAATTCCAAAATGCTATTCGATATAGAACTTTGGGGGGTGCACGTCAATATTAACGACCGAAAAAAAGGGCGGATTCGGATTTTCTGTTACTAGCGGAATATGTTTCCTTTTTTCTGACTATTTTCTATTCACTACGTACGTAGAGATGTGGAGCCTAAGGTTTCAGAACTGTTTTCGGAAAAAAGCCAGGTTTCGTGAGAGGGTGCGAGCTTCGTTCTCGTTCAGGTTTCGCGGTACGACTAAAAGCGATGTCCAAGACGCCCTCGACGCCTCTTTCTTCGCAGGCCAACACAGACTAATACTGTTGCATGCTCTTACTCTTGTCTTGCAGCCATGCCAACTATTCACTTCCCACTTTTCTTCCCATGTACAGTACAATAACGTCTCTTGCCTCAATTCCTTTTTTTGTGCTTTCCACTTCCGAATCCGTCCAATTCCACGCAAAAGCGCTTATAACACTCCTTCAATCACACACCTCGAATCCCCGGATCCTTTTCCCTCTTTTTTTTTTACTCATATTACTGGCTCGCAACGAGAAGAACACATCCATTTACGGTACAGCACCACGCACCTAATGCATTAATGGCCTTCCCTTTTGCGGGCAACCTTTAGCGGGTAATCCAAGTTTCCTCGCGACCTGCTAAAAGACTCTATACACCTTCCAGTTGCTATTTACTTTTGAATCCCCGGAACGGAAACACGACAAAACCCCATTTAGGGTCGATCAACACAGCTCGTGCCATGCAACCTTTGTTTTGCACTTTCTTTCTATTTATTTTTTGTCTATTTTGCTTTTTCTCCCGGGGGAAGCTGGACTAAAGGTTCGAGTCCATTTTCTCGCTACTAAGTCTTTATCGAAGGATGTAAAAAACCCGAATGAGACTATGCGACCCGCACGCCAAGCCTTAGGGTTAATCGCGGTCTCGATTAGCATATAAATGTGCCCAAATCTTGTTATAGTACCTAGATAAAGGGGGATGACAGCCCAGAATTAAAGAGTCCTAGCGACTGCCATACTGGTCCCCGTATCATTAAAACAGGGTAAGCTAATCTCATTTACAAAAAAAAAAAATATTAAAAAATAGTGGGATGCTAGGGCGAGCAATATATAACTCAACTCTTTTCGTCGAGGGAAAAGTCAAAGTTGGAAAAAAATTATAATAAATAAAAAATTAAATAAATAAACAATGCTACAGCAAGCAATATTTAACTCAACAATTCCGTCGAGGGAAAAGTCAACATTGTAAAAAAAAAAAGAAAAAATTGCGATGCTATATATCTCAACTCTTCCGTCGAGGGAGAAGTAAAAAAAAAATTATAATTAATAAAAAAGCATAAGAAAAGCCCAAGAGGATGCAACTTGAGCACGAAGTCGTATGTCTCGAGGTTTTGTTTGTTTCGTTTGTACCTGCGCTATGAAGTGGGCGGTATTGGGCGTTGCGACCCCCAGCGCCTCCTCGTGTTTGAACGGCAAATGTTCGCGTTCCCGCGTCATGATCGGGCTGTTTTCGGCCGTGCCCGCGGCAGGCGAGCGGGGAACCATCCGCGTTTGATACAGGACAGGTTTATTGGACACCGGAGGGCTTTTGGGTGGCTGCATGAGTAAAAAGTTATTCTGATGCCAATTGCTAGGATGCAAAGCCGCAATTGCCGATACGGATACGGCCGATGGTGCGACGGGCGCCTGCAGATGGTGCTGTTGATGGTGATGATGGTGCTGCACAGCTGCTGGCGGAGGATAATGTGGGTGTAAATGTGAACTGAGGGCTTGCGGATTAAGCGAATGCGGTCTCGTATGAACGCCATGTTCCACTTGAATGTGGCTAATAAACTGCGCCATCTCTACTTTCGGTTCCTTTCCTTTTCTTTGTATCAAAACACCTTACACCCCACTCAAATCTTTGGTCGCGTTCTAATTACAAACCGTCGCCCAATGAGGAACTGAGTAATTCCACGATATGCCGGAAAAGGCCGATTTTTTTTAACAGCAATACAAAAAACAACAATGCACCTGTTGCGGAATGAGAACGACTCGACCTGTTGTGTCACCGGGTTGGGTTTTGGAATGCGAAAAAGACGATGAGCACCAATTTCCACTGATTTTTCAAAAGGGATAAAGTGGTCCAAATGAGGAACAAAAGCCTGTAAATGAGGCCAAAGACGACTTGAAATGGAGCCAAGAATCCTCAACAAGTTTCTCCGAAGAACGGATTCAGATTGGTAGCGTGTTGTTAGAAAACGATTCTGGCTCGCCTTTGCCTTCTAGCGGACAGACCCTGACACCCCTGGATCCAACGATCCAACGGACCTTCCCTCGCTCCCCGTGCTCCGTTCTCCGACACGCCGCCGGCGTCGTGCAGTCGTATACTCCGCGAAGCGCTCAAAGGAAGCTCTTTCTCTCTCTTCCCTTTGGCCGCCAAGTATTGATCACGACTCTCACACATTTATATAGGACCAACCAGCCCCACACACACACATTCCACGCATAGACAAAAAAAAATCTCCCTCCCAGTCTTTCACTCCCACCCCACTCTTTTAGCAACATATACGCTATTCCCCTAGCAGGTTGACCTTCTTTCCATGACAAAAAAAGAAGGTTTTAACTTTGTTTGTATCATAAACCAATTAGCTCGAGTTCACACCAGCATAAACGACGTTGAGACGTAAACAGCCCTGTATTTTTCTGTCTTTATTTTTTTCTCCCTTTTATTTTTGCTGCGAGACACTCAAAATAAGCTCGGATGATGTAAACGCGAGCTCCAAAAACGTTAATGGTGAAACGAAAATGAATGGCGCGTTTCAGAGAAGCGTCAGAAGGTCAAAGCTATATGGGCTAGTGGGATCAGTCATCTCTTAACATTACGCCAATTACCCTGCTCCTTCTCGACCTTCTGCGCGTTTCAAGAGCCTAATGAGCTTCGTTTCCTTCGTTTCCCTAGTGTCCGTATCCCTCAACTTTTCCTGGCTAAGGTGGATTTCTCAACATGCAAACGTGCAAAAAAAGGAGAAAACGTAATGGAAGTAGGAACTAGTACTCGCCCACACATTCCTATGCAAAAAAAGGACACAAAGAACTAACTGTCTCTCCGAAAGACATTTGTATAAGTCGCGGTTCTTTTCCCGTGAAGAGAAACGATTTAGGACTTCCGAAACAACCCTGCGATTTTGCATGTTGCTTTTTGGTCAGCGACTTAAAAATAGAATTCAGCGAAACTGAACTCGTGCAGTCCTTCTCACAAACAAATCTCGAAAAATCCCGGAAAAAAACAAAATAATGTAAAGACGACCTGGATTGAAATATCAAACATTTACACAACGCAGCTTCCAGTCTTAAAGATATGTAAATTAAGAAAACAAACCGTTCCCAGACAAGACTGGACTTCGAAATTCGTTCATCCACGGCAGAAGCATGACGTCAGCAGAAAAGCTTACTTTTTACGCTACATGACCCGTAACAATACAACACATACGCATGCCAAGGGGATCGGTCATCGACCAAAGGCCAACGCGGATCTTTTTCGACTCGACCAGTCACGACCAGCTTGGAAAATTATAGATTCAGAACAAAACTACAAGGAAAGGAAAAGCAGGGAGCAACTGGTATCGCTAAAATCGATTCCTTAGCTCGACCAAAAATGTAAAAATGTCTCCTAAAATATTCTGCTCGCGTTTTAAGGTAATGGAGTCCGGGAAATTGGGCGAGGATGCGCCTTACTTTATATTTATGATCACATGACCATCAAGGGTGCTTGGGAAGAGGGGATGAGCCGAAAGATACAAACTATCTAGATCACAACTCACAAGTGACAAGGACTTGATCTCACTTTCGTGACTAACTTTTATTAAAAACGACAACGAGGAAAGCTTTACCATGTCTGGTGACCTACCATCAAGACAAAACTATTCATCAGTTTGCTTACTGAAAAAATGAGAAATAAAAATAAAATGCGAGATTTAATAAATTAAAAAGAGAAATACAAATAAATCAAATAATTTTTCACTAAACAAAGTTTCATTAAAAGTGACGCTTGGGAGAAAATTTACCTTGTCTTTTAACCTATCAAGACAAAGCTATTCATCAGTTTGCTATTGAAAAAAAGGACAGAAATAAAATGCAAGATTTAATAAAATAAAAAGATAAAAATAAATTCAATAATTTTTCGTCAAATAAGTTTCATTAAAAGTGACGCTTGGGAGGAAAACTTTACCTTGTCTTGTGACCTATCATCAAGACAAAAGCCACTCATCGCTTAGCTCACCGAGAAAAAAAGATAGAAAAATAGTTATAAATAACAATGATGAATAATGGTGTCGAGTCTCCATAGAACTTTCTGGATGATATCCAGGCACGTCGAGAAGGGAATCGGTCGAGTGCCATCGTTGCGTGCTATACTTATGGCTTGCATATGAAATAAGCTTGCGTGACAAAACGCGAACATTTCGGCAGGAAACAACGTGCAAGTTTGCAGAGGGGTGTGATTATCCATAATTTTAATGCTCATCCCTTCCTTTTTTCTTTTTAGTGACCTCTTTTTCTATTAAACACGAGCGCAATTAAAACTTTGGAAGCGCTTACGGGTTAAAGCGCCACTGTTTGAATGACAAAAGGGAAATAAGATTTGGCGGTGGCCAACGGAAACCCTGCCAAGCGTGAAAAGGTATGACTATGAGAACCTACAACGCAGGAAATTACAATAAAAATTATAAAAAAAAGCAGGAAAACTACTTTTGTACACTTTGTATACTTTGTACTATAACGGCACGGCAGTTGTTAACGACGGTGACGAAACTAGGGAAGTTTACGCTCGCAAAGCAAAGAAGGAAACCTCTGACGTAGGGGAAAAGTTTGGGAACGAGTTCTGAGAAGCTGTTTAGCATATTGCAGCAACAAGTTGCAATGCCGAGCACATGGCCAAGGTTTTCTCTCCCTTAAATTTGGTTTCTAGGCCATACGCTTTGCCTAGAACTTAATACATAAACAACAGACGGAGTATAGCACACTAATTTATCAATCTTTCGCTGTTTAGGGAAAGGGAATACGAATAGTTAAAAGGTGGGAAAAGGGACGGTTTTGGGCTTGTTTTTAATTTTACCTTGATTTCTTGCTGGAGGTCTTGATCTGGTCCTGGGATGCTGGGAGGCAAAATTGAAGCTGGGACTTCGTGATGAGATCCGTTCAGCACTGGGGAAGTGTGTTTATCGCCGTTAACCATGGTCTCCATTGTAGCTGGCATGATAGTTGATCCGTTATGTTTTGCACTGACTATGAAAAGATTAGCACTCCAATTTTGAGATAAGATAAGGCGTGTTCTCTCTAACTTGAGCTGGAATAAACGCGGGATTTGGGATTTTAGGTGGAAAAAACGTACGATGAATTGAACGAATTATGGAAGCACGATTTTTGGTCACAGTTTTCAACGCTTGGGATGATATGTAATAGTTTCCTGGGATTTTTTTTGTGTGGAATGATTTAACTTGTATAACTTGTACTTGGAAATACCTTGGAGTAACCGGAAAACCCCCGTTTGTTTTTAACTTCCTGTCAGTGTCACTTGCACCTGGCTGAAGCCGGCTCTTCCGCCATAACTTTGCAATGAAGCTGGTTTTCTTGGGAATTTACTTTTTTAGTTCTGACGCTATGCGCTCTTTAATTTGGCTGGAGCCACACTGTCCTCTCACTTACCGTCCGGATTTTAAGGCAAATTTGATATCACTAAGCACACGAGCCACTCCCACGTTCAACCATAGCAAAGGACACAGGGAAAGGATGAGTTAACAAGTGTCAAAACCAGTTTTCTACGCCCGCACTGGAAAAATACCGTCTGGCCGCCTTGACAAATATTCAAAGGAAGCAGACAACCGACGCCATCTGTTATCAATATATTCTAGGAATTCAGACTATTTGTCGTTGTTCAGGATGAATTGAAGCCATTTCTAGGCGCTGAAAATTAATATGCAATTCCGTAGAGTATGGAAGGAATGCGGATGCTCAGGAAAAAGCGATATAATATTTGTTTCTGAATAATGTATACAAGTTGAGACATGCACAGTACTGAAACTATTGATCGTCTTATGGAGTTTCGGAATTGACGAATCACAGAGCTTATCCCCTGTTTAGACCAATCCTGACATTTCTTGCCTACTTCTACGCTCAGGTAGGGTNGCTTATCCCCTGTTTAGACCAATCCTGACATTTCTTGCCTACTTCTACGCTCAGGTAGGGTTTTCAACACGTTGTCTCTTCTAAACTCCCCAGTTAATTAAAGGAGCAGGTCAGTCAATTAAATGCTCCATAGTAGCGAAGCTAATCTCTCTTCCCTGACAAACAAAAGGTCAAAGAAAGAAAGTGCTTGGCGACCATGCATCAAAAACGGCCTTTTTATTATTTTTTGACAGCATTTAATTGACTGACCTGCTCCTTTAATTAACTGGGGAGTTTAGAAGAGACAACGTGTTGAAAACCCTACCTGAGCGTAGAAGTAGGCGAGAAATGTCAGGATTGGTCTAAACAGGGGATAAGCACGGTGATTCGTCAATTCCGAAACTCCATAAGACGATCAATAGTTTCAGTACTGTATATGTGGGTTCAATGTAAAGGCGGTGCTCGTTACGATATTACGATTTACAATGAGTTTTTTTTACTTTTTTCTGCAATAGCATTTCGTAGAAGCCCCTAGGGCACATTGAAGCCGACTTTGACTTTTGTTGGGGATGACTTTGACATGACTAGTAGTATTATTACTTTTATGATAAAGTACTTTCCGTAGAAGTGATCCTGATATGAATGCTGGCTTTCGGCAGTATGGATGGGCTGAATAGCCAAAGGCTTCCAGAAGCAAAAATAACTGACGATTCGGGTACAGAAATGGGGTATGAAGGTTCGTAACAAGTACGATTTCGATGGAAACATACATGGAGTAATTTCTGTTTTTTGTTCGACAATAATGAAAACCGCAAATTAGGGAAGGAGAACAAGCGGGAAGCGCAAAATTTATGGCCCGGATTTGGGCAACTTTAGAAATTGATTACTCCGTATTTACACCGTTAAAAAAATAAAGAAAAGCGAAACAAAGAGGTCACTGTGGGAATAGATAACCTACATCAGGTAAAGTATGTGTATGAAGTGAAACCACAATGGAGGCAATGAAGTGAAACTAAAATGGAGGCTTCATACATGAAGCCTCCATTTTAGTAGCTCATAATTTCCCTCATTCACAGGAAGCCAATTGCTTTATTTACTATTAAACAGGGATAAATACCTGTAATAACTCAGTACCTGTAATCTCCCAATCTGGGCAAACCATCTGGGAATAGAAGGTCCGATTTTGAATGCGCAAATAGGTAAAGGCGCTAGCTCTCCGGCCAACTGTCCCCCGTATTATGAGGATAGGGAAATTTGAATTTTGGACCGAAGGGGCGGAGCCAAAACTACTAAATAATTAATTACTCGGTTAATATGCATAATTGACATAGGGGTTCTTCAGCCAGATCACTTCATTTGGTCTCCTCTATAACATAAATTTTTTTTTTTGCCCCTGACTGCCCTTAAGGCTTTTCTTCCGTTAATACTCGACGGGATAAAAAGGATTTCCCCACTTGACAGCCGCCAGTAAACTCCGCATACCATCAGGCCTAGAAACGTGTTCAAGCTTTGCCCGCTTGGCCTTTCACCCTTTTGCCATCTCAGCAATGTTTGTAGTGTACTTTATAGCATCGAAAATACGGCGCATTCTTGCGGGGAATTTTGTTAGTATTATTATGACACTTCAGCGCCCTAGGGGCAAAGCGAGCAAAGAGATGTCTGCTTTTCTAGTTATGGATTCCGATCTCATATTTCACCCAGAAAAGCTTTGTAGGTCATGGAACTGTATGAACAAACTGTTTTATCCTCAGTCGTTTTACTTGTTAAAATAAAATTTTCTGTAGTGCGAACAGGCCCTTGAATTATTTTATGCAATTAGCTTTCGGTAGACGTTAATGTCTTGCCAGGACTTATGGGGGCAACTTTGCCATACAAACCCCCTTTGAAAATCACGGGTTATTTTTAGCAGGCCAGTTCGCTTGGTTCTTATTCCATCGAGTCTTGCCAAGAAAATCGCGCATTCGAATGGCCGCTATAGAGAGTACACCGCCGTATACGATGCAACATACGCCAGGGCGTCACAGACATAGCGCAAAAGCTTCCTGAAAAATATTCTTTCGCTTGCCAAGGCAACACATTTACTCGTCAACATTTTTGGAAGGGTTCCTAGTTTTTCCACACGCCGAAGATTTGACATCAAGAATGTTCCCAACACATACAATATCCTAATTCAACCGGAAACGTCGCCCCAAGAACAGCCACATGCCACATGGTGCAATTGGCTTTTTTAAAGAAAGAAAGAAGTTTGCCAACTTCCCAAAATAGCCCAACTAACTTAAAATCCCTTTAAAACGCACTCCTTCTTGTACAAAAACCAATTCTTACACGACAATCCTTTGGCACAGTTTTGTTGTTCGTCTTCATCTTCGCTTAGGACTTTTTGGTAAACAAAAAAATTGTATTCAGGGGCGTGTCAAATCCAATCTAACTACTCCAGCACGTTTCACTTTCTTCAACAGGTTCGGTTGCAACTTTTTCTAGCGAATAAACATCCTAATTCACTGGCCACTGAAAAAAACACTCGCAAATTCGCATGGGTTGGGAATACAATTGCACTCAATTGATAAAAACAAACATTTCCATAGTGGACTGCTCAGGGACTGGCCTAAAAATCCAAAATGCTGATCGATATAGAACTTTTGGGGGGTGCACGTCAATATCAACGACCGAAAAAAGGACGGATTCGGATTCTCTGATACTTTTTCTTTGTTGTGACTATTTTCTATTCACTGCATACGCAAAGATATGTGCAAAGATATTTGCCTAAGGTTTCGGAACGTTTTTTTCATTTTCCAGAAGCAATGCTACGACTTTATCGTGCCCTTGTTGCAAAGCCACGGCCAACGGTGTAAATCCATCCTGGAAACAGTAAACAGATACTATGAAACCTGTACATTCCCTTGGTTATCTGCAATTCCATCAATCTATGGAACTCGTCTTGCTTTGACGACTTATTAAAAAGAAAAAAATGTTTAAAAAAAATAAGAACAAAATAACACATAAATCAACACGCGGATCGATTTTGTATACCTCAGTTTCCAAACTCTGATTGGCTGCATTGGCCAAAAGTAGTCTTACGACCCCATCATGATTCTCTTGGGCTGCCATGTATAACGGAGTGAATCCATTTTGCGACTGCACATTGACAGCTCCTCCGCTTTGAATCAATACTTCTACCACTTCTTCCTCACCGGCTGGACAAAAAACCAAAATTTCACAGTAAATAGAAAAACACGCCGAATAAAAATCGATAAAAAAAACTACATAATTAATAAAAAAATCAATCCATAAAATAAAAAAATTCAAACGTTTCCAAAGACTTTTTTCTTACCCAACGAAGCGACGTGAAGTGCGGTATTGCCGCTCTTAGTCGAAGCATCCACCAAAGCGCCTCGACTCAATAACTCCTTAACTACGGCCACATGACCTTCTTTGGAAGCCAAGTGCAACGCATTTAATCCATTCTGTAAAAACAAACAAACCATTTTTCTTATCTTAATACCGGTTGTAAAGATCCTCATATTCATAAACTCGACAGTTTTACTCGTTCTTTCGCAGTCATTCAGATTCTTATTCCCCTTCTGTCTGCAAAAGCGGAATCTATACGGTCCCTATGGAAATAAAAGAACGCCAAATTGTCTCAATGCCAGTCAGGGCAAAGTAGCTGTCCTTTCTGTGACGTCAAAACGCTATATTGTCCAAAATTTGTGGGCCGAATTTGGCATTTCTTTGCAAAGTAAGTCAAGTGAAGAAATAAACGTTCATACGGTTAGCGACTCCATCTGTCAAGTGTGTACTTCAGCTTGCTTCAGCCTAGAAAATTCCTTGTTTTTCCATCTTTTATCCCCCTTTTCCCCACAAGTTTGCTATGAAATGCAACAATACTAGTCAATCCCAGCTTTCCCAGATGGTCAATACACGCAACAATATCTCCCAAATCCCTTCCTGTTTCTCTCGCCTTGGCTGGTTACCATAACAAAGCACCCCTTACTCCCCCACCTTATCGATCTCATCATTGATCGCGTTTTGCTATGACTCAACAATATACACCCCTCCCCTTCCTCACTTTTCTCACCGTAACAATTCCCTCAAAAAAGACAATCCATAATATTAATTCATATAGTAAACATGGAAAAGTACTTACAGCATGGCAAGTGTTGACGTCTGTTCTGGCTTTCAACAGTTCCAAGATTTCTTCCAAATTCCCAGCCCGGGCTGCTCTCAAAAAGCTCGCGTTGGGGTCCGACTATACCGAAAATAAGAATATAACAATAACAAAAATGTAAACAATATTATTTCACACTTCAAAGGTTCAAAAATGCATGCAAAAATTCTCCAGGCAGCTCTTAACATGCATCCACTACGCCCATTTTCGTGAATACTGTACATGAGAACCCAGAAGCTTGCCCAAAAGATCACATTTTATTTTCTCTTTCTCCTTCTCTCGCGTTGGCAACCTCTTTTTGTAAAACAGTAACTGGATCAATAACTCGTGCGGCCAATTTCTTGTTTTGGTGAGTTAAAACGAACATCGAGAGGGACAAGGACTTGAACCAGCGTCCGATTTTTTCGTTCTCAACAGTCCCCACAGTATAACACTGTCGAATGACTAGCCAACACACTCGAACCCAAGTTTCCAATACTGTCTGTCCAGCAAAATACGAAGATTCGATTTCCATTTACTTGTTAGAGAAGGAGCAGGTGCTAATAGAACGATGTTGCGGCTTCTGTTTGTCGCAACGACTGCAACATATGTTTACTTGTCCGGGCGATAATTATATCAGGAAACTTTGGGGGGAACTACTTACATATAACAGTGGTCTTTGCCAGCTACAAACGTATACCTCATTTTTCTTGCCTTTTTATTCCGTCTGACCTGCTTCAGGCGCAAAACCGTACGTTTATGACGGACAAAATTATCCGAGTAGGGGAGACACAGACAAGTAAGTGCAAACAATTGTCGGGTTTTTGGTTGAAGGCTTTCTCGGCTTTCTCGTTGAATTTGCGCAATGCACCTTGGCAAGACTTGTTTTTCAGAAACACAACCTCGTACCCACGCTCCTTTGACACGCCTGTTTTCTTCTAGCTACACGAAATAATAAATCTCACGATATAAGGAAGTAAAAAAAGAGTTGCGAACAACTACATAACCATTTCTTATGATGAAGAGGATCTTGGAAATGTTATATTCCCAGAGACAAAAGCGACACCGTTACATGAAGTGTGTTTCCCTCCCTCTCAATTAATTACGCAGTCGCAGACAACGATCTGAATGTAGCAATAATCCATAATCCGACTTGACAGTTTACAAAAACCAGTCAATAAAACAATCAGTAACTCTTTACAATGTAACACATCATACTTAACCACCATTTGGATTACTATTTGGACGTAATATCTTCCTTCTGCTTCTTCTTGGAGCATTATAACCGTACACTATCCTAACAATGAATTTCGATGGTAAACAAGACAGTGGGCGTTTACACAGCAAAACTATAGTTAAGCATCGTCCTTCAGCTGAACGCATCATAGTTAACTTAAAAGAAGAGGTAACAGAGTTAAAAGAAGAGGAAAAGAAGCAATGAAGCCACAAGAAAAGCCATACCAATCCACTGCCTTCGGTCACCATGACGCTCTCAGCATGCATTTCGGGTCCGCTTATAACCAAACAATCCACCTGTCTCCGGTTCACTCGACTGCACCGAAAAAAACTTATCTTTTTACGTTCATTAGACCTTCGTTTAATCCCTATTTGATCACCGTGGGGGAATTATTGCTATAATAGTGTGTAACAGAGCCAAAGCTGCGACTTTCTGGAAGTCAGTTGATGACTTTCGTCTGTATATGGATGCAGACAAGCGTCCGATGAATTTCGGGTACGGGGTTCAGAACCCCCCATTTCAAGTCATGCGCACAAAAGTCAAGTCATTTGCCTGTAATGGCAAATAGCGATAACAGAACGAAAAGCGATGCGAAAAGACAAATCCACAGAAAAGGAATCACTGAGGCTCTTAATCAAGACTATATTTTGTTGTGGGATTTTACCGCAATGGAATTTTGCGAGATTGACGGACCGACTAGCGGTTAGCGAGGATGGGAAACGAACAAAAATGCCTGCTTGGGTCTGCAGGCTTATAGCGATTTTCACTGGCCACTCTGAGAGTGAGAGAGAGTGTCACTCTACTCTGGCAAAGCGTACTCCGAAACTGCAGATTCGCCATGAGATCTCGGATTCGCTACAAGGGCGCTGGTAATTTTAGGAGTAAACGGCAGCCATGCTTGTTTACGCTTTTACGCTTGGCTCCATGTTTCCCGCGCTAACGAACGCACTCTGGATATCCTACTCCGACTTCAAAGACGGGGTAGCCGAGAGTACTCTTTTTGACTCGAAAAGGAGTGAGATTTCCAGTGAAGGGCGTCAACAAGAGTAACTCCTCCTCTGACTGACTCAGTGAAAGACGCCGCCGCTACTCGGAGTAAAAAAAGAGTACTCTAGAATACTCTAGAGTAGCCAGTGAAAATCGCTATTAGCAGAAGAGAACATTCATTATTGGGCAACAGGGAAATTTTCCTGTTGCGGACTAGGTAGACCGAAATACATTCTTGTCAACAACTCATTTTGGGGGGAAGGTTACTCGTATTTGGTATGCATTACTCATGATAGGGTACCACTCACTTTGGGGCTACGGCTACCGGTTTTGAGGGCTGGTTCCCCGTTGTTGAGAGGGAGAACCCCAACTTTGGGGAGAGGTACCCATCTTGAGTAGTAACTACCAATTTTAGCGTGTCGTTACATGCCGGTTTTAGGTACCATTTTTAACACCGTACGTAAAGCCTATTTTCGCTTATTTCTGCAGCTCTCTGGGAGTTTAGATTACACGCAATATAATTTGTTTTTTCGAACGTAATCGAAGACCATGCATTAAAACTAATGGCCGCATTCTTGTGCCGGATACTGTTTTGGTGCTTGAGAAGGATTTCCTTTAAGGTCCTCCACTTACTGATTCCCCCGTTTGTGAAGGGGCTGCTGTTCTTTTCGCCAACTGACTTATGTGGTGCAACCGTGAAACGGCGACAATAAAAGCAAAAGACAGCGTTGCTGATTACAGAATATTCGATCCATGGAAACCTCGAATAAAAGTTTGTTGAAAACCTCCTCCCGTTCGTAAAACCTGGTTCACACTGCAGACAAAATCAAAAAAGCAAAAGTCAAAAGTCAAAATCAAGAAAAGCATTGACTGGGGGCGTGGTTTGGTCTGATTTGGTCTGACTTGTCCAATTCAAATAAGGTTGAATTTGGGTCCTTTGATTGTTGTGATTTGTGTGATTTACCACATTGCCAAGAAAGGCTATATGAAAAGAGGAAGAACACATCTTCATTTGCCTTGCCTTGACGCGCCAAATACTCAAAGGAAGCTGACACCCGACGCCATCTGTTATCAATATATTCTAGGATTGTAGACAATTTGTCGCTGTTCAGGATGAATTGAAGCCATTTCTAGGCGCTGAAAATTAACATGCAATTCCGTAGAGTATGGAAGGAATGCGGATGCTCAGGAAAAAGCGATATAATATTTGTTTCTGAATAATGTATACAAGTTGAGACATGTATATGTGGGTTCAATGTAAAGGCGGTGCTCGTTACGATATTACGATTTACAATGAGTTTGTTACTTTTTTCTGCAATAGCAATTCTTAGAAGCCCCTAGGGCACATTGAAGCCGACTTTGACTTTTGTTATGGATGACTTTGACATGACTAGCAGTATTATTTCTTTTATGATAAAGTACTTTCCGTAGAAGTGATCCTGATATGAATGCTGGCTTTCGGCAGTATGGACGGGCTGAATAGCCAAAGGCTTCCAGAACCAAAAATAACTGACGATTCGGGTACAGAAGTGGGGTATGCGGGTTCGTAACAAGTGAGATTTCGATGAAAGTTTCTTTTTTTGTTCGATAATAATGAAAACCGCAAATTAGGGAAGGAGAACAAGCGGGAAGCGCAAAATTTATGGCCCGGATTTGGGCTACTTTAGGAATTGATTACTCCGTATTTACACCGTTAAAAAAATAAAGAAAAGCGAAACAAAGAGGTCACTGTGGGAATAGATAACCTACATCAGGTAAAGTATGTGTATGAAGTGAAACCACAGTCGAAGGCGATGAATGGGGTTGTTTCATTGATCTCGAGCCCGGGCTGCAATGACTTGGGTCGGGTTGTGGCGACAAGCGTTGCGAAAGCGGGCTTATAAAGTTATCTCGAATTAAAGGTGTATCTTCAGCTTCGGTGGAACTCGAGCTGTATTTTGGGTGGCTTCGGCCCGTAACGGGTAGCCGCGGTGGTAATGGAGGCGGACTTAAATGGGCCTTGACTCCGCTGTAGGAATGTTGCACGATGACGTCGTCCAAGTTTCCTGACGTGTCATCTTTGTCTCCTTTCCGTCCTTCCTCATCCTCGTCATCCTCCCAATTATAGGTAGCTAATGGCCCGTTGTCGAAGTAGGTTCGATTGTGAACCATTAGACTGTTGAGATCCAAGTACTCGGCACCGGCTTGCAACATGCGATCAAAGGTTTGAACCACTTCCACAAACGTAGGACGATCTGATGGCTCTTCTTCCCAGCAATGGACCATAACACTGTACCTAATAGGACAAATAAGTAGAAAGGATTGGAATTAATATGTTTAAGAACTCTTTAGTAAGATTATTTACAATTCTTGAGAGCAATTGTCAGGGCGCTCCATGCGGTATCCCGTTTTCAACAATCGGTACAATCGCTCTGGCGTCACTCCAGGGTAGGGTGACGCACCTAGTGTGGTTAACTCCCACAACAACACTCCAAAGCTCCATACATCAGATTTTGAAGTGTAGATGTGATCAGACAAGGACTCAAGAGCCATCCATTTAACGGGAACTGGAAAAGTATACATGACGAATGCTCCAAGGTCTTACCGTAAAAGTCTTCAACTTTGAAAATATTACCTCGTCCTTTACTTCTTTTTAGATACGTATCTCCTTCATAGACGTCACGTGACAACCCAAAGTCGGATATCTTGCAGACTTTTTGGGCCGCAACTAATACATTACGTGCGGCCAAGTCTCGATGTACCAACTTTTGCGGGAAAAAGTTAAAGTTACTGTGTCATTAAGGATAAAGTTTCACTCTACCTTCATTTCAGAAAGGTACGCCATTCCTTTGCTGATTTGCCACGCAAAAGACAATATGTCATGTGGGGACACCGAATGCTCCAAGTTGCTCAACTCTTCTTGAATATCCACTTCAATATGCCTGCTACGCCTCAAGTAGCTCCTAGGAGATAAATCCGTAAAGTGGAGTACATAACACCGCACAGATGAGCGTAATTGTGAGGCTTACCGCAGGGAGCCATGCTCGGCGTACTCCAAAACTAGCAAAAAAGGACCTCCGGGAGCAGTGCAGGCGCCCAGTAATTTGATAACGTTGGGATGCTTCACATCTTTAAGAAGAGCAAACTCGGAAAGCAAGTCTTGCAGCTCAGTGGCGGATTCCGCATGGCCGTTCTCATTTTTAATCATTTTGACCGCTACGGTGACTCCAATGGTGCCCAAAGTGGCGCTGATCACTTTGCCGAATTCGCCTTCGCCCAAAGTTCGCTCCATGACCAAATTCTCCCGCAAAACTTCCCATTTAGTATCTCTGGACTGGTTCAATAATTCAGAAGAAAAACGAATTAACACAGTTAGACTTTTAGGGAACGAAAATAGCCAGCCTGCAATATACACACACGCTTTCGGCTATGTAAGGCAAA
Source organism: Lepidurus apus apus (assembly GCA_022832285.1). Taxonomy (NCBI): domain Eukaryota; kingdom Metazoa; phylum Arthropoda; class Branchiopoda; order Notostraca; family Triopsidae; genus Lepidurus; species Lepidurus apus. The sequence goes on along the minus strand of JAGJRO010000029.1, from coordinate 159,445 downwards.
GTTAAATACTTCTAGAAACATCTCACGTCCTCTTAGGCTACTTACCAAACTATCTGAATTTGTTATCGGGAGGTTATTAGGTCCGTCTTCAACGTAGTCTGATGGTATTGCCGACAGCGACACAGCTCGACTCACATGTTTACGGCGCGGTCGGTAGAACAATCTTTTTCTCCTGCAGTAATGCGCTTAAAGTAAGAATAAATAAGCTCGAAACGGCTCATAGTCGGTCGTACCTGATCCATAGAGCAATGCACAGGATCGTAGGGAGGATAAAGAATCCCGTGGCGGTTCCTACAACAGTTGCTAGGCAAGTAGAGTCGCAAAAAGGATGAGCGCCTACGCGTTGTACCCAATAAACAAACAATTTAAGACGCGAAACCCCACAGTGTGCTTTTCTATTCACCTTCGTCTCCGACTATGGTATCTGAAGTGGGCTGAGTTAAAGCTAGATAAGGCTGTGTGGTGACATTGACATTCTCATTATGCAATTCGCCAGGGGCTGGCGTCCAAGGGAAGGTCAAAGGTGAGTCAGGTACGACTGGCTGGCCAACATCCATGATGGATTCCGGGGCACAAGAACAAGAGCCCGTGGCGTCACAGGAGCAAACGCCCACTGCTGTTTTAATACCTCGGGGTGGTGTCCAATGGGAATTGAGTTTTCCAGTGCCGACTACATTTTCTGATTTAATTACAAAATAATAAAAAGAAAGGTCAGAAGCTGTAAATTTGTTTTCTCTTCTCTTTCCCCTTCCCTTCCTTTTAACGAGCTGTTTTGTTTTACGGGTCTTCTCAAATTACCTGTACAGTCCTGGGGACACACTCCCCAGTACAGGGCCTCTAATTCATCACAAGTACCGTCAGGACAGGTGTTAGGTGAAGCCGAACAAGTAGTGTATTGTTGCGTAAACGTGGGTGCTGGAGTGTCCGACTTCTTGTGTTTCCACGTACAAATCGAGGCTAACGACGTGTCAATTGCGCCACGCGAAGACTCGCATTCCTGCTGGTTCCGGAATTCCGCGCAAAATACATCAGCGTCACATGACGCAGAAAGAGACGGAGATTCCGAGAGAACGGGGTCTTCCATAATTACGTTTAGTAAAGTGGAATTCTGTGTTTTGTTGCCATCAGCAAAAGTGGATTGCCACGTGATTTCAAAGGTAAAGGAATCCGCCAATGGCTGCTTCCGTAACAAATGGGGCTCGGAGACGTAAACAATGCCCGTGTTGGGTGTAATGGCGAAAGGAATGGCCGTCTGCTCTTGGTCTTGTTCGATACTGAAGGTAGTTTTGACAGCACGACTGGGAAAAGCGAAGAGCAGAGGACCGGTAACGCGTTTATGATGACAAGCCCACCGTATTAGTGGCAGGTTTGTCAAAGGAACGGATTGCCATTCTGAAGATACTGAATGCCCTGCAGCGGTGTTCCCGCTGGACGCTCCATCCGGCGGAGATTCTGAATGACTCCCATTTTGAGGCGGGAAGCCGGGATAAATGGTAACATTCACTGTAACCTAAAGATCAGCCATCTTTAGCTACAAGCTTCTTCCACTTTCTTTTCTTTTTAAATAGAATTCTACGCATGTGAGGAAATAATCCCACGTATGTTAGAAAATAATCCTATGTATTAGAAAACGTGGGCTTACTGAGCCGTTGCGATAGTTAGGAAGAAGGTCGATGTCCTGGAATTCTATAGTAAGGTGATATTCATCATTGATGTTCAGGCTACTTTTCCCATCGAGTAAAGGATCTGCGTTGGAGGGATACAATTAAACTTGAGATCCCTAATGAGGAGCAAAGTTATGTGGTAAACATACTGACGTAAATGACGGTATAACTTTTCAGTTGCCATATCTGATGCTCAAGCCGAAAGCGAGATTCTGTTTCCAGTAAATCTATTTGGTATTTATTCACATTCCTGGAATCGCGATCCAAGACCAGGATCTTTTCGTTGAAGGGTAAGGCGTGGCCCTAGAACGTGGTTGTGAAACGTAATGCTTATTGAATCCATTGCTTGCGAACTCTGTATACTTTTAAACTAGGCTATAACAGTTATATATACTCACAGGCAGTAAAGGCTTGTCTTTCAAGAACACGTGAATGCGATCCTGGTAGTCACTTTGCAATTGCGGAGAGTTATCGTTTTCATCCAGGACGTGTAAAATGCCTGCTTGATGAAAATGAGCTACAACGCTACTGTTATATTTGGAACTCAGTTCACAACTTAAATTGAAGGGTCTCAATTCCTGTTGCTCTCGGTCTAAAGATTCCAACGAGACTAAACGTTGTTTTGTACCAGGATCCAATTCCAGGGATTCTCCGCCTAATTATTAAGCCTCAGTTTTAGTAGCTAATAATTACCTTCATTTACAAAAAGCCGATTGCTTTATTCATTATTAAACCGGGATAAATTACCTGTAATGATGCTATACTGAATCTCCCAACCTGGGCAAATGGTTTCAAGCCATGGTGGACCCAAATCTCCCAGGATTGTTGCAGGCCGATTCTCGAAAACTCGCATTTGGAAAGATGCTGCATGATTCCAGAAGCATAAATCCTATTAAATGGAAAAGCCACGCATAAGATCTAAGTATATCAAATTTTAACAATCGCGTCATAAGCTAACTGGCTTCGGATTTCGACGTTTAAAAAATGAAAGAAACGGATTTCGAAATGTGTTTTGCTTTTTTTGCTCTTAAAATATAGAGTCAGAAATCCTTCCAAACATTAAATTTTAACCATCACAATTTGGTCTAACTAGCTTTGGATGGAGACCTATTAAAAAAAGTGAAAGGTATACATATTTCGAAAGGTATTGCTTCGGAATAAATGATAGAAAAGGACGATTTAAAACTTTTATGGAAGTCAGAGGTGAGGTGTTGCAATTGAAATCGATATTTCAAGCCTCATTTTGGGGACTCCTGAGACTTAAGCTCTGTTGATGTTTAGTGTGTTATCTATGGTCCATAAATCCTGGAGACAGCAAAACGAACTTCTCGCATGTCGCGTACCGTTACGGATCCGTTCACATGCTATGACGGAACGGAACCAGCTTTTTTTCCCCTTTGGCTTTTTGCATTTCCCCTACAAGAGACAACACGAACAAATTCGAGTATATATTATGCAGCATATAAAGCAGCAGTTTCGCAAGAAGGAATTTTTCGCGCCCCACCTTGAAGACCGTGCGTGGCTACGAAAAGCCATACAATAGGGCAGGGTTATACTGCAGTTTTGTTTTTGTTTTTAGAAAAAACACGTAATAAAAAAGAAGCGGATTCATATCTAACTGCGACAAAAAATGACTGTTCCGCGAACGGTAGCAGAAAATCAATGTGGGTGTAGTCCACTTTTCACAAGTTTAGCCNCCCCCCCCCCCCCCCCCTTAAATCCCACAACCCCACAACGCGACAGTCTACTTTCATACAGCTACACTAGTCCACAAGTCCTGTCCAACCATAGTAGCTTTTCGTTATTAAATTTTTCGACAAATTACAAGGCGATGCATTGACACAGCTCCGTCCATCCCTTTTTTTATTATACGGTGTATGAAGAACGGTGGCTGTAGCTGAAGTCTATAAATGCCGTAGCAAAATCAAATGTTATGGTAGATCTACTCACATTACGGTTAAAGATATTTCCATGACAACCATTAAACTCAAGGAATCCCTTCATGGTCGACTTCTAGAGAAATTCAGATTAAAGCGTCGCCTTTACCTTGGTAGACTGATTGCAGAACAGATTGCTTAGGATGGTCAACGTGACGGGGACCCGCAGACCCACAGTATCTGTCTGGGTACTTGCCAAAACTACCAGTTTGAAAACTTGGCGATCTAAGGAAAGCAATACATGAAAATACAATTACTGGATGTTTTGGTTTGTATGAAAACGTGGTCTTGGAGCAATTTTATATAGAAGTTTTATATCTGCGAATGTATGTACATGTCGGGTAAAAGATCATAAAAGTATCGATTACAGGCGACTATCCTACCGGAATGGGGCTTAGTGTATATTCCATAAAATGTAAAGAACCTCGTTTCTTTTTATAGTTGCAGTACTGACATGGTCAAAAAGAAGAAAGTTGGCGAAACTGACCTAAGCGATATACATGTGCCGTTTTTTTTTTCAAAAATAGATTTTGCCATGCACACGACAGACACACGCAGGAGCACAATGAAGAAAAGGCATTAGGATTGGGTAAACGCTATTGTGTTTACCGTCGGTTCCGAGGGTTTGTTGCAGAGGCTTGCAGACATTCAAAGTTCCTTCAGTGGGATGAATAGAAAGCGGTCCGTTGACATTTTCCATTCGATAATGAATGGACCGTTGATGAGCTTCCTCCTCGACATTGTCTTGCTGCGGGTCGGTCGTGAAGCTAATGATGGTCACAGTCGTTCCGACCGGTACGAACGCCGGAACCCACACATGGATTTCTTCTTGTGTGAGCGTCAGGCCACAACCTTTACAATGCAAACAATGATTAACGATCTGACCTCCAAATGCAAGGGCATAATATCAGCCTTTCGAGACTAATAAGAGCGAAACATCGGAAGGTGGATCATTTTATTAAAAGCTAGCGCAGAGCGAAATAAAAAAGGATTTATAATGAGCAAAGAAGGTTTACATGATTACATCCTAATCAACGCCTTTCATTCGTTTTTCTCCCCTTATATCCGCGAAACATAACAGAGTCTAGTCACGGATACACGTGCTGTTTACTCGTTTGGTGTATGCAATCTTTTAAATTGTAAAACCAAGTCAACACAGCTTGCGAGCGCGTGCCGTTGCATCTAGGTGACCAGTAAATATGAAATAAATGCTTTTGGGAGAGTTACTGCAGCGAGTAGGGCGACTTCCAAGGACAGCTGTGCCTCTCTGATGGTTGCTTGACTGAGGAAAAAGATGTCGAGCAGCTGTCTCTCATACAAAGTATATGTATATTAGCCTATACCTATCCTTTGCTTTGACAATGCACAGCTGTCCTTTACCTCGTTTACTAGAAAGGTCGTCTTGATCGATGAATATTTGTCGGCCCATCCCGACACAGATTCCATTTGCTAAACCAAATCATCCTCTAACGACACGTGGGTAAGGGGAGTGAACGCGGGGGATTGGGTATTGATAAGGAGCGATTACTACCCTAACACAGGTGTTGTAATTAGTCCAAGCGCAAATCCCCTCTCCACTCATTTATTTTTAGGTTTTCGGCATATCAACTCCATCACACCGAGTTTGACATTGTAAAATTTGCCCTCCCTCTCTCACATACACTCACGAAAGTAGACAGTAATACATGCCCTACAATTTAGCCTCAGGCTTGCGTAATATTACGTACAGAAATAGACCCTTCCTACAATACACGAATGTAATAATTAACAGGTACGTACATTCGTAACAGATGCTCTAGTTAACAAAATACTCCCCAAGCCTAAAATTTTAAAAAGTAAACTAAGAAATGACTTTACCTGGTTGAATAAAGAAGATAAAACAGCTAATTAGGTACGTCAGCAAGAAGGCCCAAGAATTCATTTCTGAATCGTAAACTATCCCTGTAAAGTCCTAAACGTAAAAGGAAACGTGTGGGTAAATAACAACAACAAGCTTTTTTGGATCTGTTCGTACGTTGTTACGATAAACATGACCATCACTACAATAGCACACTGTCCCCGTGATCAATAAAAGCCAAGCGCGGTTCGTCCAGCATTTCGCTTGTCTCGAATCAGCCCAATTTGCCACGTGAACAAAACATATTATGCCCAGCAATTAAGGATCCATCTCTTGTACTCGAAACAATATAGCACAAGCTTCTCGCTTTCAAACGTTTATTTTGACAACACGGTGCTGCTTCAAGATGAGCAAACAATCATAAGACATTCACACACTCCCCACCCACTCACTTTTAGACAAGGTGAAGGTAATCGGACACACTCGAAACCCGCTACGTTTCAACCATTGTATAACCGAGTTGTTCAACAGACAGACACACTTGTGTATATTTGTGAAGACGCGATGAGCGCCTTGCCAGAACTGACGCCCGAATACCGTATCGCATGCCAAGAGTGTCTCTTTTCCCCTCCTCTCTTTTTCTATACACATCTGCGTACGTCGACGTACTGCCTGGGTGAGACGGAGCGTACTACGTCCTGAACAAAACGCTGGCTTTCTCGCCTGCTGCGGGATTGTATAGTCCACAGGCTTAGAATTCAGCGCAGGTGTATATGTTTTAAGAGCTTTTGTATCATGCTGGTAAACGGATGGTAATATATACATGCAAGTGAATCCCATTGTACGTTCACAACCAACTTCCTTCCAATCTGTTTTATTAATCCCTTTTGCCTAACTTCTTGAAACTAACTTCTTATGGCATGTTTCAAAGACGCCCGATATCGCAACAAGCAAAAACTTGAGAATTTAGTTGCATACTATCAAAAGGCAATTGGCTAATGAGACCCTGATAAGTTTTCCAAGCGAGAAACATCCTTGGTTACCATTTGACAAAAGTTATACTTTATTCTGAGTGCATACAAATTAAAAAAAAATGGGTACGGATGCGTTTCGCTAGGAAATACTCAGCCCAATTTCAGTTCCTGTGCAAGCTGAGGTAGATGTATATTCGCAACTTGAGTTAGTGACACGGCGGAAATGTAAGAAAAAAAAGGAAAGGAAACAGCGTTACCTGGAAGCTCCAGAATTGGATTTCCGCCAAGACGACGCTCCTTAGGTCGTAAAAATAAAGGCGCCAGGTACTCTACTGAACTTACTGCGGCACAGTACTGTACCCTCGGTAACGGATCGCAAGCCAGATTGAAACGCCAAAACCGATCGGCCAGCAGATGGGCCATCTACTATGTTGGTGGAACTAACTCTTGATTAGAAATAAAGTCGGTAGATTCATATATGACGTCAAAGAAACAACCTGAATCAACGTCTCCCTTGGCTACCCGACCAGTTACTTTGTTTTTTCGCTCTCGTTGATCGTCAGCAAATTACATTGGCCAAAGGTCATACCTATGCGGGGGCGACATAACAGACAGATATGGCCTTCTAAAGCCCTTACAAAAATGACCACAAAATTCGTTGCCTTTTTTTATTTTTTTTTCCAACCTGTTTTCGCTTTATACTAAGTACAATAGGAGCAAGATCTACTACACCACCAATATCTTTTCAGTGTCATTGATGAATACTTGGCTTGAACTATGCGGTGACAACAATGCTTTCAGACACAGCAAAAAGTCCAGTCTTTCCCATGGTCGCTAGTCACACATTCTAGAAAAAGAACAAACTGGCTTAACTTTTGTCGAAAACTTTGCGCCACCTCATCCAAGACACCATTCATCAATCGCCCTCACTCCCGTAATGGAACTTGTCATTCTCCACAGCACAAGACCTTGAATTGAAGATTGAACCACCGCCTTTTTCTCGCCGAGAACCCTGGATGTTCTGCTTTTCCATTTAAAAACTTTGGACAGGAGAGCTAAGATAAATAAGTGAGCGAACCAATGTTTTCAGTGTTTCGTAATCCTTGAAGACTTGGAATTCCTTCACTCGCCAAACTCCATCGACTGAAAAAGAAATAAAATAAACGAAGTAAATAGAAGGAAAAGACTAATTAAGATAGCTCCGTGTGGGGGTATACATTTCCCCTCTCCAAATAAATGCGACAGTGTATAAAGTCTATGGTCTTTGAATACAAGCCTGTGGTTTAGGGACAGGGAAATGACGCGGTAGAAAAAGGGGGAAAAAGAACCGGAATCCATTTGGTTAGTTTAAGGACTGTCCTTATCCTTAGACGGGATCTCCCTGCGAAACACGAAAACGGTTGGTGTCGGGTCCAGGACCATAAAGCGTCTGATGTGCTAGAGTGTATCACGCCATTGTAGGAACCCATAGGTGTCGATGCTAGGGCCACGCGTCCAAGGCGGCCACCCCGGGTTCTTATATAATTTATCAAGCGCGGGGAGTTGCAGCACCTTACAAAAGGATCCATTTCATTTGAAGAGAGCCCGCATAACCCTCCTTCTCCCTACTGGCATGCTGGACCTCTAAACGTAGCTATAGCTAACCTAACAAAAAGTATTTCCTAGCCGCACGGAATGTTGGTGCCAACCTCCGCCATTTGCGTCTTGCCAAAACCCCTGTTACGCGTTCGGCTTTCTTATGAGCTTACTTTGCATGTATTACGACAACCAATTTTGTGTAAACGAAGCCCAACAAGCAGGTTAAAACAACACCAATTTCAGTTAAAAGTAACACAAGATGAAAAACGAGTTAAAAGGGACAGTTTTTGTTATTCACGGAGCATATAGATAAAACAAAACTAAACTGAAACTATACAATCTAGAGACGAATCATTCTGGCGTTACGGTGATTACAATTCACTTTCACGCATTTCAAATTTAACGCGTTTCCCATTTTGGCTATTAGGATCTGCGCTGGCAGGAGGGCGTTTCGAGCCAGAGTTTGACCGTGAGGCATTATTGCCGGAAAAGAGACCATCGCTGCCAGACGAAGCTAAGGAAACGGAGTCCATACGGGGGTCCAATTGATCCGCAAAATCGACCAAACTGTCTAAATCACCTTCCAAGGACCTAAAAAAGTACACGAAACACATCAAATCGAATGCCTGCTTAGATACAGCACACACACACACACACACAACACAGCCTCATTACTTAGGCACCGTAAATGCCCTCAATATGCCAAGAAAGGCGGAAAATACAAGGTTCCAATTTGACATGAAACGATGCAATGAAACAACCCTTTGCACTTGAAACGCTCAAGGCAACAATCAACTTGTTCAACGTCATCAAGTTTTCGTGTAAAGTGCAAGTGCATACACGTTTTCGTTCAACTTTTTGGTGCCCCAAAAGAAAGTCTTTGACAACAGGCGCAAGCTTACGCGGTTATTTAATAATAATAATTTTAAAAAATATAATAAAAAATAAGAATAAAAATCTTACTGAACGGTGCTGAGACTTTCGAGACTGCCCCGGTGTTGCAAGATTTTGTCTCCTTGTAATCGGAGAACTTCGGTGACGGCATGAGCACTATCACTTGTGGAAGCATAGACAGCGCCTTCCCCAACCGCCGGACCTAAAAACAGACAACATTAAATCGATTTGGGCCGGGAATTAAGACGAAAAGTAAGGGGAAATTGTAAAGGGGTCGGATCTAAACTTTTTATAGATATCTATAGTACCTAGGTAATGAGGTTTGTTAAGTTCGAGAAGTACGCGGGGTGGCAAATACGCATGAGCATCGTCCAAGTTGTCCGAAACGTCCCCTTCAGGGAGAGTGTAAGCTTTGGAGGAAAGTTGGATCACTTCCACCGAGTTCAAGTGCCAAATGTACATGTACGGCTTGCAATAGGCTAATAACAAGGAATGAGGCTATTACTTTATCTCTAGCACTAAATTGTGGCTTGCAGGTGGGGAAAGTTACCGAAAGCTAATGGGAGACGTTTCCATTTAAAGTCAGCGGGGCGGGTCCGACGACCATAGGAGTCTACAAATATGCCAAATTCATTGTAGCATAACAAGTATTCCGTGCCTCCGCGGTGTGACGTTACGTCCAGTATAGCAACAGGAAAGCTGTTCTGCTTCTTGAGGTCAAATACGACGTAATTTAAGCTCTGGTCAGACGCATCCAAAAATTCTAAACAAACGAAAAACATGTTAAAGGTACGATAAGTACACGGTTACAAGTGCCTGGTCGTAAATCGTTAAGTGAATAGTAGCTAATAGCTTTACCCGATGCGGAAAAGTCCTTGAGGTCAATCTCGAAAAAACGGTCGCAGCCAATGAGGACCGAATGTTGCGCAAAATGGATGCAATTGCAGGGTTCTTCCGAAGTGAGCTTTTTGCGACTGACAAACGTGCTGCCAGGACGGTACCAAGTCATGATTCTAGCAGAATATTTGATTAGTCTCAAATTCCATTCCCCGGCGATAAATCACGTTACTCGACGAGGTCTGCAGTGGCTGCACACAAAAAGGCTTCTTCCGCATTTTTGACGAAAACCGAGAATAAATGGCAAGCTTCCATGCCTTGCAAACACTCCACTTGAATGGCAGGTTTGGCACAAGCGGCTGCAGCCGCAGAACTTTGCAAAACGTTCAGTTCGGTTCTCACCAATTGACGATTCCGTCCTAAGAAGACTCATCTTAGCACTCCAAATCGCCAAATTACCCAAAATCTATCTTTGCATACCCGCGATCATGAACGCGAAACCCAATTCTGGTACCAACGAAATCTGGTACACGCAATCCACACCTTCGATGCGTACCAAGGAGCTCGGTTGGCCCTTGTCCAATCGGCATGAGAACAATCCTTCATCCGATCCCAGCAGTAAATGCTACAGAAGCATTAAAAGATAAAAGGTAAGATTTATATTCCAAAACAAGGTAAGGCGACATCTTTACGTGAGAGCCGATGGCAGCTACGCAATTAATCTCGAAAGCTTGCTCTCTTTCAAAATGCAGTAAAACGGATCCCGCCAATTTGGTTTTGGCCACAGAAACCGGTGTAGATATCTGCGTACGGCTCTCCAAAGCAGTTTGCAAGCTAAACACCCAGCGTTTTTTCTCCTCGAAATTTAATGTCATCACGTACAACGTTCTGCCCGGCCAACACGTAGTCTTAGAAGCCACATCCACCTAAAATTGTTTGAAAGAAAAGCCAAACTAGATTAGGGAAATTCCTTCGCGGTGGTTGCTCTAAAAGTCTAAGGTAAACGAGTGAAACCAGCATGCAAATGAGTTCAATCTAAAAGCTTTACAAAGGAGAAGGAACTAGAACCCACTTACTTTGAATACGTAAGCCAGGTCGCTTTTTACAGCGTGGATAACTTCAGACGAAGAAGTAGTTCCATGAATGGTCGTGGATCCCAAGTTGGGATCCGGACACAAATCTAGACTGTCCACCGGCGCCAAGTTTGGTTGGAGCTCTTGATCGTAGATGTGCAGATTCGTCCCGTCGAGAACCATGTATTTCTTCTCCCATGAAGCTTTTCCGGATCTTTTTAAATATAAAAAGGAAATAAATAAGTAAAATTAAAACAATTATTCGTTAAATATCTGTTAAATTTGCTTGATTTTTTTTTTGTACTTAGGAATCTTAACCCATCCCTGGTAACCAGCAGCAGACAAAACTGATTTATCCGACTCATTCGATTCCGAAGAAGAGGTGGACGATTTCGCCATGCTGTCTATGAAATGCACGGCGAATTCCGAAGGCAATCCGCAAGTGCTCGGGAGCTCAGGAGCGCACTAGGGAGTTATTATAATCTTAAAAACGTGCGCAGAGAAAGAAAAATCTTTTTAGATTACTTTTGGATGAGCTGTGGTATGGCACTCGGAGCAGGTGGCGACTTGCCGACCAAAGTGAATGCTGTCGAGACAAACAGCGCAATGCGTGGCTTTCATATTTAATCCCGTCTCAAACCTAAATAATAATAGTAAAATAAATTTAATAAATAACAGTATTACTAAATATGAATAAAATATTAACGAATTTCTTAAAGAATAATAATATTTTTTTTAAACATTTTTCGTAAAGGACATTTCCGGGTTTTAATGCACCCCAGTACGCATTGAGTGCGTGCAATATCGCCAGTGGGGCTCGAAAACATGCACTGAGTGCGCCCCGAGTGCAATTTTTCTCTAAAAAAGAACGAACGTTTCTGCACTAACGAGAAAAACGCAAACGGTGGAACCCAATAATTTTCTAAATTTTCTGAAAAAAAAAAACGTTACAGCTTTTAGGCATATCCTAGGCTTAATTAACGACCTTGATAAAGGTAGATTAAAGGTAAGGTAGATAAAGTAGTAAAGGTAGATTTCCTAGCAATTTTTTAATAAACTTGCCTATGTGGTATATTATGGTGCATTCGTTGCTTGGTTGGTCGTTTGCCTAGTGCGGAGGGAGATTGCGCACCCGGGGACTGCGCTAAACGCGTCAACACACGTTGCGTTTGAGGCGTGGCCACAACTTGGCTCTTCCGAGCCTCCGCATTACGGCTAAACACACTGCTTTCTGCAATTTGAGGACCTGAAACCAACAAAAACTTGCTTTAGAATCCGAATGCACATAAAAACAGGACACAAATTAACTTTTTAAACGCGAGATAATCGAAAGATGAAAACTAAACGAAGCTTTACCCATGTTTAGAGAGACGATTTCCGCTCGCGCTTTATCCAATTGCTCCGTTAAGGTCCGGTTTTTCAATCTCTCCTTCTGGAGCTGGTTTTCCATTTCTCTATAATTAAGCGACATGGCAGCTGGCGCAATATTTTCCTTCTTATGCTGGCCAAACAACTTATCGCCCAAAGTTTTCTTCTTTTTGCTCTGTTCGTTCGTCAACGCTTGCAAGTAGTCAATGAGTTTGGTTTGTTGTGCGATGGTTCCTTTGTCTTTAAAGTCTCGCTCTCTGGCCAACTTTTTTTCTTGCTCCAAGAGTGCCTCCATATTGCCCAACTTCTCCTTATAAGCCTCCAATTTTGTCACCGCTTCTTCCAGCGCCTGGGACAACGTAAAGTTATGTTCCTTGACGTTGACCAGCTGCGTGCGTAAGGCCGTGGATTCCTCTTGCAGAGCTACCTTGTCTTCTTCCACATGGCCAATATCGCGTCCTAAGCGTTCGATGGCGATTTCTGCATCGGACAGCTCGGACGACAGCTGATTGACTTGTTTACCATAGTCTTGGGCCATGCTAACGTATTTGTTGAGCTGGCTTTTCAAAAGCTGGACTTGCTCGTCGCCACTGGTTTCCGTGGCTTTCAATCGCGTTTCCAAGTCTTGTGCTTTCTTTTCATGAAAGATTTTCATAGACTTATCCTCGTTGGCTATGCGCTTCGCAGCTTTGACGTCTTCTTTGAGCTGCAGGATTTGTTCAGCGAGTTGGGCTTTTTCGGCTTCAAACTTCTTTTCGGCTCCTTCATTCTTCTCCAACACCAAATCGTAGTCTCTCATCTGGGTTTCCAATTCGGTACAAATTTCTTTCAAGTGTTCGTAATTTTCTTGCAAACCACGATGCTCCAGTCGTTCATCCTCCAACGTCTTGCGCAATTCTTCTTGGCTTCGTACAGCTGCCTTCAACTTCTCTTCTGCTTGGATTAATTCGCGTTCCATTGACAATTTCTGGCGCTGGATGAGCGTAAGTTCGTCTTTGGCACTCTTCAACTCGGCCTTTAAGCCATCCACGGATCCCACGGCTTGCTGCAGGTCCTTTGACTTTTCGCTGTACAACGACTGACGCATTTCCAACTTGTGCTCCAGCTGGGTGACGCTAGCAGACTTGTCTGCGACTGTTTTCTCCAGCGCTGTGATCTTCTCCGATAATTGGTTCCGTTCTTCTTCCATTTGGGACAATTGCTTGTCTTTTTCGCTCATTTTGGTTTCCCAGGCATCGTGGCTGCTTTGCAAAGTTTCGCACTTGCTTTCTGCGCTCTTCAACGCCCGCTGCGCAATACGCAAATCCAATTGGGCCGCATTAAGCTCGCGTTCCTTCTTATACGCATCAGAACGGATGTCGCGCGTACTTTGCTTCTCTAGGGTCAAGTTTTCCCGCGCTTTTTCCAAGCTTCCTTCCAATTTCTTGATTTGGGCTTCTAAATCCTTCACCTTCTCTTGAAGCTCCACCTCTGCAGACGCAGGAATTCTACACAAAACGGATTTTCGTTTTTAGAGAACTTGATTTGAATTAAATATATTTTCGATATATTTAATATGTTTGAATTGAATTTAATATATAGCACAGGCTCTATACTTACGAAGTTTTGGTGCATTTCTCGGCTTCCCTGATTTTCTCCCCCATTTGCCTCATTAAAGTTTCCAATTTGTCGATTTTCTGACGATTTTCATCTTAAGAAGCACAAAACGGATGAAAATACAAGATAAAAGAGTACGTTAAGGAGTTCTTGTTGTTGTTTTTACCATGAATGTCTTTAGTGTTGGCCAATTCTTGTGACAAAGCTTGTTTTTCCTGGCTGACTGCACGCAATTCCGCCTCTCGCTGCACCAAAAGCTTTTCCATCTCTGCTTCTTTTGATCCAAAACTCGATTCTTGCAGAGTAAGCGAAAGTTCGGAATCCGACAGGGTCTTTTCCATATCCTACAATTGCCAATATGCTCTGTTATGCAATATGCAATATTTCCAAAATTTTGAAAATTTATGTAAAAGTCAACCAATAAATTAGACCGGCAAAAGGCCTTTGCCTACGCTGGATTAAAAAAAAAATGTATATATATATATATATATATAAAAAAAAAAAAATACGGACCTTGATCTTGGTCTTCAGAACTTTGCAATCATTCACTTCCGCCTTCAATTTCGCTTCCAATTCTTGAATCCTGGCCTCTTTTTCGAACAGAACCTTGCTTTCGAGTTCCTTTCGCTTAGCGGTGGTTTTGGCATCCAAGTCTTCGTATTTCTGTTGCAAGTTCGCATACTTAGACTGCCATTCCCCTACTCGCTCCTCCAAAAGGGTCTTATGGTCCAATTTTGCTTCACTCAGCTAGAAATTTAGTCAAATTAGCTTCGTTTGAGGCAATATCCGTATCAAGATGCTCTACCTGAATATTTAACTGTGTTTCCGAGGTTTTCAACGCTTCTAACTGCAACTCCAGGTTGGCATTCGCCTCTTGTTGCTTCCGAAGTTGCAGGTTAACTTGTTTGAGTTGTTCAGAGGTAGCACTGGGGGTAAGCAAAGGCACTCCGGGATCTTCACTTATGCTACGACGTGTTTCGAGCAATTTATTGCCCTAAGTAACACATAAACGAACAAAGTTAGAAAGTTTGGACTTTAATCATTAATAACCAGAAGAATACCTGCATGGCTAAAGCTTGGTATTTCTTAGCTTGGATTTTCAGTTTTCCATACGCTTCCTTCAACTTGACAAATTGGGGGCGAGCAATCTCTAATTCCTGTTCCTTCCTTTTCATCTCGGATTCCAACCCCAGATAAGCATCTTCCAATTCCTAGAATTTTGAATATTTAAATTTAGACTCAATTATTTAATTTTGAATACGTAAATTTAGACAAAAATATTTAAATAAAGACTCAATTATTTTAGTTTGAAAACATAAATTTAGACTTAAATATTTAAATTAAAACTCAATTATTTAATAAAATAATGTAACAAAATTGAAAGTAAGACTGAACGTAATGTACCTTATAATTTTTTTCCATGCGCTCCACTTTGTTTTTTACAGCTTCTTTGATTTCCTCTTGTACTTTCTTGTTCTTTTCCTGCGACTCCACAACATATCGCTTGTGCTTCATCTTTTCCATCTCCAACGCAAGTTTGCAATCCTTTATTAAAAAATAAAAATAAATAAAAGAGAGTTAAATTCGTTGCAATACGTACAGCCAGTTCGATTGAACATGAAGCATTTTTCTTATGCAGCTCATCGGTCTCCTTTTCCAGGACTTTCATTCTCTCCCGCAGTTGGTCCACGAGATTTGTGTCTACAGGTTTGGAACACTTCAAGCCATCAACTGTTTGCAGTAGCTGGATTATCTGCTTCTTCCTCGACTCCAAAGACGCTTCCAATTCCAAAATGCGACTGGTTTCGGAACCAGGCTCACGTCTAAAGTGAAAAAAAATTTAAAAAAAAAATAACGATCACACTAAACCGCAAAGGTACCAAAGCCTTACTTGACTTCCTCCTGGTTATTCTGAACGTAACTAAACCCAATAAAAGGCAAATTCTTGCCCGAAAACCCCTTTTTGATCAAGCATTCTTCCAGGACGCTCAAACTGGAAATGTGTTCAAACTCTTCGAAGTTGGACGTATCTTCTTGGCTCGATAATTGGGGAACATATGGTGGGATACCTAGTTCACGCAAGAATCAAGAATTCAACAAAATGATGGGAAAACTACGCTTCGATTACCTTCTCGGATTCCGGTCCAGTCAATAGTCTCAAAGACGGGATGCTTGGTCAACTGATCGAAAGTTAGACGCTCTTCTTCTTCGCAGACTAAACCTGTTATCAGACTGCGCAAGTTGGCCGAAATGGTCGGCTCCTCTGGAAACTTGAGCGCTTGCTACCAAGAAAAGGACATTAAATATTACAAAAACCCTTGGACTTAAATTGTTGAATTACTTTGTGCTTTAGAATGTTGGCGTAGACCGAAGTCACCCTTTCTGATCGAAACGGTGTCACTCCATAAACCAATTCATAGGCCAAGACGCCAAGAGACCAGAAATCACAAGCAGGCTGAAAATATTTCAAGCAAACGTAAAAAACGGTCCCTATTTTGTTTTTAATTTTGCGTTATAATAAGGGAAAACAAACCCCGTAACGTTTTTTCCCATTGACGGCGTTCAACATCTCTGGAGCTAAGTAATCTGGCGTTCCAGAAGGAACTTCACTCTCTACATAGTTCTGCTCGCTCAACTTTGCAGCAGATCCAAAGTCGGCTAGTTTGATGTGACCGCAACGGTCCAGTAAGATATTTTCTGGTTTGATGTCCCTACGTTCATTGTTTTTTATTATCTTTTTCAAGCGCATTGGATTAAAGTTACCTATGAGCGTAGCCCATGTCGTGGAGTGTACGAAGTGCTAAAATGATTTCTGCAATATAGAAACATGCCATTTCTTCGGGCAAAGACCCATCAAACCTACAAAAAAAACGTTAATGAAAATAAAACGAGTTTCTTGCGATAGATAAGGTTTTTAAATGAGATTACTTGTCCAACAAGCTCAACAAGTTGCCCCCAGGATGAAATTCCATAACCAGGTACAATCGGTATTCATCTTGGAAAGCGTAACGCAAGGCTGTAATCCAAGGTGAATTAGCTTTGGCCATAATGTCCCTTTCTTCAGCGTAAGACGCAGCCTGTTAATAAGTATACATGATTAATGTAACACATGTATAAGACGAATAAAGCGGTTTACGTTATCTGCAGCAAGTGTGACAAATTTCTTCATTCTTTTCATCGCGTACACATCGCCTGTTTGCTTCTCTTGGACTAAATTTACTTCTCCAAAGTGTCCACGCCCAATAACTTTCTTCATTTCAAAGTCTGACAGGTTTACACGCAGCTCTTTTAATTGGGTTATTGTTGGGTTATCTACAAATATAGGTTGATATTAAATAGGCCATTTGTAGACGGTTAACTTACATTTCCGGGCAAAACTGGCGATGTATTTATCGGATTTTAACGCAGTGTTGCTGCACTCGCCGTGCAAGACAATCAGAGCGTCCATCAATGCATCTTGTGTTAAATGGTTATTATTGGCATTCTTCATCCCCACTTTTCCTTGTAGTATCTGGTTCAATTTTGTGTTCCTCACGCAAACGGGGAGGTCAGAAGACTCGGCCATGGTTGATGATAACAAACCAATTAACAATCGTACTTTTGTTCTTCTCTAAAATCTAAGCAGGTACCGTAAATTAAATAAGTATAAATTAAAGCGTATTCTTAAGTTAAACGAAAAAGAAAACTTACAGTAAAGTAAAGTGAAGTTGGCACGCTACAGAAACATAAAACTTCCCTTAAAAACCGATACTTTCAGAGAAATCCACAGTGGGCATTGTCTTTCCAACAGCAAACCCACCAACGTCACTCGTCTTTTTGAATTTTCTGGCCGTTGGCGGCGGGCTTTTCAGTTGAAGAAACTACTAGCGCTTTGAGCGGAAAGAAATTAAAGCTTAGTTTCGGCTCGGTCTGTCAAATGGGCTCGGCTGTATGTGTTTACCAACAAAAGACATTTTAAACTCGTAGTAAGTGGTAAATAAATGTCGCTAGTTTTATGAAATACTGACTTAATTTTTTTTAGCGGTAGACCATGGCTGACCTGAGATTAAGGCGACGAGTTCAGGCAGACAAAGATCCCCTTTCTGGTACCGACAACGATTTGGATACCGAAACCCAAACCCAAGACAGCGATACAGTAAAATCACCTTATACATAGGCTATACCACCGCTTGATTTTCCTTTCATTCCTTAACTTTCCGGTGGTAGAACTTGGAATCTGAAGCCCGCGATGACGGAGACTCTGAAGATGACAAATCGAACGCCCAAACAGTCGACTTGTCCAAAGTCATTCCTACTGGCACGGACAAATCGCCTGAAATATTGGATGTCACCTTGTCTGGACTTCCGCCAAAGTCTTTATTTATTTTTTCACAATATAAGTATCTTAAAAAGCCGTTAATTTTCATAATTGTATTGGTGAAGGTGGCGTAATTGGATCATTAGAGGCATTTTTACGTGGGTCATGATAGGAGGATTTGGTCTGATAATATACCTTGGACCGCTTGCACTAATGGCTACGGTAAAAACTTCCTAATTATTTTGGCATCAACCATTAAACAGTTATTTCCCCCTTTTTTATGGTTTTGTATCATTTTAGACCTTGGTAGTACAAGTCAAATGCTTTGCCGAGATTATCAATATTGGATACGCCGTCTATAAAATTCATGGCCTACCTTGGTTCCGTTCCCTTTCTTGGTATTTCCTTATTGCATCGAATTACTTCTTTTATGGAGAAAGCCTAGTTGATTATTTTGGCGTTTTGTTCAACAGAACGGTAAAACAATCATTAAAACCTTGCCAAACAATGTACTAAACCCATCTTTAGGACTTTTTAAGGGGGTTAGTCACGTACCACCGCTTCATTTCGTTTTCCCTCTATATCATTGGGTTTGTATGGTTCGTTTTGTCGTTGGTAAAGCGATACTACATGAAACAGTTTTCACTTTTCGCGTGGACCCATGTAGCATTACTTATCGTGGTCACGCAAAGCTACCTTATTATCCAGAACATCTTTGAAGGACTTATCTGGTAATTAAATTACGCCCGTCTTATCCACGAACTCACGAATCCTTACAGGTTCATCGTACCGGTGTCCATGATTGTCTGCAATGATGTAATGGCCTATATGTTTGGCTTCTTCTTTGGAAAAACGCCGCTTATCAAGCTATCCCCTAAAAAGACTTGGGAAGGGTTTATCGGTGGTGGAGTTGCAACAATATTCTTCGGTTTATTGGTATATAAAATTCAAACAAACTTACACGTCTTACAACAAATATTTTGATAGATATCATACTGGTTATGCCAATTTCCGTATTTCGTGTGCCCTATTGAGTACAGCGAGGAATTTGGCAGGATGAACATGGACTGCGAACCTTCTCCTATCTTTCGACCTCAAGAATATGCCCTGCCCACATTTTTGGTTGGATTACGAAAAATTGTAAGGGTTTCCGCCGTGAAATCAAGTTCTCTAACAGTTTCCGTTTCCTTTTTTTATAGTTCCGGATGAAGGAAACTATGACAATTTACCCGTTCTTGCTGCATTCGCTCTCCATGTCGTTGTTCAGCAGCGTTATTGGACCTTTTGGCGGTTTCTTTGCCAGTGGCTTTAAGCGCGCATTTAAAGTCAAAGTAAAAACCACAGATTTGCTCATAGTTTCGTTCATTTTTGGTTTTGAAAGGATTTCGGTGACATTATTCCCGGTCATGGAGGCATAATGGATCGTTTCGATTGCCAGTTCCTTATGGCAACGTTTGTAAACGTATATATCTCAAGTTTCATTCGCACTGCGTCACCCCCTAAACTTCTACAGCAAGTAAACAAAATTCTTCCTTGTTTATGGAACTTTGATTATAAATAGTGTGCTATTCTTAGGTTTTTACGTTGAAGCCGGAACAACAGCTGCAGTTGTATATGGCGTTACGGGATTCCTTGGCATCCCGAGGAATTCTACACATGTAGAAATACGAAAAACAGGGGCCAAAGGCAATATAATTGTTTAAGCATGCATTTAACTGTCATACCCATTGATTGCCCTTATCGAGTATTTGTTCAAACTGTTTGACCGAAAGTATTGTCCTTTTAAAAAAATTTATTTGACCTGACAAGCAAAAACATTGCCGTTACATGTTGTTTGTTGTACCAGTTAGGAGAATTCCATTCTTGATGTTGAACTTGACAGGCATTTAAACATTTTCTCAGCATTTCTGTACGTTAACGTTTCTTATTCTTTCAGACACGTTGCGGTGAATTTTATGTTACTAGAATTTTACGGACTAGTCAACGTTTGAAAACATATTTTGGAGTTGTTGACTTTGCACTCGAAATGTTGTGCTGTGTTACAAGTAAAATTAGAGTAAACTTGTAGAGTTACTAAATTAAAGTACTTTGGGTGTATAACAATTGGGTATTTCCTACTAGAAGAGTAGTTAGGAAACTATCACTTTTATTGTACGCAGGTCCGGTATAGTCAGCATTGCTCGTAAAGTCGTCAATTGTACAATTCGTTAAAAACAATTTCGTTCAGGAATCTGCGGTATATCTTCCAAGAACCAAAGCTCGTAGCAAAGGTCCGACCTCTTGAGGATCTTGTAAAGCTTCTACCAGGATTTTCTCGATATTCCGCATGATAGCTACTTTCTGGTGACCTTTCAAAGGGTATTCTACTGTTCCGGTGGGACCGGCCTACAAGATACAACAAGCTCAGTCTGACCTTCCATCATATTCGACCTTCCGTCATACCTTATACCAAAAGGTGACTGACATAGTGCATTCTTCCCCGGGTAAAGATTCCACGTGGTGCCACCAATACATAGGGATATATAAAACATCGCCAGGCCCTACTATGACCTCCATGCCTTTCGCTTTGCGAAAATTCGGAAAACGCGCATAATCGGGTGCATCGAAGTCCACCTAAGCGATATTTTGTTTAGCAAATTAACTCCTTAAAAAAGGGGGAAAAAATGTCATGAGGATACCTGACTTTGTCTGTCATGGGGATGCGAATAAGGATGCGAGTACAGGTTTTCAAACTGATCAGGCGGGAAAATTATAACGCGTTTGTAGCCTCGAATTTGGGCAAACAAATTATGTTGCTCGTCGTAATGACAAAGGGTGATATTTCCTATGTATACTGAAATGTGGCGAGAATACGTAAAATTAGCGATAGAATACCCTCTTGTCCTATAAGTAGAAGATTAGACGTAAGGGGGCCCCAGCCGTTTCGCTTTTGAAGGGTGATTATCCATGGCCAGTTGAATTTGACATAGTCACTTATAGTTTCGCCTCCCATGGTGGTATTGAAAGCTTGCTGAAGGTACCATCTGCGCATGAAAAAAAAAAATTGAGTATTAATTTATAATTTATTTTACGAACGGAAGATTTACCAACCTGGGTTGACCCGGTTTCCAATTTCTTAGCTTCTCTACGAAGTCTGGGAATTTCACCTCAAGTCTGTGAGCGGAAGGAATGAATCCTGGACAGTTATTTACTTTTTGTTGATCATGATATTTAAATTTGGCATTGTCTGACTGGAAGACGGTAAAATCATTGTTGCCAGCGTGTTGCTCGAGGTAGTCGAGGTTCCAATGACTGGCAGAGTCAACCAAATGGGTACTTTTGAGCAGGACTGGCTGCTAAAAGATAGATCGAACCAAGGTTTTTATTTTTCGTGCCAACTTTTATGTACAAAAATCTACAGTGGTGCGCCGAGAAATAAATGCGAGAGAAAGACACAAATATATGGTACCTGTTTACTAATTAAATTAAAAGCCGTAGGATCAAGGACATCGAAGCATGGAATTTTTCCTTGAGCAAACGAATAAGATTCTAATCCCGGAGGTTTCTTCTCCTGGGATAAAATTTCCCCGCTCTCCATGATCACGTAGACAGCTTCATGACAAGTGGCGCTCTTGTTGTTAGGTGACGAGAAAACAAGACTCAAACAACACATGGGAATTAAATCTTTGTATTTATTTAATTAAAAGTGAAAATATTTAAAATTCTATTTGCCGAAATAGTTAGTGACCATGCTTTTGAAATTAAATCCAATAAAGCTTTTAGGACGACAGATTTTCCTTTCCAAATACCTCTTCAGCGTCAATGGCAGGACCGCGTCCAGCTCCAGGTAAAAGTTTATATTTTTTCCCCTCCTTTCCCCATTATCCGTTGTTTAAAAATTCTTACAGCACTAAAGTGCTAACTACTGATGCGATTCTAGTCCTATAAAATTGTCGTATACGTCTTTCGAGACCACGAGCGTTCTCCAAAGCCAGGAAACCCCAATCTTGATCATGCATGGCTTATTGGGATCTAAGACCAACTGGAACTCGATAGCCAAAGCCATCAATGCCAAAACGAAGAGAAAGGTCGTTATAGGCTTTGCTCGTTCCCAAGATTAGCACATGACTTGTAGGTTATCGCCGTCGATGCCAGAAACCATGGCGAAAGCTCCCACTCGTCCGCGATGAGCTACGACGATTTGGCTTGCGATATCTTGCAGTTAATGCAAGACCTCGAGATGCCGAAAGCTACACTAATTGGCCACAGCATGGGGGGTCGCACCATGATGAAAGTGGCTTTGAACAGGGTACATTTCCTTCTAGAATTTCTATTTTTAACTCCCTGTTAAATGAACAGCCCGATGTGGTCGACAGTTTGGTGGTTGTCGATGTTTCGCCTATCAATGTTAGTCCCAGTATCTTACAATTACGGCACTATATCGAGGCTATGCAAAAGGTGCAAGTGGACCCTCAAGTCCCGCGTTCTAGCGCCCGAAAAGTTGCGGACGACCAACTCAAAGACATCGTTGAGGTAAAGAACGAAGACGAGTATTGTTCACGGAGTCGATTAACTGAGGTTTCGTGCTTAAAAACTTTCAGGATTTTTTCATCCGGCAATTTTTAATCACGAACTTGGTCGAATCCGAGTCAGGCTACAGATGGCGAGTCAATTTGGAATGTTTAGCCCGCAGTCTGGACACAATTGCTGCGTTTCCTTATTCGGATTCGTGTCGCTATGAAGGCGAGACTATTTTCATCGGAGGCGGGCGCTCTGATTATATCAAGTACATATTTTACCCACATGCTATAGTATTTTGACGTGGTTAGTAAGTGGTCTGTATTGACGTATGGCGTTCGTGTGATGAATAGGGTTGCTGACCACGAAGCCATCCGAGCGTTATTCCCACGTGCCGTATTTCGGTACATTCCCGGTGCTGGTCATTGGGTGCATTCGGAAAAAACCACGGACTTCCTTCAAGTGCTTTTAAACTTCTTGCTGAAACGACCCATCCCGCCCAACTTCCCCAGTACTACGAGCACATAAATACTGTATTAACAGATTACATAATATAGAATTGTCACGTTGATGGGGGTTATGACATAAGCATATAACATTTTAAACGTGAAATTTGTAACCGTAACATGACGCAAAAATGATACGAAAAATGGTAAGTTTAGGAAGGTGTTTCATGTACAATTGACTCGAGCGGGAGAGGGGGTGCATGACAAACAATATCGATGTCATTAATTGCCTTGCGAGAGATCCAGAAATGTTATTTTTTTATTGTTTTACTAAGGCGACAATCAAGACTGCAACCAGTGATATTGAGTCCTCTTTTTAAGGTATGATAATGCGAAATATGGAGGGGATCAGTGTTATCATCTCTGAAAGAACCCCAAAAGCCGGTTACTTTTGCGTTTCTCGCTGTTAATCGTTGTAGGCGTGGAAGTCGTGGGTGCAAGTTGCGAAGGCGTTAAACGATATCGAGGGAGTTTCTCCTGTTTGGATAGCTTAGTTTTCATCTGTTCGTCGAGCAAGATTTGCATATCGACCTACAAAAACAAAAGAGGCGGTAGTTAAATACCTGGCGCCATCTAGAAAGGCATCTGCATCACTAGAAATCCTAGAAATCGACGTTAACATACTTGCCACTGTTCCAGTTGCTGACTTATTTCGATTTTCTGCTGGATGGCTTCCATGAGCTGACTGTTGATCTGCAAAACATCGATGCGCGTCCGGGCGAGTTCAATTTCCGCTGCATTTTTCCTTCCTACGGCCTGATCCCGAACCTCCCACGCTCTCCGAACGATTTCATCTTTAGCTAAATGGGTGTCGCGTGCGTCGCGTCGGGCAGTGTCGCGTTCTTCCCGCGTGGCTTCTAATTCCACTTGCTTTAGAGTGATCTGCAACAATATTTAGTCATGAGAAAGGGAGAAACATTGATAAAAGAAAGTTGTCTTAGCATGCGAGGCTGGAAGAGGCCAATGAGAACGGAGAAAAATAAATGACACTATAATAGTCACACGCTTCCTTGACCAGTTCCGCTCCAAACTCTAGAGATTTGCTCTCCACCCTAGCTTAGCTTGGCGCAAAAACCAAAAAAAGAGAAAGAAGAAACAAAAAATGAAAATATTGCGCCAAACGCGCCACGCGTCTTGGATTTGCCACGCTTACTTGGACCGACATTTGGGGTTACTGATGAAAACTTAAAGAGAAACTCATCAGCTCACGCCTTGCCTCTATCTCCATCAGACAGAATAGACTACTTATCACGTGGCGTGTCAATTAAAGGAAATGAAACGCAGGGACAGGCAAATAAATTACTCAGTTGGTGGTAGGAATAGCTTACTTGGCTGGACAGACTGGTCACTTCTTTGGCTTTTTTGTCCAAATCATCGGATTTTTCTTGGAGCGTGCGTTGCAATTTGGAGGCCGCTTCTTGAGTCAAATGTAGCTCGGCTTCTAACTGCAAAATGTCATGAGGACTCCGGCCGCACTCGCCACAACTGTTAGCAGAATCGCTTTGAAACCAAGCGGATCCGCGGACTAGAGATTCCAGCTCTCGCACCATATTTGTTAACATTCCATTCTGTTTCCAATATTCCAATAAATTAAGTGAATAATTCTGGGATAACGCGTTTTACAATTACGTACTTGAATATTGCGGGGGTAGATATCGTCGGTACCGGTAGTGGATGCAGTACTACTCGAAAGCGAAGAAAGGGAACAGGAAGCGCGACGACGTTGCAACCGCACGGATTCGCACAAAGCGCGAATGTTTAAACAAGCATCCATGATTTCTTGCTTCAACTACGCAAAAAGGATGTCGATTAGAGGACATTCGTCGGAAAGTATGAGTTACTTTGGCGTTTTCTTCGAGCTGTCGAGTACTGTTCTCAGGGTCATCACATTCAATGCTGTCGCCGTCTTCGCATTCCAGGATCTCGTCGTGCATGGAAGGATGAGAGTGGGGACTAGACCCAGCCCCTGACCCATGACCTGAGCTGGAGAGATCCATCTCCGCCAAGAGCGACGTATGTGCTCCAAAACTGGTCGAATGGCCGCCATGACTCCGAGACAGGGCGTCGATGCGTTCGCATAAGGATCCGTTGGTTGAGCGGAGTTCGTTCAACTCCCGCTGAGTTTGGCGTAACTGAAAACGTACATGTAATCAGAATATTTTGTCCGAGACAAAAAAGACGGCGTTTACCTGAAGTTCCTGCTCGCGGCATTGGCGTTCGAGCATAAGAATCTTATCACTAGATTCATCAAGGTTGGAAGACAAACCTTCCCGTTCTTGGACGATGTTTTCCAACCTTCGTTCCAACTCCTTTTTCTTTTCAGACACGATGACGATCTAAGGAAAAGAAAGATGAGCATCGGGTACGGTACTAAGCGGTTCATTTGGGTTAATTACTTCCTCGCGCAGCATTTCCAAATGACTGACATGGTCCTGCAGACTGGATTTCCGTAAACTGAACTGATCTCGCAGGACATTGATTTGCGCTGTAAGCTGTTCTTCTTTTTTGAGAGATTCTTTGAGCTGATCCGTCAACCGTTGGTTCTGTTCGGTCAATTCCGCAATAATAGACTTCTTTTGTCGCTCCAGTTGGCGATCTGTGTTTTGTTGCTCTCTCAGGGTGTTTTGCAGTTCCAGGACATCGCCTTGAAGTTCCACTACTTTGGCTTCGTATTCACTTTCCAAAGCGTCCAACTTTCGGCGCAAGGAATGCTTTTCTTGCTCTAACAACTGTTCAATAAAGAAAAAGACACGGCTTATTACTAAAGGATTAGCACAGACCACAGACGGACGGGAAAAGAAGTGTTCGAGTCAGCAATTAACAATACCAATGCAAGACCAACTTCCCCGTTAACCACAACAATTGGACAAAAGTCCTTCTCATGGACGCTTTAAAGCTTTTGGGGGCACTCCGAAAGAATAAAACTTACAGCAAAATACAGTTTATACATCTGACCGCGTCTGAAAACGACCTGGGAACCCTGACACACAAGACAGCAGCCACAATTAAAAAAACGGTTCTTCTTTTAATTAAACCTGGCAACGAATGACGTGTGACGCTTCCCATCTGTTGTTTCTCTCCGGAATTTTAAAAAGACTGCGCTCCAGAAAAAGACATAAAGAAGCAAGTGTTTTGTGTGACGTCGCCCGGGTTTAGATATCAGACCACATGACTTCTTCCTAGTGTACACTATCTAATCCAAGTAAAAAATGCTTCGTTGGTCAGGAGTCGCTCTATTTCCTCGCTCCCTGCTGCGAATTTTACGTTATCTCGGGCTCCTTTGTTGAAACTTGGATATATTTAATGTCTCTAACCGTCTCGACGCAGAATATTATATACGTGTAGCCCCAAGCTAAAGCAATCAACGGCCTGTTTATGAATCCCAGTACTTGAAGGCTCTTGTGGGTAGTCTTTTCTGGATATGTATGTGGAATCTGGCCATATCTCGCGGGGGAGGCAGGTAGAGTCACGCTTTTAGTTCCGCTTGAGTAGGATCTCATAGCGGAAGTCGTTGGTCACTTGTAAAAAGGTACGAGGCCAACCCATGAGGGACACACCTGTGAAAACTTCTGACAGACCTAGAAGATCCTTGCAAAGGTTTCACCATCATGTATTAATCTTATACTTTCCAATCCTCATCGAAACCAAAACTTCTATGTTGTACGGCTTCAGTGACGACTATATTATCTACACGGTCTCTATAATTTCGTTTTCCTTTCCGAAAAGTTGTATCCAACACACACTCTTTGGAGTGTCTAGGATTCTCGTTAAGTGGAAACGCGGGTAATTCACAGGGAAATTGTTGACCTTTGGATCAACAAAGCTCCGAAAGTGCCATCGGGATACTGTCATTGAAAAGAAGGCTCGAAACCTTGAATTTTGGTGGCATTGGCATCAAGTACTTCCGAAGTTTGGAAGCTTAGCTCTTGTAATCGTGTCTTAATGCTTCACGATGTGAAGTAGGGTCCGCACTGGTCCAGAAACTTGAAATGGGTAACAATTGGACAGACTTGCGAGAAGTCCCGTTGTTGTTTTTTGCCGTTGGACGCTGGCGTGCGCTCGCCATCTTATTTAGTCGTCTTCCACCATAACCCTTACCATGATCGTATGCATTTTATTCGATGGAAAGCAGTTAGTTTTGTAGGTTTCACATGAGAAGTGACTAAGAACGGGCCACGTCATGGGTTCTAGTAAAACATTTTCTTTTCCTACCTCCACTCCACACATGCCCAGTTATCAGAATCCAAATTGCTCACTTGGGTGTCTTTTACAGCATATCACCGCTTTTCAGTCGTTGCGTGTATTACGGAGAAAACCTGCTTGACTTGTATAAGCTTACCATGGCTGAGCTAATTAGCTGGAAAAGATTAGGCGCGTACAATTCCCGTACAGGAGCAACATTGATAACGGTGCACACTTCCGGCTTAACGAGTGCCCAAACTTGCTGGATCAACGGATCATCGTGGTTGCGTATAAACCACACGCTTTCCAAAACTTCCCATCCCTGCCATTGTTAGTTAGGGTCAAAACTAGTAGCGCGCTACGTTAGAGGTAATTTCTTTTAATGTATGTAAAGTGTATTGAATTATGGACCTTTCTCTAACGGATTATGTTTATTATTTTCTTCGATTTTAACAAGGTGTAATCATTTCCCATAAAGCTGGAAGAAAAGCGGGTCATCGGATCATCTCTCACTCTTGCATAACATTTTAAGCTGACTCGTTACTTTCTCGGTGCAATCTGCAAAACATCCGGCCAATTACAACCGAACTAATGCGGGTGACTTTTTGCGATTTGTAGCTTTTTAATGATACTTTTTACTTTTTACTGATCTGATTAATGTAAAAATTCAGCAAGGAAATGAAAATAAGCAAGATTTCAAATATGTCACAATCCAGGCAGTGATTGACTACTGTAGGATATACATCTTAGGTATACAACAACAGCTAAGCTGTCGGAAACGTCCAGGTCGTGACGTCGAGGGTTCCAAAATGAGCAGACAAAAGACATTTCAGAAGCAAACTCCCAAGAACGTTTTTGTTGTGGGCGTTCACTGTTTCTCCTAGCACCGGATTAGGATTCCATTGACTTCTTACAGAAGGAAACAAATAACACAGACTCTGGTCAAGGTTATTACAGCAAGATTTAGTGACGTCAGTCCTGTCTTAAGTTCCTTTTGTCCTACTAGAGCCAGGTTTGTTCTTTTACAGCTTCTTTTGCCATGATTTGGCACAAAATTGATTTGAAAGTTTATCACGGCTATTAGGATGACTCAAGAAGGCAGACTCCTTTACTTAACTCCTCAAAGTGACAATTTTAATCAGTGTTGCGTCCTTTTTTGGTACTTTTCATGACTGCGAAATTGAATTCGAGCGTTTTTCAAGTTTAAGACTTGGGTCGGTAGCGTGTGCTCACCACAAGAAGTGACTAATGAGGTGCTTTAATTCCGTGCAAGCAAACCTCAACGTTTGATACAGTTGCTTTTGCTTTACAGCCCCGGGTTTGAGAAAGTGGTACCTTCTATTTCCGATTTTTACACCGAAATACCCTTTACCGTGTGACCATATGGAGAGCTTTCGCGTTAGCGGAATAACAGAACACGGGGCGGCTGCAATAGATATAGTGAAAGGAATTGCTAAGCATGACTCAAGTCTGATGATATTTTTTTCCTTTTTTAACATTGTGCATACATCATCTCTGGTAAATCGGCACCAGAAGCCAACACCCAAGGTTGGTGTACTTCGTGCCCTCCGCGCCTACGGTAGACGTAAAAGTGCGTAGGCGGATCTTCCCTTCTCAGTTGGAAGATCCGGTTTATGTTTTTCGTCGTGTTTTTGGATATCGAACGTCGCATAGTCCATCCCCTGAAAAGTGAGCGGTGGACAGAATACACTTGACTTGGGGTTTTCCGCCCATTTTCTTATTTTTCAGTAAATTATTCAACAGCTTGCTGGTCGAAAATACTCGAAAACGCTCTTCGAAAATACAACAGCTTGCTCAATAGTAAGCTCCTTTCGTTTCAGACTGTTTTCAGTTCCGGGAAAAAGTTACGTGTGGTTATTTTGGCTTTCGAATTAGCGTATGCTCATCACGGGACCTTTTGATCTGGTGGAACTGCACGTTAAAGGAGCGTGCAGAGGCAATCGAGGGGCCTATTTACTAGGGAGTTACTTTGTTACTGTCAAGCCCAAAAAGTTGTAATAATCTTCCGTAACGGAAACTCTAAATTGTCTTTGCTTACAGGACAGTGGGGTTGAATTGGACGGAAGTAGGCCAAGACGGAGTATTACAGGGAGACTTTTTGAGGACGGGGTCAGTGCTGGGCTGTGATATAGAAAAACAAAGGTGTGAGGTTAATTCTAGCCCCCTTTGGGTTTAAAAAAGGGAGAAGGAAACAAGATTTTTTACTCTTTTTTCTATTTTACCGCGTTCTTTTGTATATGTGATCCACTCGGATGCGTCTCAAGAAAGCCTTGGAGGCAAAGCTGAGCCATGTTCTCTCGATTTACAATGCTAATAAAAAAGCTATGGCCCCAGGAATAATCTCAAGTAATTTAGGCCACTGCTGCGTGAAGGAAGCTAACGTCAAATTTCCTAAAGTCGTAGAGATGAGGAGCATGCGTCTAAGACAGAAACGGGGAAATTATGAAAAGACAAACGTGAAACCTGTAGCGGGAAGTTTCTTTTCTCAAAAAAAATATCTCTTGGCATTGAGCGTTATCTTTTCGTTTAACCACAGAACGTTCGTAAGTGAAATGAGGCGTATAAACGTGAAAGATTTTTTTTTAATAAAAATAAGGAAATACATGTAATGGTTCCTTGCTGATTTTCCTTTCCGGTCCAAAGCCCCAGTTCACCTTGATGAATTGCGACAACTGCGCGTAATGTCACTAAATTTGGAAAATAGGGTGGTGCTGTGTCTTTTGGAACTTCGAAAGTGTTGCAAATTGTCAATCGAAAAACTTAACGTTGAGTAACTTTCACTTGTATGACTTGTATAGTGTATGAAGGCTTTTTTTAAGTTTGCTGCTCACTCGGATTGGTTCTGCATCTTTGTTCTCTATCAAAATTATTCAAGACGCATAATAGCGTAATAGTTTGGGTATGTTTTTTTGGTTTAGCTTTGTTAGCCAAGCTAGACATCCGGTGACCTTTTACAGTATATGCAGTATATAATCCTCAACAATACCCTGCAATGTTTTCCTCGTGGTAAACCCTTGGTAAAATCTACAAACGTAATAGCTCAACAAAAGGACGTCAAGTGTGATGTTTCGGCAAAGGGACGCGTCGAGTCCGTCATGAGGGAAAAAGGTAATTGAAGTTGTGGTGCTTGGACCTTGGATTGCCCACTCTCGGGGAATATACGAACGATGCTTCAGTAACCAAGACCTTGCTATATTTTGATGATCGCGGCGAAGATTGATAATTTCGATGTTTGATGTACGAGGCTTACGTTTAATTGAATCAATTATGCGGCGCACACCAGAACTGTTGGGTTTGGTCGCTAAACGGAAGCACGCGCAATACATTCGCAACCAAGGCTGTACTTCGGGACCAGACTGAGACGAAGGCCACTTGTTGGTAAAGGAAAAGAATGTGGATAATTGTTGAAAGGTAATTTGGAGGATCCTTTTTGGAAGATCGAACGTGACTGTCAATGGGAAAATAATAATCGTGACGAGTAACCAGTTTTTTGAGGTTCATCGAGAGCGCTTTGAACATTCCCTGGGAAGAAAGGGAAAGTTCGCTCTGACTCATTTTTTTCAACTCTTTTTATGACTTCTTTGTTGTCTCAAGTATAATAGAATTTGAGAACCTATTTATCCGTCTATGGTACATATCCATGTGATTACCTAATAAAATCTGAGACTTTCCTTTTTACCAGTTAGGCAATTTTGGCGGAACTGCATATCTTGAATTGGATTCCCATCAATGTGCAGTTATAAGTTCGGGATTCGATTAACATGCTCTAATTACTGCAACCTTCGATTCTGCCTGATCATCGCACAAGATTCTTACGCCACATTTGCCTTTTTTAGCACACAAAATTACAGAAATTTCACGGTTCAGCCCTCTTTAGCGCTAGCAACTGTCGTTGGTTTTGCCAGGATTCAAAAGAGTCGAAAAAGCCAGGTTTCCCCATTTGGCAATCTGCGAAAGCTGCAAGCGTGACTGGTGCATCGTGTATTGGGCGGGATTGCATGTTACTCATTCTTCGGTGAGCGCGATGGCTAACATAATGGATTCCGGTACGTATATTTTTATTATTATTTAAAAAAAAAACTTATTTTCGCTTCCTTCTGTCTTGTAGACACATATAACGTTATCCTTCTTGGCTAGCCAAGAAGGAAAATTCATTTGAAAGCGAACGGCCGCACGATCAAGCAAAACGTCCGTGAGTCTCAAGGCAAGGCGCGTATAAGTTAATCGAATTTGTTTGGACCAAACGAACGGATTTTGACTCATGACGTCATGGAAAGCTTTTGCTTCTGCCTATCGTGCAACGACACTGAATTGTCAAGTCTGTGTAGCCTCATTTTCCCTGGGCCAGCTGTGCTAATATGGAGGGTTGCCCCACATTATCAGACCGATGATTCACACTTTTAGTTTTGTTTATGCATACGGAAAAGCTCTACATACCTCTAATTGGCGAGAGTAATCCTCGGCTATTTTCTCGTTTTGGATACTGAGCTCTTCGTTTTTTTCCAATAGGGCTTTGCCCAATTCCGCTGCTAAGATGAGGTCCTTTTCCTTCTGAACTAGTTCCGAGTACAAATCTTGCGGATTCGTGGAAACTGCACCTTCGCTGCTGGAATCCATTGCGACAATAGACGAGGAAGTAGTCTCTAGACCCAAGCCTCGCGTTTCCATTTCGTAGATGTAATCTTCCAGATGATACTTGCTGGAATGGTCATGCATGGTGCTGTTGTGCTGGCGTTCTTGGCTGTCGTTAACGTGGGGATCATAGCGAGATACTCGCATTCCCCTTTATGTTTATACCTCACAATCAGTGGAAAAGCACAACAGAACGTGCTAGTTTACACACATCTAACATCCAGTTAAAACGACACTCGGATGCAAAACTGCAGTTAAAAACCAACAACAATAGCACAGTTTCGAGACTCTTATGACTCACTTATGCTGTGTGCGATTATCCTTGAACTAAAAAACAAACAGCAAAGAACATGATGCCCAAATGCTGGCCAAAACGGGCGTACGCATGAGGGCTATAGTGTGAAAGGTGAGATGCGGGCAGTATCAATGATTCCGGCTTTTCAGTCACGACTCCGCTCCAAATTCTAGTCTTTAGGTTATTAATACACCTTTCTACGTAATCCAAATCTGCCGGATGAAATTTCTTGAATAAATAACATTGCAGTCTTTGAGTTTCCAGAGCGTTCTCTCGTTTTTTCCGGGCGCTTCTTGAAATCAAAGTAAATCCGAGAAACACAGTAGAAAAACGTAGCAGAAGTTGGGGGAGAGCAGGAAGATTCGATCGTCTCTGAGATTCACTTTGGTTCAAGCGGAACGGCTTATCTTTTATTTCGCAAGAAGGAAGGGAAGGTTACTTTGCACTGGCGAAATCTTGTCATGCAAATGCCACACTGTCCGGCGTCTGTTGAATTGTGTATTGGATGTTTCCAGGCAACGGAAATCAACACGGACGTACGTCGAACGATGTTTGCACGGAAAAGCGACCCTTTAGAGACCGCGATGGGAACTCGACTAAACGCCAAAGGAAGGGCGCCTCAGACACTGTTGCAAGCCAAAGCTGGCACACCTGGATCCTGTTCTCTTTTTTAGTACATATCGCTCCAAGGTATGTTGGAGGAGAGTTGAAAGCATCCAGGCATCCAAGGGCCAAGCAATGGTATATTGCTATATACACAGCAATGGCCAACGCAGTCGAGCACATCCCAAGTGCCTACTTCGCTTTTCCCTTGGTCCCGCCCAAATCCACCTTGAATTTCCATGCTCTCCTCATGTCCTTACGGTGAATCTTGGACCTTGCACCTGTATTAAACCCTCATGTCGGAAGTTAGAGGCTGGGGAGAAACGGAAGGGGGAATTGGGAAATGAAGGCAGTCTACATGGAAGCTTCTAAATAGGGTTTAGTTTTCTAAAGGTGACAGTTATCAATTGAACCTTAACTTTCATCCCGCTTTCGTTCGTGTGAACTACCCGTCTTGCTATTCGACGGTATCTACCTTTTGTTGTCGTAAAGTTTTACGTACTGCCTTTCTATTAAGATTATACTGATTAGAGCAGGGAAAGCGAGGAAGAAGACGCGGTAAAAGTTTGGAACCATTGGTGCTCATTAGGCTATTTGCGCGTGCTAAAGAGATAACTAACACAGAAAGAAGGTGTTTGTCGTTTTAGTATGCGATAATGTCGTACAATGCTGCCTATACTAAAAGTTTTTGCATATGTACCAAGTCTTCCTATCAAATCTTTCGCTTTCCGTAAGAAATAAATATTTTCATTGTTGCTGATTTTGAAAACGTCGGAAATTTCTGTGTAAGCTAAAACGAATACTTTTGGGAAGTTTTTAATATGCTGTATTTCAGTTAACGAGTGCAGTTAATAAATTAAGTGAAAGTATAGTACTCGAAATTGTTCAGCGTAAAATTGTGAGGTGAATAGGGGTCATTTTAATTTTAGCGCATTTAATTTATGGAATAAAGAAGTACATACGGGTAGCATCTACCGACGAGTCCCTGAAGCTATGAAGTCTTTGTTCTTCTTGTTTATATTTACAGTTTAGACTTAATGAAGGTTCATTTGCTTTGCTTTCTGACACTCCGTGATTAGTTATTATCTAATGAAATGAATGTTTAAGCCGAGGACACCAAGCTGTAAAAAAGTCTAAAGCTGGAGAAAGAAGATCGCGTTCGGCTTAGGCAGTTTGCTGACTATATAGATATATTAACCATGGCTGTAGCTCAGCCCATCAACATGGAATTTGATCATAATTGGCCTGAATCTGCCGAGTTTTTGACGTTGGATTTTGGACCTTCAGAAACGGTCCATAAATGGATGCGAATGCCAGAATGCGACGAGTTTGTAGGAGCCAGGTACAAATAATGGTCCAATTGTCTTTGTGACGTCACTTAGTCTTTGCTTTAGGAGGAGCAAGCATACCGTGGTAGCTTATAAAGATGCGATTTACGTTTTTGGAGGAGATAATGGAAAGAATATGCTGAATGACCTGTTAAGATTCGATGTCAAAGAAAAGTCCTGGGGCAGAGCCTTCTCTATGGGAAGCCCACCTGCTCCTCGCTATCATCATTCTGCAGTCGTATGAAATTATTATTTGAACTTTGCCTGTTTGAAATGGGACGCAATCTTTTAAGCTTTCTTTAATTGCAGATCCATGAGAACTCCATGTTTGTCTTTGGTGGATACACGGGCGATATTCACTCCAATTCCAATCTGAAAAACCGCAATGACTTGTTCGAGTACCGATTCACGGCTGGGCAATGGATCGAGTGGAAATTTGTCGGAAAGTAAATTAACTTAATTTTCTTTGTATGAATTTTTAACCGTGTTTTCGTGGCTAGGACGCCAGTACCACGCTCTGCACATGGAGCTGCCGTACACGATGGAAAATTGTGGATCTTTGCAGGCTACGATGGCAATGCCAGATTGAATGACATGTGGACAATATCCTTACTGCCTGTAATTTTTCTTTTCTTTTTTTAAATAAAGATAATGCTTTGTGTTTAGGGGGAGCCAAAGACTTGGGAAGAAGTTACGCAAGCAGGTGATTGTCCCCCGACTTGCTGCAATTTTCCGGTTGCTGTGGCTAGGGATTCCATGTTTGTCTTTAGTGGTCAAAGTGGAGCCAAAATCACGAATAGCCTCTTTCAGTTCCACTTTAAGGAGAGGATGTAAGTTACTTCCGTCGTACTATTAATTCACATGCAGACTATTGTTTGCAGTTGGACTCGCATATCCTCGGAGCATATCTTGCGCTGTGCTCCGCCGCCACCCACTAGACGTTATGGTCATACAATGATTGCGTATGACAGGCATTTGTATGTTTTCGGCGGAGCTGCCGACAACACCTTACCCAGCGATCTTCACTGGTAAGTTTTGTTACGATCTTAATTAGTCATGGGGGAGGGGATCTTGTTATTCAGTTGACATTTTTATGTATCGCCTGACAGCTTTGACTTGGACACACAAACATGGTCAGTAGTGTCTCCTGCCACTGATTCGCATATCCCATCTGGACGTTTGTTTCATGCTGCAGCAGTTATTCGAGATGCCATGTACGTTTTCGGGGGTACAGTGGACAACAACGTACGAAGCGGGGAAATGTTTCGCTACCAAGTAACACTTTTCTATACCCTTCTCTTTCTTGTTAATCATGTAAACATTGCCTAGTTTTCTAGCTATCCAAAATGCACGCTACATGAAGATTTTGGCAAACTCCTGGAAAACCGACTATTTTGCGACGTAGAGTTTATTGTTGGTCCAGATGAGGTCAAAGTACCTGCACATATTGCGTTGGTGGCGGCAAGGTCCCAGTGGCTCCGGTCCAGGATTCGCCAAACAAAAGAAACTAGAGATAAACACTTGGAAGATGTATGGATTCCGCAATTGTTATTAGAATTCTTTTGAATCCTTTTTATCCTTAGGTCTTTGGTACCACACAAGTACCGTTTAAAGACGTGCCCATACTGGAAGTCAAGTTGAAGGACGCTGTTCCGGAAGCTTTTGAAATGGTCTTGAACTATATTTACACTGATAGGATTGATCCCACCAAGAAAAGTAGACAAAATTTCTTCAAGTTTAATTATTTTTATTTATTTATTGTATTATATTTATATTGTATGTATTATTTTTTTAGTAGTTTAGTGTTATTTTTTAATATTTATTTTATGTTTTGTAACAGGCAAAGACCCGACGTGCAATCAAATTATACTTCTAATGATGGACGTTTACCGTTTGGCTGTTCAGGTGCATACATTTCTTAGCCTTTTTAAAGTTTTGGTAATAAATTTGTTTTTATAGTTTCATATGCGACGATTGGAGCAGTTGTGTGTGCAATATTTGGAAGCGTTTATCGTGCATCGCAATGTCTTGATTGCGTTACGCAACGCCTCCCAATTGAGGCTGTATTTTATCAAGGAATTTTGTCTGCGGTACATTGTGAAAGACTCGAACTATAACCAAATAGTCATGAGTAAGGAATTTGAGACACTGGATCAACCCTTGATGGTGGAAATCATTCGTCGCAGGCAAATGCCTCACGTTCGCACTCTGGTCGAGCCCCAATTTGACAACACGGGTAAAATATCCCGTAAAACGCTAATTTAGCACTAAAATCTGGTTTACTTTTAGGAACAAGCTTGGAACAAGATATGGAAGCTTTTTTACGCAGTGTGGGCAAGGAGTTTTGTGATGTGACGCTTGTTTTGGACGGAAATCGAATCCCGTCTCATACGGCTGTGTTGGCCGGTCGTTGTTCTTATTTTGAAGCCATGTTTCGTTCGTTTATGCCCGAAGATCACATTGTTCACGTAAACCACGCTTCTCTGATTTTTTTATTATTAAAAAATTAAATTGTAGATTTCCATTGGTGAAATGGTGCCAAGTCGTCAGTCGTTTGACTCGCTTATGCGTTACATTTATTACGGTGACGTCAATATGCCACCTGAAGATTCATTGTACCTGTTTAGTGCGCCATTCTTTTACGGATTCTCGAACAATAGGATGCAGGTAAATTGATTTACTATTTTAAGTATTGAAATATTGTGTAAAATTTGCTTCTTTTTAGGCGTTTTGCAAGCATAATCTGGAGATGAACGTTACGGTGGATAACGTAATTCAAATCTTGGAAGCTGCCGATTGTATCCAGGCTCTTGACATGAAAAAATATGCGTTGAATTTGATTGTGCATCATTTTCCGAAGGTTTTGCCTTAATTTTCGAAGATAAGTTGCCAACCTTTTGCTTTGTAGGTTGCTCGTTTGCCTCGGTTGAGGACACTGAGCCGTGATTTGCTTTTGGATGTGCTGGAAGCGTTGGCGGATGATTTGAGCGATTCAAAGCTCTGCCAGGATATATCTTGCACAAGCATAAATTCTGATGCTTGAGAAAGGAAAAGGTAACGCTCTAGGTTTTTTTTTTGTAAACAACCACTCTAGGGAAATCTGGTCTGTATAATAACACGGGGAATTGCTTTTGACGCGCACAAATATGTATTCAACCAAAGATATTGAACAATTAGTTCTCCATGTCAACGGCGAATCCGTCGTCTCCAATATTGCTTGGCGAAGTCTCCATTTCATTGCTGTCTATAAACTCACTATATCAAATGAACGGTGTTACTATTTACATATATAGATTTATTCGAGTTGAATCATTCCGTGTATGTAGAATATAAAATGTTACTTGGAAATTAGTCAATGTACCTGTCTAAACTGGATAATTCGTTGCTAAACATTTCAACAGGGACAGTCGGCGGGGCTCGATCAAAGGCAAAGTCGAGGATTAATTTTCGCGATTCCAGGTGCTTTTCCACTTCTTCGGGTGTCATATGGCCCTGTAAATGCTGGTTTTGGGAAGAGCTAGACATCCCAGCCACATCCAGCAGTTTGCTGGGAGTAGCAGACGTGTCCTAAAAAGGATTAAAATCAATACCTTGATTAAACCGTATTTTTTAATTAAGAGGCAAGTACTTGGGATGCTCCTTCTTGAGATTTGGGTGATTTGGCAACTTTCTTTTTCGGTTTAGCATTGCTTTGAACACTCAACCGTTTGACACCAACCGTGCCAGGTTTACTAGTCTTGCTGGGAAAGGAAAAGCGGCAAACTTTAGCAAAATATTAGGAGTATTTGTCTGGTAAATAGTACCTTTTCATCTTGTTCATTCCAGGTTTGGGTTTCGTCTCTCCATCAGAAGAGTCGGTGGCTTCCCCGTCCAAAGATGAGGCTTCAGTTTCCGGTTCTTCATATTGCAGTAGCTGATCCAGCAAATAGTTTTTATCCCTTAGGACTTGTAGAATTAATTGTTCGGTGCGATTAATTTCCTCTGTAAACGCTTCATTCTCCTAAGGATTTTTTTTTTTAATTTCCTTTTAGTCTTGAGCGGTTTAGTCTTTAGAACTCGAAGTACAATATACTTTGAAAATTAGACTTACATAGATTAAGAATTTTAACTTGTTTTTCAAGGCTTGGTATTTCTTTTTATAGTTTTCTTCGTTTTTTACATCACTTGGGTTTGCTGGTGGAACCATAGTACAAAAATTGTCAGTTAAAGGAAATTAAGTTAAGGTACAAGTCACGCTAGTTTGTTTACGCTTTCTTACGTTAACAACGCCTGTTTTGGGAAACGGCCACATGACTGCACGTGCGCTCCAAGAACGGCAACCAATCGTGTAGGCCGTGTACAAAGTGATTTTGCGTGTTATATAACAGGTAGGAAAATAAAGGTTTATCGTACAAAATTTAAAACATTTTTTAAAACATTTATTAAACATTATTTTTTTAAACTAGAAATTGGTACTATGGAACTTATAATCTATTATCGTCAGTTGTTTCGCAGCGTCAATCGAGGCAGATTTTGTATTTATTATTCCAATAAACTGCGCAACTATAACACAGCCTTTGTGCCTGAACATGAGCCGCCTGAAACTGACCATCTTTCAAACCTGCAATCATTGCTGGATGCATCACCACGTATTCTTGCGTTGACTGGAGCTGGAATCTCTACCGAAAGTGGGATTCCAGACTACCGCTCCGAAGGTGTTGGACTCTACGCCAGAAGCAAAAGTCGCCCTGTGCAGTACCAGGACTTTGTCAAATCACCGCTTATTCGGCAGCGGTACTGGGCTCGTAATTACGTCGGCTGGCCAAGGTTTTCCAGTTTTAAACCCAACGAATCCCACAGTATTTTGTCAGAATGGGAGAAACAAGGCAGAATGGAGCATTTGGTCACGCAGAACGTTGATCGCTTGCATCATAAAGCGGGAAGTGAACGAGTTGCCGAGCTTCATGGAACCGCCTTTCAAGTCATTTGCCTAAACTGCTCGCATATTTCCCCTAGATCAGACTTTCAAAGCGTATTAAAAGAATTTAATCCTCACGTAAACGTCAAGGCAACTGAACAGCGACCAGATGGCGATGTAGAGTTACCACAGGTACCTTTTTTTCTCTTTCCTTTCAATTAATTTGCGTACTTAATTTGTGTATTAGGAGATTATTGATGCATTTAAAGTTCCTGCTTGTCCAGAGTGCAAAACAGGGGTTTTAAAGCCTGATATTGTGTTTTTTGGGGACAATGTTCCCCGAGCTCGGGTGACGGACGTTTTCTCCGCTTTGCATCAAAGTGATTTGCTCTTAATCATTGGCTCGTCCTTGTCTGTCTTCTCTGGGTATCGTTTTGCTTTAAAAGCAGCAGAATTAAACACACCTATAGCCATTGTCAACATTGGCCCTACACGAGCCGATCATTTAGCTAAAGTGAAGGTTAGTGCAAGAACTGGAGAAGTGTTACCTCTTTTACGCCTGTAAGAAACACGAACCTGTAATTTTATTGTTATATAAGGAATGCTGTTTTACACAAACTTATTTTATTTTATTATGAACGCATCGTACACATCGGGTTGAGGCTCGTAATTGCACCATATAAAAACTCGAATTAATGTCGCGGAGGGCAGCTTCGTCAGCGTAACGAACCGGAATGATAGACTGCATGATGCAGTGCGATTAGCCGTATTCGATTGGCGTTCAACAAAAGGGTCAAGCAGAAGATCATCTATTGTAAACGGCAAGACATTCTCTAAAAAGCCGGCAAGGGCCATCCACTACAAAAAATAATCAGCTTGAGGTTTTTTAGAAGGAATGCCCCTTGTCTCTTGAGGCGCGGCTTCGAAAATGGTGAAGTCTCTATGCAAGTTTTCGTCCAGTTCCAAAATGGCTGCCACATTCCCGCAACGGTAACAGTAATTGGGAGCCGACCAGACGGTCAAAACTGTTTCATTAAAATGCCACTTGTAGCCCTCCATGACTAACTGATGTGCGCGGCAAATCATCTCGATATCATTCGAGGAGTTAAAATGAGTTACTACGTCCGAACCAAACAAATATCCGGCTCCTCGTGGACTCACGCCCCATCCTTGCTGAGAATCTACCAAAAAATAGGTGCCATTTTAGCTTTGCGATGGCAACCAAAAGCCTTGTTACCTTCAGGATCAGACCAGAGCAAGTCACACATGGGACCGTCATGGGGCACCTCTTGTTTGCGGTCAATTGTGCGGATTTGATCTAGTGTTTGAATAGACGGCGACAAGCCGCCGTGGACGCAAAAGATTTTGCCGTCTATAATGGCTGATAAGGATAAATAGTCGAAGATTTCTGTGCAGTAACGCCAGACGGTTACTGAACCGTATTTTCTAAAGCACTCGTCATAAAAGCCGTAGACTTGTGTGATTTGGCGAGACTCGTGGTTTCCTCGGATAAGCGTTATTCGGTCTGGGTACCTCACCTGTGGCAAAAACCAAAATTAGCCTCCTATAACTGGTTGATTATTATTAGCTTTTACCTTGAGTGCTAGCAGCAAGAGAAAGGTTTCTACACTGTAAAATCCTCTGTCAACAAAATCACCCATGAATAGATAATTTGTATCAGGAACATCACCCCCTACTTTGAAGAGTTCTTTTAAGTCATAAAACTGGCCATGAATGTCTCCACAGACCTTGAGAAAAGGGACAAAATCCAAGTTACAAGGTTACTTCTAAATTTAAAAAGGAATTGCTTACTGTCACGGGTGAGTCTACTCTCTGGACATTGCTTTCTTCAACCAAAATTTCCCTGGCTTTCGCACACAAAGCCTTAACTTCAGATTCCTTGATGATTTCACACCTTCTGAGCTGCTCAATCTGGCGATCCAAGTCGCTATAGTCTGTCATCGTGGAAACTATAAAACCCGGAAATTATTAAAATTAAGACATAAAAAACTCAGCAATAACAATACCTGATGCAATAAGTAGCCAGAAGCTTTCGCAACTTTCAGGAACTTTGCATGCAGTTTTATTCTAATCACAGCGACTTGGGCGTTTCGACACGACAGCGTCCTAACCGTTCGCCTTTCTTTCCACGACCTTCCCACCAGCCCGGCTTTCTGCGCACTCTACACCGTCATGTATCGCCACCTAGCGTTTTAAACTATACTAAACACAATGTCCTATTCATAATTGTCTTTTTAGGCATTCAGGGGCGCGGTTGGTAACAAGGGACGCGCTCGTCCACACCGTGCAATGTGTATTGTTGCTTGGGCCGAGTTAATGGTGTTGTAAACTGGAGTGTTTATTAGTCTTTTTATAGTACCTTTATCTTTTAACTTGAGTGTATTTGCCAAACTGTTTGCGAATCTATTCGCTTTGCGTGTGTAGCTTACAAGCAAAGGAGATTAGCAACCATTTAGCGCGCTATCTGGGATTGTTTACGCAAAGGATAGCTTGCTTACAAAGCTTTACTCACTTCACCTTTACGCTGTTATTGTTGGGCTTTATCCATGGGCAACATTCATACTGTCGGACCAAATGAAGCCTTGGTCGTCTCAGGTAAAATTAAATTTCCCATGCCGCACGTATGCCCTTTAGATTATATTGTATCAATGTTGAGCCATTAATGCATTATAATTAATTTGGTCCTACCCCAGTGGCAATCCCCTTTCCATGCTTTCGTTTTACTATACGTTTAACTTAGCCCATTTTAGTACGCAATTATTCCTTTTATTTGCTCGCCAAAATCCGTGGCTATGCCTTAAACAAAAAGTAAAAGAAGAAAAAAACTTTGCCGACTTGTTGGAGCCGTCTAGCTCCATAGAGGCGAATGGATCAATAATGCCGTAGAAATAGAGGTGTCCGTTTGCGAAGCCCTCATTCTCCGGAAACAATAATCCGTACAGTTGTTTTTCATTGAATCATTTTTGGTCGCTATGGAAACGTTTAACTTGTGTATAAGTAAATCAATAATATTTCCATGTACCGCCTAAATTACGTTTGCAAATAATGTATTAGGGGACACGGATGGGAACTTTTACTGAGTAGATGCCTACAGTCTTTGTCACGGGCACATAAATAGGACACATTTACTTAAATAAACAGTTGGCACATAGCTTGCGAATAATTTAATTGATTATCAACTACCAATGTTTCGCTATATATACACACAGTTTCTCATTAAGGATAGTACAGTACATACAGCCCTGAGTTGAGCTTATAGTTTTAATGTTTAAATTACTGAAATAGTTTACATAAATAATCGTCATGATGTACACGAGACCATTTTTCCACACAGAAAAACTTGGGTTACTTATTTTTCAAGTTCACGCACACAAGTCGGTGCCAATGCCTTTTCCGGTAAGACATTGCCAGGCTAAATGTCTACCTTCGTTATCCACTTTGACGGTCTTTGGTCGACGCCCAGAACTCACAAAGCACTTTGGGTAGAATAATTCCACAAAATAACTTAACCGCAAACAGTACAACCCATCTCTGTTGCCAAGAAAGAATCGCTCGGGACCGTCTTATTGAGCAAACCTCATCTATATAATAACTTAAATGCCGAATTAAAACTGCCTTGCCTAGTATTAAATAAACTCATCAGATTAAGGCGTTTCTAAGCCAATAGGCTTTAATCATGTCCGATCCCTTTTCGCCGATCATAATCGTTGGAGCGTTTGTGTTTCCACTCACCACGTTTGGCATAATAGAGGCGTCGATCACCCGCAAGCCTTGAATCCCATACACTCGAAGTTCGGGATCAACCACAGCTTTGGGATCATTCGGGGGCCCCATGGTACAAGTGCCCGTAGGATGGTAAATGGTCGACGAGTAGTGGCGAACAAAACAGGCCCAATATGGGTCCGTAAATAGCTCGAAGTGCTCACATCCCGGAAACGGTTGGGCCCAGAATCTGGATCCGAGCTTCTTAAACGCAGCCGTCTCGCCCAGAGCGATTCCAATCTTGACTCCTTCCACCAAGACTCGAACGTCCTGGTCATCCGTCAAGTAATTGGGGTAAATCAGCGGCTTGTCGAAGGGATTACTCGTGCGGAGGCGAATGTACCCCTTGGATTTGGGACGGAGCAACATGGGAATCACTGACCACGTGTCGCGAAAGGAAATCGGCGCAAAGTAGTTTTTCCAAACGTGATCCGTGACGCCGTGAGCTAGCCGAATTTGCGCGCCTCCATCCGAAGCCGGCGTGCCGGACACAAAATGAAACTCGATATCCGGGTAATCGTCGGAAGCGTTTTCGTACTTGGTTTTCACCCAGGCCAAACCTTCCACGCCGCCCATGACCGTGAGCGGTCCCGTGT
Organism: Lepidurus apus apus; assembly: GCA_022832285.1. Taxonomy (NCBI): domain Eukaryota; kingdom Metazoa; phylum Arthropoda; class Branchiopoda; order Notostraca; family Triopsidae; genus Lepidurus; species Lepidurus apus. Next base: position 116,050 of record JAGJRO010000029.1, on the reverse strand, counting down.
CGTGGATCGCGTAGCGGAGGATGGACGGGATGTTCTCGTATCGTGTTTGAACCATCGAGATGGGCTCGTCAATCAGGAAAGCCATGCCACCTGCCGCAATGTGATCCTGGAGGTTGTTTCCCACCGGCAAGTTGTTCATCACGGGGATCCCCAAGTCATTGAGATGGTCGGCCGGGCCGACGCCCGAAAGCATGAGCAACTGGGCGCTGTTGACGGAACCGCCGCTCACGATGATCTCTTTATTGGCGTAGACGACGTAAATCTTGCCCTTGCGCAGGAACTTGACGGCGTACGCGCGTTTGGTCACGGGGTCAATCAGAATCTTCATGACTTGGGAGCGCATGGCGATGTGCAAGTTCTCACGGTGACGAACAGGCCGTAAAAAGGCTTTGGAGGTGGAGCAGCGTGACCCTCTTCGGATCGTGCCTTGTGGGATCATGAAGCCGGTCTGGTACTCGCCGTTGCCGTCCCGATGGTCGTAGCCCAGTTCCACGCCTGCTTGGACAAACGTGGTGGCTAATGGTGTTCGCCAGGGAGCCTCCTGAACCGTCAAGTAGCCGTCGACGCCATGATAAGGAGTGCGTGCTAGATACGGGTTACGGTTGTCCTCGGATTTCTTGAAATAGTGTAGAACTTGGTCATAGCCCCAGCCGTAGTTTCCCATGGCTTCCCAACTATCATAGTCGCGCCTGTTCCCCCTCACGTAAAGCATATAATTGAGAACGCTCGAACCTTCATAGAGAAAAGAGAGAGAAAACTAGATTAGGATCACCTTTCCAAGAAAGTGGGTTAATTTCACCAATGGGGGGAAAGGTACCATTTTCTGGGTGGCTAAACTTGGTTAAACTTACCGCCAAGAACTCGACCACGTGGCCAACTGCAACGCTCGTCGTTAAAGCCCAAGCAAGCGGAAGGTTGAGGTTCAGTTTTGTATTGCCAGTCGATGTTGGATAATTGGAGGTAAGCGGCCAGTACGGGTATGTCAGATACTTCAGTTTCATCGCCGCCAGCTTCCAACAGTAGCACACTCCAGTCCTCCACTTCCGACAACCGATTCGCCACCACCGCCCCCGCCGAACCGGCCCCCACCACGATGAAATCGTAGTACTTTAGTATCGTCTTGACGTCTTTTATGCGACCTTCGGGATCTGTCTGCTCGTACTTGTAGTACGTAATCCCCGCAATCAAGGCTGGGATGAACCAGAGACTAGTGGCCACCAAGGCTGTGGTGCCACCTAGGGCGCCCAGGATTGGCACTATAGCCGCCATCTGTTACTTACGTGAGAGAAAAACAAACATACGAAACCGTTAAAAAACTTCAAAATGTAAATACCACGCATTTCCAAAATTATTAGATCCTTTATTTCCTGTTGTTATTATTCCTATTATTATTATTTTTAAGTATTTTTTACTTTCTTTTTTTCGCTGAAGGTAGTTTAGACTGCTCAGGTGTCTTATCCGAAATCGGTACGAAAGGTAAATGGAATTCTCAAGCATGTAAGGTGTGACTCATAAATCGTGATATAAATTTAAATGTTTGCTCAGTATTGTTCTTTAGGGGTTGTTGATTACCATGCTAGAAAAGGTTTTGGAAGGTATGGTTGAGCTAATTAGCTTCCTTATGACTGATTTATGGTAGAAGATACGCGGGCACGATTAGGAAAAGTTTACGTCTGAAACGATAGCTAATCAAAGGATATGCCTAACGCATTTTAAATTGGGGATTTTTTGGGCACCGTCCAATGGCCGACCTTGCCCTTGGCTTACGGCCATGCACTTGGACCTCTTTAAATGTCTGCAGAAAGGAGGTCAGGAGCGAGGATGAATACGTTCTACTACAATACGGACCGGTCTTGCTAGAGATTAAGGTAAAGGTTTATAAAAAATGGCCTGAGAGGAATTTGGTGGAATCCTGTCTGAATGATGGGAACCGTTTCGTTGTAACCAAAACCTGTGGCTGATTGATGGAAAGTAACGCTTCCTAAGTCTAGATCGGTAGCAATCTGCGGTGAGGTAAATGTAACAGTTTTTTCCAGAGCAAAGAACTGTAGAAAATACATTAAAAAACACACAAAGGTACCTAAAGAACGAAAAGGATTCGGATTAGATAGTGACGGCATGAGCGCCTGGACTCTTAGCCATGTGTTAGCTCAAGTAAAGCTGAACGAAACCGTCTGTCATTGCCTTGTCGCAACTCGGGCGTGACCAGTAGCCATTGCCGAAATAAAGCCATGAGGATTTGGAGACAACATTCTTTGAACACAAAAGTAACAAAAATAGCAATAAATAATAGTTTAGATAGGACTATAAAAGGAGATCAAGGGGGGAAATCAGGAAACGAGACTAGATATGGAGGAATGCAACAGAACTCGGGAAAGGAAATACAAGATAGGCTTTTTGATAGTTTGGGACTTAAAACTGTCCAAGACTTTTTTCCCGTCAGGTGGGTTAACGGTTCAAAGACCAGTCCGTATCGGTTCGCCGGCAGCCAGGTGTGTTTTGCCTGTACTATACCCAAGTCAAGACATGCTATACACTACAGCAGCGCAAGGCCTCTTCCTAGGGAAAAATCTGAGTATACTTGGGGAAAGCCATAGGCTTCTGTTGAGTGTAGAAAACGGTCAAAGCGAACAAGGTGACCCGGAAACTATAAATCTAACCTCATTTAAATCCCTAAATTCCACGACTTTGAATAGACCAAACTTTGCAAAGTTGACAGCTTATTTACCAAAGTTTTCTCGTAAGTTGGTACTGATCTGCAACCTAGCCTTGTATAAGCGTTAAACTCGTTTTGTCAGAGGTTGTACCTGGCCAGTAAATAATTCCGTTAGCTACATCACGTGATCAGGTTCAAATAATTTATAAACAAGTATATGATGCTACGACTCGCTTGACGAGTTTAACGATATTCCTTAAGCTGTCTGGCACAGATTTGGAATCTGGGATATAGGAATTCACCAAGTATTCAAAACGTTTACCTTTAAGAATGGTTTCCAGAAATCCTCGTGTTTGGGTGTAAGGTTGGCTTGTAAGTCACTCGGTCACTTGTTGTCGGAGTGTCCGATGGAAGATGACTGGTCAGAACGTGTCCGTAGCCCGGAGAAATTAGGCTAATGGAGAGAAAGAGGGTTAGGAGGGAAATGGGGATGTCTTGGGGGAAAAACGAGTCTTTGGGGGGTTAATCACAAGATGCTTTTGGAGTCATTTTCCTTTCAGAAAGGCCCAATTCGACTACCGAGCACTTTTTCCCCCGTCACTTTGCTTTCACTGATTAAGAGTGAAAGACAGATATCCTGGTTCGATTGACTACACCCTGATCGATTTCATCGAGTCATCTTGGAAACTAGAGAATCGCAAATGTTTCAAGCACACAAAACTTTGCATGATTTGACTTTTTTGCAGCGGAAGTAACTTTGGTTGTGCCCTTTTGGGGATGAATAGCGTAGAACAAATTCGTTTGGTTTCGTCACTATAGTATACAAAGTCGGTTGTGCACGGTGCTTGTTTTGGCGGTGCAAGTGCTTGTTCGAGACTGACGGTCACAGGAATTGGACTTGGAGGAAGTAGGTTCTTCTTTTTCCCTTGGGTTCTCTTGGCGCGTTCTAGTGGTACCGGTTGGCTTAACTCACAGTGGCTCGGGTAGTAGGCAGATTGGGGACTAACCTATACCTGTACGTGGATGTTACTGGTCGAGGTAGGTTACCCATTTGGTATTTATACATCAAGTAGGCGAGAAAGGGGGAGGAAGAGGCTGGTGTGCATACCAAAAAAGAGAGCCAATTTAATGCCACCCGAGTTTCTACTTGTATGTTGGCCGTAGCTGCAGCCTTTACCTTCGCTGTGGTATCATGTCAGCGCGAGTCAAAGCCGCCATTAATTCGGTGGATAGGTTAGGCCGAGTTTTGCATTCAAACGATTTGGGTTCGTGTAATGGATGCGGGAGAATGATGTCTGAGATAACTCAGGTTGTGCAGTCACTTTGGAATGCTTGAGGGTAAGGTATCCGGCATTCCAAAAGCCGCAAAAGCAAAAATAGTGCTCGAAATGTCCAGTCAGTGGAGTATTATACGTGCTTGAATAGCTTTAGCCTCCCACCACCAGGGGGACAAGTTTGACCCCCGAAGTCCCGGTTCAAGATAGCGTATATAAGTTGCGATTTCTGGAGATAAATACGGGTTCACGACGAGAATAGCTTCACAGAATAACAGTAGCGGATGTACGCGACACAGTGATGGTATCGAGAGATTCTTAACACAACACGGAATAGGAGGAAAATCCCTTTTTTTTTCTTTAGGAATATAAAAGATAACCAACGAGCGATTTTTCGTCTTGTGGCACTTGAAGGTGCCAGAACACTACACACACATACCCAACTTTCGTTTCATACTGTCAAACGACAAGAATTTCATTTTTTATTTACTCTTTCTCATAAAGGCGTAGAAGAATTTCCGGTTTGCTGACGCGTTACGGATTGTCGTTTTCGCGCGGGATAAAATATAAGCGCCATGTGACGACAGATAAGCCAACTTGGGCTGCCAGAAAAAGTGACAAAGTTTGACTTTTACACAGCTAGATTTTATTCTTTTTTATTGATTGTAATGCTTTGTATAGGGTTGGGATGTTTTTAATGTAAGCGTAGGGATGTGCTACGTGAGAGACAAGTTTGTGAGTTCTCTGACCCTTAGAGAATATTTTCAGAGCGTATTACCAATTCAGGTTGTGTGTCTTTTTTGCCCTTCACCTAATAGATAGGTCTTGCCATGGTAAGAAATCATTGTAGTCGCAAAAAATGAACCGGGAAAAAACCATAAACCGGATTTTGGGTTCAAACAAGCGTCAAGGTGTGTATTGTCTCATTAGATAATGGCTCATCTTAGGCTTCCAGTTGAGCTCATTTTAGCTCCACTATTTTTTTTTTAAATTGACAATGCGAACAACAGCATCTCTCTCTGACTCTTCAGTCTCAAATATTTTCCCCGGATTTTTTGTCCTTCTAAACGAGGTTATCCTAGTATCGGGGGTGCTGATATTGTTACAAGCTGCTGCGTCAGGTGTAAGGTAGCACAGTGTGATACTTCAATTTTATTGTTAGACTATATTGCTTTGATAGAATTTGCTTCTGTTAGGCTGTTGGAAAGGATTGCATCGTCCTCATTCTCGCGGAAAGGTCGGTCAATTGTCTTATTGCGATGGAAAGAGTCGGAACTGGGTTAAATTGCTGTTAGTCACCAACGCACGCTTACCAAACTGTGCTCGTTTTTATTTATTTTATTTTTTTATGGTTCGCGATATGGCTTCTTATTCGCAATTTATCCCCGTTCAAAATTACTGTATTTTGTGAATTAGAAACTTTCCGGAACATTCGGAAAGAAACTTTCTCGGAGCAGGAAGCTTGATTTACCAATGCATGAGTAAAGGTGTGCCTACGTGCAAAGTCTCGCGTGCTTGAAATACCGCTTGATTGTCGGCGCTGGTGGTGGGGGAAGAGGTAGTAAGTACCATACTATTGGGCCCATAACTTTCTTCCGTCATGCATTGAAACGTCCTCGGATCTGAGCGGGTTGAGTTGGTTTTACCACCAAATGGATTATAGGGAGCTGTAATTATAACATAGGGAGTTGAGAAACGCCTTGTTTAGTCGCTTTGTGTACTATCCGCCTTTTCTAGAGTCAACATCAGGAAATTAAGCCCACAACTAGGCGAACAGTTGTGCAATTCACTGTCCCGCTTTCGGCTGGTCCATTGGGGTATAAGGTCGTGGTCTGTCTTTTCCGTGTGTACTTTCTTGGTTTTTTGGAGGGTAATTTCAACTCACCTTCGAAGCTCATCATAATGCTGTTACTGGAGTTGAAAGGTGTTGAAAGGTGCTGATCCATGGACATTGTTCCAAATGTGTCTCTCATCTCGGTCTATATGAAGTGTATGAAGACGCTAGAGTAGGTTGCTGTGTCAAAAATGACAGGAAGTATTTGCGAGGTAGAACCTTATTGAGGTGTCGAGGAGAGCTGTAAGAACCTGATATAAAAGGAAATTGCAAAAAATAAAATAGAATGCAAACATGTAATGGATTACATGCTGTGTATCATGCAGTAGTTGACCCTTATTCCATACAATAATTGAGCAGTAGTTGTTCCATGTAACGCAGTAGAAGGAAAAAGAAAATCGCAAATCGAGGGCAGCAACGCTAATATAACTGCTGGCTAGTTGGCGTGTTACATTTATTCTAAAACGCTTATCTTAAAACGTTCTTGTTTCCATCTTCCTCTTCCTCTTCCGAGTTTAAGTGGTGAAAGGCGCCTTGGAAGCAAAGCACGTCATTTAGCCTTAGTCTTTCCCACATCGCAAACGGATTTCGGTGCAAGAGACGGAATTTTCTTCGTTTTTTTCGTCGAATTTTCCGGGGTGTATCCGGGGCAGGACAGGACACGAAACGTGTGAGGAGGCGGTTTGACTTCGTGTGAAGTTACTTATAAAAAATATGTAGGTTAAGAAGATGACCCATGAAAGCCAAAGGGAGTTTCCTTCCGGTCAAAATCTCTAAATTTCTGGTGTCGCAAAGTTATTTTTTTCGGTGTTTTCCCTGTTATTCTGTGACCCTTTTATTTTGAACAGCTGTAATTTTAGCGTTTTAAGGGTCATGCTTTAAATATATAAAGGCCGTTGTAATATAAAGCGTATCATAATAATGTTACGCTCCACTAACTCCATTTTTTTGTTTAGAAGAACGCTTTTACATGATTTATTTTTAAAAAGATTTCCTGTTTCAACAGGTGGCTGTTGTGGGTCGACTACCAAGACTACCATTGTGGGAGGATGGGCCTGGGCTTGGTGGCTGGTTACCAATGTCCAACGACTCTCCTTGGAGGTAGGCATTGATAAGATTTTGTTAAAAAATTTACATTTCTAACGGGTATCCGGCTCCGAAGAAAGGGCCAAAGCAATAAACAGTAGGCGATGTACGGGTTTGTTTGATAGATTTTGATGGAATGGTGAAAACTCGTAAGGCTGAAACAGTAAAAGGATAAGCAAGGGCTGACCCTATACGGGATCCGCATGACCTCGTTTTTCTCGAGCTTTGACATGCCAAAAGTAGTTAAAAACTGTATAGGCGCACTCTATTGGGGTCTTTGAACTGCTAGATTCTTTAACCTTCACCTAGACGTATAACGGGTCTTGGCCTATGGAAAGAAGGTTAGCCAGTTTAGGTTTGCCGACAGTAAACGTTTCTTTGTTTAGCAATTAGAAATACATGGTTTTTTGTTGAACGAACGATTATTAAACGAACGTTTTTTGTGTGGGGGCGGGTTTTTCCCGTAGGTTATGTCGTTGAAGCCGGTATGTGAGCATGTGGAAACGGCCGAAGGTGTACCACTAACGGTGACTGGAGTAGCACAATGCAAAATCATGACTGCCAAGGAACTTTTGCAAACGGCATCTGAGCAATTTTTGGGAAAGAAGCCGCATGACATTGAAATGACGGTCCTGCAAACACTGGAAGGACATTTGCGCGCCATTTTAGGTAAGATTGACGAACGATAGTGTTGCGTTGTTAACATTGAACTTGCATGGGAAGAGAGCGGTGAAAGGTGTGGTTATTCAATCTCCTTGAAACAACCGACTTGTCCCATGCTCAGAGCGAGTTTGCATAGTCTGGAGGCAAAGGTGGCTTGCTGCACAGGTTATAGTCTAAAACAAAGAGCAAAAAAAAGGGTACAAAGAGGCTGGTCGCGTGACTCGCGAGGTGCAACAAGGCACGTAGTCCGTAATGTTTTTTTTCCCTTCTTTTTCTAAATGAAACGACGTAGGCTTTCGCCTATTGCCGTGAATTTAAAGCCTTAAGGCTGTATTTTTCGGATTTAAAAAAAAAATATAAATTTAGATATTTTTTTAAACATTTAATTTATTTATTTTTTACATTTGTATATATGTATGCATTTTTCTACAACTGGTTCGAAACAAAGACATCTCGGTAAGTATGATTGGCTCCAAACTGGAAATGGTACGAAAAACTTGTTACTTTGTTTTAGTTGTTTAGTATTTTTTCCCGCGATACTGCGTTGCGTCTAAGATATTTTGTTTTAAATGCAACTAAAGTGTTTGTTTGGTTTCTTGGCATGGAATTTTTTTATTGATTTTTTCTTTCTTTCTAGGTACGTTGACCGTCGAACAGGTCTTTAGCGATCGCGACCAGTTTGCTGCTCTTGTACGCGAAGTGGCATCTCCTGATGTTGGGCGAATGGGTATTGAGATCCTTTCCTTTACGATCAAGGACGTCTTCGATTCCGTCGAGTACTTGGCATCTTTGGGGAAAACACAAACTGCTAACGTCAAGAGAGACGCGGATATTGGCGTGGCACAAGCGAACCGAGATGCTGGTATCCGCGAAGCCGAATGCGAAAAAGCTGCTGTAGAAATCAAGTGCAACACCGATACCAAAGTTGAAGACAATACTCGTCTTTTCCGCCTTCAAGAGGCCCAGTTTGACCGAGAAATCAACACTGCTGTATGTTTATTAAACTTTTTTTCTCATTATATTGGAACATTTCTTTAAGATAATTTTGTTGGTTTATTGATCTTATAGAAAGCTGAAGCCCAATTGGCGTACAATGTGCAAGCCGCCAAGGTCAGACAACGTATACGTAATGAAGAATTGCAGATTACTGTGGTGGAACGTCGTAAGCAGATTGAGATTGAAGAGCAGGAAATCCAGCGCCGTGAAAAGGAACTGTTTGCCACTGTCAGACTGCCAGCAGAAGCCGAGAGTTACAGAGTTGAAACGATCGCGCAAGGAAAAAGGTAAATTTCTGGCTAAATTATCCCGAAACTTGCGAGATTAATACATGATGTTCTTACGGAACTATAGAACGCAGACTGTAGCTGTGGCTCGAGCTGATGCTGAGAAAACCAAGTTGTTGGGAGCATCTGAAGCCCATGCCATTGAATGCATTGGTAGAGCCGAAGCTGAGGCCATGAAACTCAAAGCTACTGCGTATAAGCAATACGGGGAAGCCGCTATTTTGTCTCTTGTGTTGGAAGCAATGCCCAAGGTATTCTTTTTTTTAAACTGGGCTCTTTCGTCCCCTACCCCTATTGTTTACGTTTTTTACTTTGTTTATTTTTGTTTACTTGTTTTGCAGATTGCTGCTGAAGTGGCCGCTCCGTTAGCTAAAACGGATGAGATTGTTCTACTGGGTGGATCTGGAAATATTACTACTGAGGTTAATCGTCTCTTGGCGCAGCTTCCGCCCTCAGTGCAAGCTCTGACTGGCGTAGATTTATCTCAGGTACTTTCCAGAATTGGTTTTCGACTCGTTTAACTTTAACTTCACTAATTGGAATTGTTTATCGAACAGATTCTACGGAAAGTGCCAGGCGCGAAATAAGAACAAAAATTTTAGAGAAAATCCCTTTTGGATCACATATTCAGTCTCTGGTTTTATAATCTCTTGACTCTTTTTCAAAATTCGCCTCTGGTTTTATAATCTCTTGACTCTTTTTCAAAATTCGCCTCCGAACAGCGTTACAGAACTGCCAATTTGTGCTGGTCAGCGCTTATTCTGGAACCTTTTTATCCATTAGTCGTATTTTTAGGTTTAAGTTTCGTATAGCCAATGTGGTGCAACCTGTAGTTGTTGGTTTATTCGTCATTTTAATGTTTTTCTCAAAAGTTGATTATCGACACACGTTTTGTGAGATGTGCTTGAAATTGTACGTTTTTCGTAGTGCTTTTTGGCCGTTTCGTCTCAGCAACGTCTTTTTGAACAAGGAGTATCTTAGTGCCTTTCTCACCTACACTTCTCTAAGTTCCAGCGATAGGAATTTTGACTCCGAAATTAGCTTTAGCGTGCGTGTGATGAATGTGCTAACACTAGCTTGACAAACCTTAGACAAACAGGCCAATTTACTCATTTTCAAACTCTATTTTATTACATAACGCATGAATACACGTACGGCAAACTCAGAAAAACTCGGCAGCCTTCACACGATTTGGAATACGAAGCAAGTTGTCAGTCAGAGTATCTCCCAATCCACGAGTACTGCTCGGAGTACGAGGAGTACCCTGTTTTGGCGTGCCAACTAATGATCTGGATGGAGTGGGCGTGCCGTGAGAGCGTCTCCTAGGTGAGGGCGTATACGATGCTTGAAGTGCCGGATCTGTCGTTAAGCGAATGCCCAATTTGCTCGTAGCTAACTGACGAGCAGCTGGGGACATGGTTGACAAGCGCTGAAGCACACCTCCGCCAGGACTAAAAGGATTACGTTAGCAAAAAAAAAGCGCCAAAAAAACATCCTCGTGTTTTTACCTTGCGATTAAATTGGTCTTGGCCGTCTGCAAAGCTTTTCCTTTCCTGTCTCGGTATCGTTCCACCACCTTTTCTGCCAATTTGACGCCCAGGCGATCACGAGACGAAGGTTCTTGCATGCGGAAAGCTGGGCCACTGCTCGATGAATGGGTAATTAATGGCGTGTCAGAGCCGTCCAACCTGAAGGGAGTTCCTTCAATCTCTCCCCAGGTCATAAATGGTGTATCTTCAACACCTTTAAGAAGATATTTCGTAAATCATGGATTAAGTTGTTAACAGTGGATGTACCTGGCGCTGGAGAAGGTGTCTTCACAAAGGAAAAGCCGTTAACTGAAGGCGTGGAAGGAACTTGCATCTCTTTGCCATCCACGTCCACTTTGCCGCCTAAAGAGCACTTGGCTTGCAGGCTGGCGGCCTGTTTCAATACCTGCTTCTGACGCTTTTCATCCCAAGGCAAGGAGTTGTATCGCGTATTACGATGAGTAATGACTTGCTTCTCAAGGACCAGCGCCATTTTTTCTTCGGCGGTCAATGGAGCGCCTATGGTAATCGGTTTAGAGGCAAAGTCAACTCAAGAAAGACATTTTAAAAGTCCCATGGAGGAAGAAAACGTACCATCTGGAACATACATAATGTAGTTCTTTGTGTTGTACTTCCAAGTGTCAATCTGCGCAGGCCGTTTTCCTTCTATGGCTTGCTCTTCAATGGAAGGCAAAGCCAACGCTGCCTCATTCATTTGCTTCTTCTCTTCTTCATTGTTGTAAAGCCATGCATATTTGAATCGGCGTTTCTTTTCAGCCTCTTCCACGATCTCTTCGAAACTTTCGTTGTCTTCACTAGTGTACTTTGCCAAGAAAAGATCTAAACTTTCTTCCATCTTTCCTGTAATGTTACAACAGTTCGTATTAGTTTTGAAGGACAAGTAAACTAAACTATGGCATACCCGACTCGGATCCAGCTACGCTTTTCTTCTTAACGTGCATGTTTGAAACGCTTATATTGTCTGGAATACGACTTGCGTCAGAGTCATTGTCGGAAAATATAGGTGTGTCAAAGGTGGCTGGGCTAGCGTCAGCTATAAAAGGTATATAAATATATGTAATTATTAATTAAAGTATGCAAGGTATTTTGTTTGACCGTACGTCTGTCTGTTACTGGCCTTTTCCCCAAGCTGTACTTGGAATGAATTTCCCGTAGCTTATGAATGTCGTTCGCTTCCAAAGCTTCTAGGTATTCATTCTGTACTTGAAGCTTCTCCAGATCGGGAAAAAAGTCCCGTTGTATAATTTCGGCCATTCTCTAAAAAGTCAAAATAAAATTATAGTAGCTCTAAGTACGACACATGTGAAATTAAACGAAAAGATTTGTTTTGTTTTGACGCTTTCACCTACCTGAACATACGTGTCCTCATCCAATACTTTTCGCTTTCTTCGAGGAGGTAAGGTACCAATCGGTGTTTTGAATTCACTAACAGCATTACATACTGACGTACTTGTAGTTGGTATTAGAGCCATTTTTACACAACTTCCTATAATGAATCTTTACAGTTATTCCTTGCGCAAGAAGCAAGGTGATACAAACAATGTCGGCTGCAAATGTAGATAAGTGCAATAGATGGCGATAGGCGCGGAATTTGATAAATCTCCTGCACATCTATACATGCCAAATGATTATATTCTCTTTCTAATTGGTTTACTTATAAATTATTTTTTAATTAAATATTAATCTCTGATGGCCGAATTATGTATTGACAAAATTAATCTAATTTAATTGTGAAACATGAAAAAATAATTCTGCCTTTGCATCCCTAAGAACTAACTCACTAGAATCCCTTTTCCCCGAAATAATACGACAACAATAAAACAAAGAACAAACAAACATTTGAAATTTCTGGAATCCTTGCTCGCAAATCTGGCTAAATTTCACCGAAGTTTTACAGTGAAGGTGTTAGATGGCGTATGCTTTCGCTTTGAAGTTGTTTACGGCGGCAAACTTGTTTGTTCCTTTTGTCCGTACTCCTTAGTCCACTTTCTCTCCACACGCAATGCGCTACAAGATAGGCTAAAAGTCGAACGCCACCGTTGAAACATCGTTTATAGTTGTAGTTAATTCGTTCGTATCGAAATCTAGTTGTTTCCGTGAGTGGAAACTAAGAGAAATTAAGACTGACTGTTGTTTTACGCCTATATGTTAAGAAGAAGCTGTTAATTAATTTTGAGTCTGAAGTTTTTGTGTCCTAACGCCACTCGCCAGGAAATTCGAAGTTTTGATGTTGCATTGTTAGTGAACCTTGTAGCTGTAAATGGACCCCAAGCAACAAGAACGAACTGAACAATTTGATAGCGATGTTGCTCACGCAGGTATAGTCCTCGAATCATGTTACTAGATCTAATAAAATGTTTTAAATTGAAGGAAATACGAGCACTTGCGTTGCTACAAACAAGAAGAAAACAAAGGAGCGTCCAGAAATTCCAGTCTACAAACCGGGCAGCGGTCTGCTAAAGAAAAGAACGGGACAAGATCCCAAAAATGAAACCTCATCTAGCAGTCCATCAGGTCTGGAATCAAAACTCTCTGCATTATCTGTTAACGATGAGCCCAACAAGTCCGACGCAGAAAGAGAAGCGAGGAGAAAGAAACGTCCAGAAATGCAAGTCTATGTTCCCAAACCCAAAGTGATGCTCAGTGTCTCGCCAGATACGTCTGAAAAGCCAGCTCGAGTTGACGATAAACCTCCTTCAGCCACCAAAGCTAGAGAAATCCAGCCAGAGCCCCCGGCGTTCAAACCTGCCACAAAACCTTCCAGAAATGCCAAGAAGAGCTACAATCAAAGCCGTCCCTTAAAACCTGAAGAAAGACAATTTGACAAGAAGCGCGAGGATCCAGATCCCAGGCAACAGCCAACTGAAGGAAGGAGATCAGACAATTATAAGGATGAAAGATCGCAACAGCGACCAATGAAGCCACATCCAGATCGTCGACCAAATCCGCGCCAAAACAGAAATTGGGATGGTACGCCGCCTCGTTCTCATGACTGGGCGCAAGAACAAAACTCCACGCGCGAATTACCCTTTAGAACGGTTAACAAAAGCACAGGCCCGCAGCCTGGTGACCGGAATCAGAGAAGCCAAGACAGAGAACCTCGGATCCATCCCAGATACGGCGACCAGCGTCAAGATGACAAAGGAAGACGCTTTCAACCTCGACAGAATACCGGCAGATGGGATCTACCGGTCCAACGCATCGGATCACAAGATAGCTGGGCTGACCAGGACGTTCACGTTCAAACTTCCCAAGGACAAAGAAATGCACCTAAACCCCTACAAAGCAAAGTTGAAGAAGAGAACTGGGAAGATCCGCCAGGAGTCCAAATTCATACTGTTATGCCCACGCCCCCTTTCTCCGCCACTTTTAAGCAACAAGAAAGCAAGTGGGACTTGGAAGCCCAATCTAATTTTGCCACTAATTCCGGTCCAGCTTCATTACCCATTACGCCTTCTTCAGAAATAGTGTCCGGTACAAAAGGCAAGAGAAAACGCCGGCGTAAAGGCCGTAGACTGTCGATTGCCTCCTCCGTGACGTCAGAATCAGCATTATCAGATGAAGAATCAATTAAAAGTAGTTCTGGCCGGTACCAGCGCCGCTCCAGCCGAGATTCGATGGCGTCACTCATTGAAAGACCTGATTCCCCCTCCTTGTATGTTCGTCGTAGCTCGTATAACCATCCAATGCCCCGGCAAGCCTCAGAACCGCCTATGTATGATCCGCCTCCACCAGATCCAAGGCATCGCATGGATTCCAAGCCGCCGTTACCAGCCAATTACCATACCTTACCGCCCAGATTGAAGAAGAGGTACGATGCCATGTCCTCATCACCGCCAGTACCGGCTCCGTTACCCCCGCCTTTACCTTCCCCGCAGCCGCTCATGTCTATAGTACTGGCTGAGGACTGGGACGGTACGAGTCTTACGTTCAGTTCCAAGAAACCCATTCCCGCACTTTGCCCTCCAGCACCCATCCCATTTCCTCAACCTTTTCAGCTTCAACCCGAAGCCGCGCCTCCTGTTCTTCATCCAATGCAAATGCCCCAGTTCGGAGCCAATTTGCAAGCTAAAGGCGGCCGAGGGCGTGGCATGGTGCAGTTAAGCCATTCGCATCGTAATAGTCCTGTACCTGGTTTCTATCAAACAGAAGAAGAAATGGATCTAGATATTGACAACTTTTTGGTCCGAGCTCGAAGCCAGGATTCGTTGTGTGGACTAGACGATAGGAAGAATAACCCTCCTTCAAGATGTTCCACGCCTTCTTCACCAGGACCTGCTATGCGCCCTTACAGGTAAGATGACGTCATCCCATTTTTTTTTTTGGTGAAACGACGTAGGCTTTCGCCTATTCCTGCACTTCAACCCTTCGAATTTCTGATGTGATTTTTTTCCTGTTATTTATTTATTTTGTTTTCTAAATTAGCATTAATATTAGTAGTGTTATGTAGATGCCGCTTATTGTGATAATTGATTATTAGAGTCAGCCGCTTTATGGAATCCACTTTTAAAACACCGATTCAAAATGATAAAATTGGTAGCATTTTAATCGGTTATTAGAATCACACTTTCGGATATTGGAATCATTTTCAAAATAATCTTCACATGTAGAGCAACGAAACTACAGTGGTGATTGCTACATGGACTTCGCATATTGACCAATTTTGTTTTTTTGTTTACGTTTGTTTATTATTGTGTTTGTTATTTAATTGTTTATTTATTGTTATTACATTTGCGTCATAACGTTATTGGGGATAAGCTTTTGTTGTATGTAAATTTGTAGTGGAATTAATTGACGTTTTGTTTTCTTAGGAGAGAAAGTGTCGATAGCCCAGTTAAGTCCATGCCCCCACCTCCGCCTGAACCGATTAAGCATACCCACGTTGCTGTAAGTGAAATTTTGTCAAAAATACGATTATTTCGTCAAAAATACTAAACGTCCGATATTTTAGGACTGGAATGCTGAAGTGGAAAGCAGCGAGAATGAAGCTCAGCTGCAGGCGCCAAAGCCAACACCCAAATCCCCACCTCCTGTGTCCAAACTAGCCCAGCCGGCTACGACGGCTAGTAACCCAATTAAACCCGTCATTGTCTACACTTGCTCTGACGTCCGTTACAGAAACAAAGAAGAGTCGTCCAGTGGCAATAGTAATAACGTTTCTTCAACGGCTAATCCCATTGCGAAGAGTGGTGCTCGAGAAAGCGAGAAGCCTCATGGTCAGCCATCACAATCTCAGCAGCCTTATAACGCTCCGAATTCTGGGATGAATAAAGGCGGGTTGCTTATTCTACCTCCTTCTTCTCGAGCAGAATGTTTCACTGCGGACAATAATAGGAATCCTCCCAACCCACGCAAACAGTTGTACGATCCCAACAAGCCCAGTCCGCCCCCAAATTTCCACGGCCCTCCTCCAAATGTTCCGAATACTAATAATATGCAACATACGTATCCGCCAATACCAAACCGAGGTTTCCCTCCATACGGCGAAGGTTATGGCAATATGAACATGGGAATTGTCCCTGTGCCGAATGTCGTATCTCCTGGAGCTCCTGCGTGGTACAATCCATATTCGGAAAGGTAATTTGCCGCTTGTTATTATCAATTTTCTGCTATAATTCTAGTGGAACTATAATTCCGCGTCTATTTGCCAGTTTTCGTACTGCTCGATGTGATCCGTTGTTGTTGCTGGACATGAAACGTGCTGACATGGAATTACAGTGGATCCTCCATTCCCCAATGCAGCAAGGGCCTGTTGACCAATGGAATCGTGTTTCAGTCATACGGTAAATTGCGCGTTAATTTTTAAACTTTTTTTAAATGACTGTTGTCTAATTGTGCAAATTGAGCAGACGCTTTTTGCAAACGAGCTTGGAAACGCTACTAGGAAGTGATATCCGTTTTTGCCAAGTGGAAAATTTAGAACAACATGTATGGAAATTGGCGTTCCATCAGCTGATTGAATTGCTAAGACAAGGCTATGCACAGCAACAAGACCCTGCTTTGAAGGAAGAGTACAAAAATTTGCTTCTACAGTTAATTGACGAGGTAAGAATTAAAATTTCGACCTATTTATTCTGCACCATTTACAAAATTTTAACAAAATTCTTTTTTGATCTTGCAGGGTGTTTCTTTTTTCGGCAAACTGCTGGAGCTGCTACAAGAAACATACCATTTCCAACTGGAAAGTTTTACATCCGAGCCAGCCATTCGTGCGACGCGAAATTTGGGACAGGTGGGCTTAGCACTGGTTTCAGCTCAAAAGTTGCTCATTTATCTGGGCGATTTGACGCGCTATCGGGAGATTGTTTGCGACACCACGAGTTATGGCAAAGCCCGCAGGTAAGCTCAGTTTTTATTTGGTATTGGCTCCCTTCTCGGTCTGTTTTCACTTCAAAATTGAAAGAAAATTTGAAAGAAAGGAAGTTGTTTATAATTTCTCCCTTGAGAGAGCATTATGATGACGTTTCCACAGCTGCAGTGTTTTCCGCCTTGCTTTTGTTTCTTCTTTTTGTTCTTGACTCGTTCCTCAAAGGTTTGCTATGAGTAGAAGTGGATCGGTTTGCGTATCTGTTGAACGATCTCCTTGCATGCCCGAGGCCTCACTAGGAGTAGAAGAGTTAGCTAATGGACGATCTGGCTGCGGGGGTTCTGGTCAAGACGTTTTTACGCGCAGTCGCACTCCGCAGCAATTAATCCCACAATCGCATGTTTCGTCTGCTGGATGTTTTCAAGAACACGAAGAATCACTTACATGGAAGCAAGTCGTAGCTAACATGCCTTTGGATTTGATACAAGAGCTTTCGGACTGGCTACGCACTACCTCGTCACACTGACTTCGGCTTTCAACCCTTCATGTTTTGGAATTTTTCCTTTTTTTCTTCATGTTATGGAATTTTTCTTTTTTTCTCTCATTAACGTTTAACCAAGAACACTTTTTGTTTCTGTGATGAGTGCATTTGCGCTGGATTTACCAAACGCTGTTCTCATTAATGCTTTGCGTTTTTCGTTCCTAATGTTTTTGCTTAACCGGAATAGATTAAGAGAATACCTAAAAAAAATACCGAGGAGGGGCTTAAAATTGTGTTTACACGTTTCAAACTTATTTCTTGCCTTTCTACATTAGTTGGTACGTCAAAGCCAACAACGTAAACCCCAAAAACGGTAGGCCATACAATCAACTAGCCATTCTGGCTTTATACGCGGTAAATTGAAAACTTAAATGCGCAATTAAATATAAAAAACAGACGTTAATTAAAACTTGCAATTTTAGCGCCGAAAATTGGACGCAGTGTACTTATACATGCGCAGTTTAATGGCCTCCAATCCTTTCCAATCGGCCAAAGAAAGCCTCATTTCATTGTTTGATGAAAACCGTAAGAAATTTGAGTTACAAGAGAGGAAACGGCGAGAAGGGAAAGAAGCGAAACGCAAACTGGAACTGCAAGCGCGCGGAGGGGATCAAGAAAGAGGGGGTGCACATCGCGTAAGAAGGGAAATTTGGATTCATCCGTCTGGCGGGAAACGCGTGCATCGCACTACGTCCACAACGGAAGAAATGGCCAACTCGGATAACGAAGAATTAGCCAAATTACCTAGCGTGGAAGTGAACAAGCGATTCGTTATCAGCTATCTCCACGTTCAAGGCAAACTTTACACTAAAATTGGGTAAGTTACACATCTTATCCCCTCCTATTGCTTTTCTACCAGTATAAAAAGTATAAAGAAGAGTATGAAGAGTGCAAAAAAGGTGTCAAATAAAACAAAATTTAAGGCCACAGTATACTGGAACCCCTTATGGCACCATAGCATGGCAAATTTTGATTCGAAAATTCTCATGCTCTGTGCAATATAATGAAATTGTGTTGTGACAGTAATGCATGGGATGTATAAATCTACTTTACCTGCTGATTTTCATTTTTAATATCGGTTTCACTAATTTTTTCTATGGTGTTCAAGTTATGAAAGTTTTAAATAAATAATTTGTCAAAATCTTAAGCAGCAGGTAAAATAGGTTTTGCTATTAAAATATTTGTAGGAAAATTAGTTTTCAATTGTCGCTTTAGTTTCTTTTAATTTCTTGTTTTAATTTTATGCAATTATGAGAAATGGTATGACATCAGCGCCATCTTTTGACAAAAAATGATCAACTACTTGCAGTACACATAATGTACTAATACATAACACAATACTAACTAATACAATACTAATACATATGTATACTATATACTATAGATTTATACTATGCCTTAACATGCAACAATATTATTTTTTATATTTTTTCTTTTGTATATTATAATTAATGTGATTAAGTCTTAACTGCCAAGTGTAATATATTTTGCACCACAAAAGTATTTAGCGTGTAGTCGAGTATTTGTGAAATTATATTCTCTATTTTTCACAGCATGGAAACGTTCCATGAGAGTGCACTTTTGATGTTACGTGAGTTTCGCGCTCTGTTGCAGCATTCACCCATTCCTCTCACCGAAACTCGGTTTCTGCAACTCTTGGCCCTTAATATGTTCGCCTTGGAAAATACTCAATTAAAAGGTAAGTCAACTCAACTCATCTCGTTTATTAAGTTGTAACATCTGCCCGTCAGCGGCCATTTCAGCGACTTACATTCCAACATTATGAAATACTTTACGATTTTTCATGCCGAGAGCACAGGGAGTCTAGTCTATTTAGGCCGTATGCTATTAAAAGAGTGTAACGAACGGTAAGCGAAGAATTCGCGTACGTGGCTTCGTTAAGGTAGTTGCAATTTTATGAGGGAGTTGTAACAATGGCTGTAGCATAAGTAACCGAGTTGGCAAGTCAAAGTCAGCCGACTTTTCGGAGGCAGGGAGACGGAACTTTATTTAAGATTAGAAAAGAATGCAAGCGGAGAGAAGTGTGTATTCTCCGACTTGTCGTTCTTACAGCACATCTCAGTGAAATTGCGTTGTTATTAGAACTGTAATGTTCTTCGCATTAATTAGCCAGAACTAAAACGTGAGCGTGAGGGCATCTTACCACTCGAAGCTTCTTACTACAGGTGCTAGCCATCATTTTACGGCTCCTGATAGTCGGGTTCCTGCTATCAAAACGCCATATTTTTTTGTTTCTGTGTCTAGTGTGTGTATCTTATTGTGGACGAATGACTTGAGAGTCGCAAACTGCCCGCCTCCCCGCTTGCAAGTATTATTGTTATCTCGCACGGTTGAGGTTAAATGGTAATTGCAACCCCGGTAATTAACATCCTAGAGAATAACAATAACCTTGCCCATGAAAAGGGTAAATGACCCGAGCATTCATTTGTTGTCGACTCTTAGCCTTTTGTGCGATTCCACGTGTCCGTTCCTCCGCATTGTTAGCTTTACGCTTGTATCTGTATCTTATGTTGGCTCTTATTTTATTTTTATTTTATCAAAATAGTTTGGCTTTAGTTTTGCGCGCGCATCTTGGCTATCGTTAATTAACCGTGCAACCACTAAAGTAGCTTTCCAAAAAGATTTGCCGACGAATATCACTCCCGTCACATGATCTCTGCGAAAAAGTATCCTGCCATGGCCAGTAGCCATAACACTTAGTTAGCTGCTTCTTTTTTCACTTTTCAGGGAAAACGTACCTAAAAAGGCGGAAAGGTCGTCGCATGTCCATCCTCAAGGACGGCCATTGTTCTCCTTTATTTGCCTATGTTTTGTTGAAATCGTTTAGATACGCTTTTCCAACGTAACGCTGCGTAGAGTTAGATAGTCGGGCTTTTCCTTCTTTTTTTAAAATATATAAGTCTAGCTTTTCTAGAGTTTTTATGAGCTTTTCAGTGGTGCAACACTCGTATCTCAGTAAAAAAAAGTGTGAAAAGTCTTTAAAACGCCCTAAAAATGTTCGAATTTCTCGTTAAAGTCTAAGATATTGTCGAAAAGTCCAAAGTACCCATGATTTATCCCAGATTCGTAGAAAGGATCGTTTTTGATCTGGCAAAAAAACGCACAGAGGGATTTTTTTTTTTTTTTAAGGGAGAGTAAAAAGTTTTCGGACATTTATTGATCATCCGTCAAGAGTTAACGCAAAAAAAGCGTCATTTTGTAAGAATGCATCACAGTGGGTAGCTGAGCAAGCTAAGACGAGCTAAGGGGCATAAAGTGAAGCTGAGCTAATAACCTGTCATAAAAACAAAACTTGTAAGCTCGAGCTCGCTAGATAGTTTCCAATTACTGGTACTGTTCAAAGTATAATTACGATCGTGCTCTTGCTGTCATTTACTTTTATTCTGCCCCTTGCAAATCTTCATTAAAAATTACACACAAGAGCAGTATAAAGAAGCGCTCAACGAGAGTGCAAGACTGTAAGTAAGGGGGGTTTTGTGGACAAGAACAACTCCACAAAACAAGAAGGGAATTGGGAATTGCGAAACAAGGCAGGTCAAGAATCCCGTTATCTTGCAATGGGAAGCAATTGCCGTAAATCAGACTGCCCCGTCTAATTTTTATGCCGTCCCTGGTGCCAGAATGTCTTGTTTGCGCACTACATATAATGAACGCCGACCAGTTTCGGGGAGGTGACAAAGAATTAATCTCTTTCCTATCCTTTTTTTGTGTTTTTTTGCTGTAGATACGCGAGTGGATCCCGGTTACCGTTCGGCGTTACAAGAGTACGCGTTAATCGTGTCCTTGGAGATGTTCGGGTTGATTCTGGAGCGCTGCATTTCGGTTTTGGAGGAGGAAATCCAGAATCGGCACCAGCAGCCGCCTTCCTGCTCGCAGCGAAGACTGTTTGGCGAAGATTTGCAGAACATGCTTGCTGCAGTCAAAGTACATTCTTTCTTTCTTTTAAGGTTCGGGGGTCATAAACTTCATATACAATGTTTAAGATTTGCATTCTAATGGAACACTTGGAATGAAGAAGAAATTGGAATGAATTCAATTATTATTATTTTTTGGAAAGGGTTTCTAGATACACAGGTTATGGCAACCTTGGCCTTGAACTTTACTCTTTGCTTGTTTGACTAGATTTGGTGCGATTGGTTACTATGCCATAGTTCGCTGTGGAATCCGCCGCCTTCATCCAGCGACTACCATGTTGGGTAAGACAAGTTTTCGTGATTCCTTCTGTGTAATTGAGCGGGGAATTAAGGCACCGCCACATCAAGTTTTGGTACCGTTACCAGCTGAAGAATCCTTTGCCGGCGACCCAAAGCGTCGCTGAAAAAGTAGCTTCAACTCGGTTTCCCAGACAATTTAGAAAAAAACCTGCTCGCCGTTGTTCCAAAACTAGTATTGTTGCCCAGGATGGTATAGCTTTGCAGGGTTAAATAGTTTTCCTTGAACTGTCTTCTGTTGGGACGTGGTTTTGCTCAACCTTCCATGAGTTTGTAGCGGGACTCGTTAATTTAGCTTATTTTTAGAAGGCTTTTTTTCCGGTGCTTAGGAGCGCTAATGAAAGTGGGATGGCTTGTAACAAAGTTTGCATTTTTTGGTCGTTCATTTGACCCGTTAGGGATCCTTCAAAGTTGGTTTTAATTGCCGCCTCAAAATGGTGCTATTCAGACCTGTTTTTACCAGGTTCTTAAAAAAGAAAACCGCTTTGGTATTGAAAAAGCTGAATCAGGAGCACCAAGGTAGTTATGTAAAACGGCCTTCAGGATTTTATAGAGCACTTTTAGGGTCAAGTCGCAGTTACTTTACAAGAAGTTGCTATACGTTTCTTGTTGGCGTACTGGAGTCAAGCAGCAAAGCAAAAAAGCTGTTTTACTCTTTTTACGGTCAAGGTTTCCAATTTGGGAAACAAGAGCGAGTAAAAGTCTTCTTCCTTCGTGTGCTCTCTATAATTATGCAGATGATTATCTAACTCGCCAATCTGTTGAATCCTTCCGCTGAGCTTTTCGTGCCATTCTCAAGAGTCTGTGGAGTTTAAGAGGGCAGATTCGGGGTGTGGAAAGAAGGGAATGAGAGATCTCCAAAGCCCGAATGAATGCCAGCGAATACTGGCGATGAAGCGTTTGCTTCCATTTTGCTTGTGCCAGATGATGATTATGGACCCAGAAGGGCTCCACACGCGTTTACCAAGCCAACTTGCATGAGATTTTATAGTGTTTTTCCTCCTTTGGGGGCTTTCGGTTATAACTTTGGGTTTGGGGACCGTGGATGGCGCAACCAACGCCGAAACTGAGGACAAGGTAGTACAGTATGTAATGGAGGTTTTAGGCCATGAAAAAGCCTTCGGCGCCATGAAAATTATGAGATGAAACCCTTGGGTTTACATTCAAATTTGTCATCATCACCGGTCCATTGCTCCCCAGCTTTAGGTTATGAGTGTGTGTAGAAATACGTATACACACAGATAAAACCCAAAAGGAAAGACCAAGCCAAAGTTTTCCCCACGCTGTTGTCGTAAGACCAACTTACAATCATTAGATGGACCATAAAGGTTTTTTTTACGACTATGATTGTTATTGTGTCCCATTTCTTCACTAAAAAATCTCCTCCCACCTTTCACACACTACTACATATAAAAAAAGCGTAAACAGTAGTAAACAGTTACAACTGCAATTATGAACCGAGTTTAGTATAATATTGAACGACTTTTTTTATTTATTTTTTTGGACATAACGTTTTTTTGCAGTTAGCTTTTTTGGCTTGTTTCCTGAGCACGTTCGTTCGTTAAAAAGACCGTGAGATTCATTGGTCTTTTGGCGTTCTTATTGGGCTTGTTGCGCTAGTTCTATTCGCAAAATGCACTAAGCTCTAAGCTAATGCACTAAGCTAATTAACCTTTCATAGTTTGGGGCCATATCTCTCACAAAAGTATCTTTTTCTCTTTCTTAGACCACCTGGCGATCCTTGGACACGTTTGGCTACAGTCATTAATTTACTCGAAAAAATTGATACGCGCGCAGTGGATCTCCAAGCCACACCCCTTGACGGTAAAACCGCGAATCGTGGTGTTTGTTTACATATTTTGTTCGATTTTTGACGACGCTATTATTCGTTATGTAGTTCAACAATTACTGTGAAATCCATCTGAGTTTATTCATTATTGGCTGCGCTTATTTGTTTACATTGTTGTTCAGGTTATCGCCGAGTTCGGTTGCCTGAAGATGCCTTTTTGTGCGGTTTTACACCTCTGATGAGCTGCATTCAAGAACCAGTTTACGCCAAATCAGAAGTCGACATGGTAAGTGGACACGAGTTTACCTGAGTTTTGCGTAAGGACTTTTTGTTAACATTTTGTTGGGAGTTGGGACAAGGGGCCTTTGGTTACTTACGACTTTCGTGGAAAGTCCAAACGTGTCGAACAGAATTGACCATCACCATAGAAAAGAACTCATAAGCCACCAAGTCTAATTCATGGTCATTTTCTGCTCTTTTATTTAACGCTGCATACACATATACGCACACTCACACACATACAAAATACTCCAACTCAGCCCAGGCGTCATAAACGCGCCAATTTTTTGGTATGTTATTAACCTGAACGCCATCTTCCTATTTTTTTTAAATTACTATGGCGTCCCAAGTGGCACTTGTTAAAGGAATATTGTGGTGTTTTGCATGTACTCGGTCATTAGCTCATTTTCGCTCTTGGCTTATAAACGTGCATGCAATCCAGATTTACATATTAATAACTTAAATGTTTTTTAGTTTGTGAAACCCTGCGTTCAAAGTCACTAACCCGCGTTTCGTATGATCTTTTAGGACGTGGCGGGCGATTATGTTCGAGTTCAGCGCTTACTTTATGTGGGACGCGATTATCTGTGCGGATTGGAGCCTCCGGTGCTCAAGTTGCAACGCTTGGATGCCCAGAAAGCACAATACGTTTCCTTAGTTAGCAAGAATATGGTACCGAAGCCCGGTTCAGCTTCAGAGGGCACGGTCAAGAACGAAGAGTCCACTGATGAGGTAATAATTGAATGATTTTTGGCGCTCAACATAAATTGGGTTCAAGCAAATACCATCACGACTTGTTCCAAGGTGTTTGGCTCGCTGGCTCCATTCTAAACGTTTGGGGGCAATGAAAGACGAGTCTTTTACAGGTGACTCGGGGTATTTGATAATATTCGTTTTCAGTTTCATAATTTTATCGAATTCGTGCATCGCGACGTGGGTCGTTTTTGAATCCTCGGCTTCTTGGATATTTTGCAGTTACGTCAACACGAAAGGGCTGATTAACTTAGGTTTTGGTGTGCGCGTGCTCTTCGAAACACTTTTTTGAGAACCAAAATAAGATTAAAAGATGCCGGCACGATAAATGGGGATCAAAATTAGAGGGACCGTTCAACCCAGGCGTTTTGTAAAGATGGGGATTTTCATTTGGCTCATTTTTTTCTTAAATGCTTTTTTAGTATTAAAAAAGCTGATAAAACTTTTTTGTGTGACTGCGGCAAAGCTAATGGTTTTTGGGGTTAAGAAAAGAAGAGAAAAAGCCAGTATGATGATAATAATAAAAACGCAAAAAGGAAACGAGCTTTTGTTTTGAAATAACGGCTTGCGGGCTGTTCGCAGCCTTGACCGAGGCTTTGACAAGAATGTCAGTGGCGTTGAGCCTTGTAGCCCAACTGAGCCAACTGAGGGCAACTTGTGCTCTGGATTTCCTTGCATTCCACATTGCACCGTAATTAATCTTGGACCAATTATCTTTTTTTTGTGTGCGATCGATTAGGATGGTGGCGACGTGGTTTTAGAGAGTTATAGCGAAGAGGAAGACGAAGGCGTGGTAGATGATGCGTCGGAAGAAATGGCGTCCACGACGTCGTCCCAAATCCGCGAATTACGCTTGCGCAAAGAAACGCTACAGCGCAAACACCAGAAGCAAGAACGCCGCAGAAAGCGCATTGAGGTATTTCGCGTTTTATCTTCATACTTTATTTGTTATTATTTATTACTTTGTTATTATTATTTATTAAATATATTATGTATTACTTGTTATTATAAATTCAGTCATTTAAACAAAATGGAATCAAATTGGAATGGTAACCGAAAGTAATTAACGAGCGAAAAAGAAACTAAATTGAAAACATAATACATGAAATAATAACAATTTAAGGCTCCCGTATACCTTAGCCGGTATAGGCGGTTAGCGTGGTTAATTTCGGAACAACTTTCTGAGAAAAACAGTACATTTCATGAAAAAATTCTTTGACAGTAAGCTTGAACTTGCTAACAGGTAGTGCACAACCAATGCACTATTTTTTCCAGTGAGTAATAAATTAACAATATGCAAAGGAAGTTTGCAACTATGTGAGACTCGTTACGTAAACATCTTTCCTTTGGTTGTGCACTAGTTGCTAATTAAAAAACAAACTTTGTTTTAGTTTGCTTTCAAATCTGACAAGCCGTTTTCGAGAAATCTTGTTCCGAAAGTTCGACGACTTGATTTGGGACATTGTGCTGCTACAGCAAACTGTGGTGACAAAGTGTACTGTTCAGAATCAAAACAAGCGTAGAAAGTTTGCCGGCAATTAGGCAATATATATATATATATATATATATATATATATATATATCAGCAGGCGAAAGCCTACGCTGTGATCGAGAAGAAAATATTTAAAAGAAATATAATTAATTTGAGAATAATTGTATAGGATAATTCACTTACTAATAATTAGTGTACTAATAAATTAAAATTAATAATGAATTTAAAAGAGAAGAATAATTCGACAACAATCGGATACTTTAACTAACTTGATAATAATTAACATACTAATAAATTAAAACTAGTAATTAAAGTAATTAACTATCAAATTATATAATTTAGTCTAACTAATAATCGAATCCCTTAAAATGAATAATTCCCAATAAATTTTCTAAATAATTTTCCCAATCAATTTTTGTAATTATTATTTTTCAAGGCTGTTTTGAGAGGTTCCGTTAAAGTGGAAATAGAAGTGCAACCCCGGTTAGTGGTGGCAGATACGAATTGCTACATCGACCATATTTTTGCACTCCGCAAACTGGTTAGCGAAGGTCCCTATATCTTGGTAGTACCGCTAATTGGTAAGTCGACCATTGTTACCTTCTCTGTACTTTCTGTTTTTTTTTGTTTTTTTTCGCGTTGCATGGAATGTTGTAGAACCCGCGAAGGGACTTTTTCCCAGAAAGGTTTTCTCGTTTGTCATCCTGTCTCAGTTGTCATTTTTTTAAATTTATTTTTTTGCGCAATTCAACACGGTATCGCCAAACTTAACTTTCTTCTTTCTTATTAAAAAAGGGAAAAAAGGCTTTAATACAGGAGGACAACAAGAACACCTCTCACTGTCCGTTTAACCACTTATAGAAGATACGGAGGTTCCGATCAAGGTATTTTTATTTATTTTTTATTGGGACTCGCGAGATTTCCCAATCCACAAAGTGGAACTTGCTGAGCCATGTTCCATTAAAGGCGACAAAAAAAGCTAGCCTTAATAATACCAATAAATTAAGTTAAGATGAGGATCTTCGGCATATTTCTGTTCTCCCCAGTGTCTCTTCTCTTTTGAAATTGAGCTTTGTCCCTTTTGTGACGATTGTTTCTTTTAACCGGGGAAGTTTTTCATAGAAAAAAGGGAAAAAAACTCACGAAGCAATTCTCTGGATGAATCGTCCAACGACGTGCGTTAACCTTGCTGGGACAGTCTCATTAAATACGAAGATGAAAGACGAACAAATTCTTGCCGTGTTTTGGGGAGTCTTCGCAAGCCGACGCAATTAACGTCAGCTTTGGGCTGCTTTGTACTGCAGACTTGCAGATCTCGCAAAGCACGTCCCAGCAATTGTATTGCCCGGCTATTGAAGCGGGAAATTGGGATTGTTTATCGCTCATATTTACCCATTAAACCTGTCAATCTCTTCCCCCAACTGCTACAACAAGTCAACAAGTCTTCTGTCTCTACCTCGGTCTCTACAACGCAAATCAAAACTGGTATTCAAAACGCTGATCAAAAAATAGGATAAGCGTAAAGCAACTTGTTGATTCCAAAGCACATCGCTTTTTTGGTGTCTGGCATCGTTTTAATACCGTAGTAAAATAAACTCAAACTGACACTATGGTGTAATATAAGTTGCTCGGAAAGAAAAGCCCCGTTAGGCAAAGAAAAATGCTCTAGAATCATTGCTGAAATGCGTAGTTCCCCAATGACCCTCCAACAAATGAAGCCAGGGGTACCGTTGCAGGTTGCATGAAGGAATGCCTGACCACGGCGTCAATTTCCTTATCGAAAAACCTTCGCCACTGAATAGGCCCTAAAGATGGATAATTTCCTTGCCGAAAGGCAAAAAAACCGTACCGAACCAGGAACTTCTTTCTTGGTTTTTCAACCAAAATGGGCGACAAACAAAATAACATGGATTCTGAAGGACGGAATCCGCCCGTTCCTTCACCTACTTCACTGTGTAGAGCAGCTACTGTGGTACAAGAGTCTCTATAAGCTCTTTTTTTTATTATTTCGAAACAGCCGATTCTCGCTTCAATATTATGACAGAAACCGGGACGACTGCCCGGATTACATGGCATGAACCGCTAATTCTGGGAATAGCTCAGCCTACCTGTTGCTGAGGATTGCTAGACGTAGTTTGTGACCTTGGGTAATCGTTACGGTAATTCCCAATGTCTTTGGTATCTATTGCGCATAAAGTTGTGACGTTGTCTTTATTTTTATTTTCTTTGAGTTTTGAGTTTTGAACTGTAAAAATGTTAGGTCTTTGTTGGTACTTGGAACCTGGAATGCGTCTCACATTTTACCTGCGCGGTCGGTGCAATAAGACTAGATAATGATACTAGCAGTTAAGCTGAAAGTTCATCCAGGGGTCAATGGTCGAGAGACGCCGGACAGACGGCTCAGACGCTCTTTTATATCCAGGAGCCCCCATCCCAGGGTCTAAACTTTATTATTATTATTTTTTATTTTTGTTGATTTTATTTCCAAGCTTTTTTTCGGGGTCCAAATCCATTTGGAAACCCATTTTTTGCCCAGGAGGAAATGCAAGAAATTTCTTGGGAATATTCAACAGCTTTTCTGAATAATTTCCGGTAGATAGAATGTGGAAATTAAAATGTTACAAAATAAAGGAAAAAATGGAATAAAAAATTATTTTAAAAAAATGGGAGGCAAGCTCCTTTGGCGCAGTTGAGGAGTTGGTGATGTTTGACGTGATGCAAGTTGGGATACTGGGCATGGTGTCGTGTGTATCGAGAACCCTCCAAGCCCGAAAAGGAAGACACCGCGGGAAAAGATTAATGTGGTGGAGAGATCCTTGATAAGAATCCCCACAAGACAAGTGAGGGCAGTTTACCTGGCTATTGTCCCCTTGCTGCCGTGTGACGATGGTGGTCCGATAACCTGGTGTTGACGATGACAGAGATTAGGGAAAAACTCCTTGTAAAACCTGTGTTCTTTTTAAGAAATTCATGATTTAAATTCAGTTATCGTTTCCACTAATAATATGGCGGCGTGGAAGCTTTTAAACTTTAAACGGATCACCGACTAATTTGGCTACGCGCTTCAAATGCTTGCCAAGAAAGGTTTCCAAACGGACACTCCGGATTAAAGTATAAAAAAGTAGCATAAAAGACTCGGAATTCCAAGTCTTCCGAGTTCTTGCAAAAAACTTGGTGCTTAACTTGAACACCTTTTTTGGGCGAACTAGGAAGCCGCGTTTCAAATATAGTTTTTTTAGGTAAAAAGAGGTAATTTGAGATATGCTTACTTGGAGGTAAAAGTATACTTTGCGTATAAATTCTGCGGTAAGTCTTTGCGGTAGGGCTTTGTGTTGGGTTTTCGCGGATGGCGTTTGATAGCCATATGGTATCTCTTTCGGTTTTTCAAGACTTTGGCGCATAACTTTATAACAAGGTAAAAGAATTTAACTTATTAAACTTCAGGTTTGCTTGGGCAGCTTCTGGGAATCATAGGAAGATTCGACCTTCCTTGAACTTTGCTTGTGTCGAGACAAGAAGCACCCGCCACTTTTTGACTTGCTGTTTAATTAAAAAAGAAAAAAGGAAGTAAAAAACTGGCACCATACTGACGAAAGATTTTGTTTCTATACATGTGGTTTAGAGCAGGAAAAAACTGGAAACAGCAGCTAAGATTCCACAGGGTCTCATCAAAATCAAAGATTAACTCTCGGAGATTAGCTTTGTCTATTGTGAGTCATCTTTTATGAGTTTCCAAACATGTTTTTGTTTTCTGGGCCCTTTCTTAACAGCATAGAAATACCTTCGAGAGGTCCCCCATGCGTTAAAGAGGGAATAAAATGAATAAAAAAAAGAAATCGTGCAAGTAAAGTTAGATTACAGAACTATTGCGCAAAGTATTGCAATAGAGCTTATATCTGATGAACAGGCAGCTGATGTTTTCGATTAACATCTTGCGGCTCAGTGGTGGAATGCCCGTTTGAAGTTAAAATAAAATTGAAAATAAAAGTTCGGGAAGCACCAGAAAACCAGAAAAATTCTTGCTTGAACGTCCTTGGCAACCTTGACGGTTTGGATTTGCCGCATGGCAAGGCCGGGAACCTTTATTTTATTTTTACAGCGCTTTTTATCTTTTTTTTTTTAGTTTTTTATACAGTTCATGAGACTTTTAATGGGAGTTTGGCGTAGTTTTTGGGTCTTTTGCCTGCGCTTGCGGGGAAGAACAGGGTAGATGAAGGAGGTCCATGGTTACAACGGGACCGATTTCTTAACTGTCTATTGACCTGGCTTTGTACTCCTTATCTCCTTACGACTCATTATGCGAGTTAATTCCTTGTCGGATCTCCTTCGAGATACCAGTTATTTACCTCCAGTCCAGATACTAAAACTGCCCGGTTCTAGCTTTATAGCCTTTATTCCTGCGCAGTATGAAAAGGAACTTTCCTGGAAGCAACATTTCCCTCCTTTTGTTAGTAAAAATAATATAAAAAATCGACGTTTTGAAAAACCGAGAAATCAAACAATGAGGAACACCTTTGGCCTACTGCATTGTTGAGAAATCGAGAGTTATTTGTCATTAACCCCAGGCTGTGACTGTGTGATATAGTAAAGACGTGACTTGGCGCAACTTTTTTTCGGAAATTGCCTTTTTGGTGGGTTTTGATTGTTGTTTTTTGTTGAGGCACGAAGAGATCCCATCGAACGTTTGTACGCTCTTATCGCTCGAGTCGTTTTCTTCCAGTTTAGGAAACACCATTCAAGCATTACTTCGTCGATTTCGCACAGAATAAACTTGTTTGTTGCACTTGTCCCTGCGCAATCATTAGTTCCATAACTTTGCTCTGCTTTTGGCACACCCGGTGATTATCCTGAGGGAATGAGTAGGTGTAAAGTCTAATTGGGTACGTAATTGAGCGCCACATGGAGGGGGTTAGAAGGTTATCCCACAACAGGGAGGTTGGGTTGTGTAAGTTGTGGATTTGGACGCAGTAATGACCAGGTTTTGGGCACCATTTCCGGTCTTGATCTTTCGACTCGTACCACTCGTACGTAACAATTGCAACACGTCGTGGCCAGTACTCCTGAGAAGGTCCCTTTTTTCCTTATAAATGCCGCGACGAAAAAAGACAAATCTTCAATCTTTCTGACGTAGAAACGTAGAAAAAGACTCTTGATTTCTAAGGACTACTGACTTTTCAAGTGTGTCTTGTCTTTGGCTGACTGTTTGCTATTACCGCGGATAACATGGGGTACCGCCGAGTCATAAAACAAATAATATGGTGCATTAAGTCGGGCGCAAGCTCTCCAATTGCGTGGAAAAGAAGATTCCATCCGGGTTGACGACCTCGCATGCGACATTTCCGTTCAATCGCTACAAGGAGAGGGAACTCCATCTGGGAAAAATTAAAAAAAATGGCTGAAATGTGCTACAAAAGAATCTTTCGCCCTATGAGTGATTCTTCGGGCCTTTGATAATTTTTTTTCCATTTTTTTGTCTTCCTTACTTCCTTTTTTTTTGCTTGGAGCCAAATTAACCCTTGAGCCTTTTTCTCGCTTTTAGATAGGACAGTTTCTCAAGGACCCTGTAGTATATTTTTTGTGCGGGCCTATTAAATAGCGTAACTGCTTTCCGAAGCCAAATTCGTAAGGGGAAGAGAAAAGTTCCGGAATCTTCTTGGTGAACGTTTTTATGGATTCCCGAAACCTTTCGTCGCCGTCTGGTCTCGGCGTTTTTAGATGCCTCAGTTGAGTCCGAGGGAGATACTTAGCTGTTACGCCTTGGCGATGCCAGTTATTAATGGGCAGCGTAATTAGAGGCGTCCAAGACTCTTGAAGCACGGCACTTATTCCTGACATAGGAACCCCGGTAGCCCGCCCTGTTCATTGCTAAATTTTCTCTTCCAAGATTCTTTTTTTTTTTTTAAGTTCTAAGCTCGGTGTCACGTATTAGTTCTCACACGGAAATCAGGGATATTAGGAGGATGAAAATTTAACTGCCAACATAACTTTTCAACTGTTTCTAAGCTCCCCATTAGCAATTAGTGGGGAATAGTATATGTTAGCGCGGACCACACAAGTATTCGTGTGGAAGAAGAGCACCCAGCATTCTTGTCCGGACGTTCGAAACCTCTCTTAGCCGCACCATACTTTACCAGTACGTTGGTTTAGGTTCGCCCCTTTGGAAAAAAAGAGAAAAAAAGTGAGAAACTTGGCTATAAGGTTATTGTTGCACCTTTACCTTGTGAAGGGTGAGGTTTGGGAAGTTCACAGGTGTGTATCATAATGAGAGAAGATTGGTCTGGTCTGGTCTCCCGGTCCCTTGTAATATAAGCTATAAGGCACTCTCCCTTTTGCCTCAACCACCACCGGAATACCAGAACTGGAAGACATAACCTTTAAATTCTTCACCTTGACTTTTACCTTCCAAGTACTCCATAACTCGTGAACTTGTGGTTGGGTATGAGGTACCGAGCTCTTAAAAGCGAGGCGGGGGCTACATGCAATCGCCAACCTTTTTTTTTTTTTTTTTTTTTTTGGCAGAGCTTTTGAATTTTGCCAATGTTTGGCGTATAAACGCGTTCAATGTACCCAGTATGGTTGGCTCGTAAAAATTTTCTTTTTTTTTTCTTTTAGGGAAGATAATAGTGACGGTAATTGGGAATTGATTTAGAACTTTTGGCTTGAGTTTTGGACCTTATTAATAGTATGTTGTCGAACATCGTGACTGGTTGTGTTAATTCTCTCTGGTTTGGGGTTTGAGAGCGGGTTGTTTATGTTACATGCATTAGGGTTTGATTAAGCCAAGTGACTTGAAATTCCGATGGGGTAAACCTGCAGAGGTTTTGCCCAGATGGAATTTTATTTTATGTTATTTATTTTATCACCGCGGGGTTTGTAAGAAGTCGTCGATCTAATCAACTTGGGAGAACGGAAGTGCACCATCAGAACTGTTAGCTTCCCGCCGTGCACTTTGACTTGCACCTGAGTTCAGTGAACCTCACCTTTTCTCTTGAATCGCCTTCTGCTGCCAACAATAGTTAGCTTTTGAGAAGCTGGAATAGTAACTTTTTTTTTCTCCATTTTATTTCACAAACCAGTGCAAAGGGGGACAAAAGAAAATGTGAGAAGTGGAGCTCAAGGCGCTGATCTTGTTAATGAGTTGAAATGACTGTCAATCTTGACCATTGTTAACGCAAGTGACTTTTTCGCTACCGCGTTTGCAATGATTACGTGTACTTGTTGGTTTCCTTTTTTATCAAAATCTTTTTCTTTATTTTTTTGTGTTTTTACTAGTTTTGGCCGAATTGGATGGCTTGGGACGCGGAGCAAGGGCCAATTCTTCCGAAGGACCATCTTTTATACGCATACCTTCCACGGAGATGACATCTCTGCGAGGGGCTCGACTAGCAGAAGCTGCCAAGCAAGCTTTGGCGTTCCTCAAGGAGCGACATCCGCGAATCAAATGCGTTACCACCAAAGGAACTGTCATGCCTTCCGTCACGTTGGTCCAAGAAGAAGACGAAGAGCAGGTAGAGTACTTTCCCACCTTTTTTTGCCCTTGTCCTTTCACGGATTTGGTGAAGGTGACGGTAATATTTTGGGGCATTTTTGGTAGGATCTGAAGAACGATGACCGCATCTTAAAAGTGTGTCTTTTCCTTTGCCGAGAGGCTGGTCGTGAAATAGGCGATAAAGGTAACGTATTATTTTTAGCCAACCAAAACCCTCAGTTTTGGGGAAGTTGCGTTGTTCCTTTTACTGACTTATTAAGCCACTGGTGGGGTTTTTAGATGGCGTTCGCAGATTGTGCCGTGATGTGGTTTTGTTGACGGAAGATCGCAATTTACGCGTCAAAGCCCTGGCGCAAGACGTCCCTGTGAGGGATTTGCCGGATTTCGTGGCGTGGGCCAACTTAGCACCGAACGTTGGGATTTGATGAAGACGTTTGTTGACCTGACCACTGTAGATTTTTGTTTCACTTCCACCTCATTTGTGTTATGACAAGCCATCAAGAAGATAACCAGCAGTTAGTGAATCCGTTTTTGATCAGAACATACAAATAATACTGTAATAGCTACAGGTGGTACGCTTCTGTAGACTCACAATCATGACCAGGTTTTTTTAAAAAAATTTTCAACTAAGAGTAAATAGATCAGTTGTAGCGAACATCCTCCATACATTTAGCATTGCAACCATGACATCTCATTTCCTCATGTGTCAAGTGGAAGAGACCTGACTTTTTATTAGAAAAAGCATTTCAATATTTGCCATCGGCTCCTACATACACGTACTTATCAAATGAAGATGTATTGCAATATACATGGAGCAATGACTAAACATTTGTCTTTATTAAGTCTTTATTAATGACGTTCTGTGTTGTGATGTGTTGACTGCAATGAGCTCCTTGTTTTGCCAACAGACAAACCAATTGTTTGAGCCAGAACTCGTACTACCTTCAATCTTTTTATAATCAACTTTTAGAATCGGTTGGTGGACAAAATGAGTATTTTTGAGTTATTTTTTTTTACTCCTTATCCAATATGGCAAAACAAACGAGCACTTTGTGGGTTTAATGATTATCCAAAGTAATATGTATTGTACTCCGGCGTGTACATTTTATTGCGTTAAAAAATTTCGAATTCGGTTATTTGTTAGCCAATTTTGCCAATACTTCAAGCCAGGAACTTCTAGAGTGAAATTCAACTGGAATTGGTGAGTTTATTGAAGAGTAATTATTGTTGCTTTTGAGTTTGGACCTGTGCTACCGGATTTCGCACAACAGCGTTCTTTGTAATTATGAAGTCATCCGTATCTGGGACTTCCACCTTTGGGAGTATCACCTTTGGGCGATCAGGACGGAATCTCTTAAATACCGCCGGTTTTCCAATCGAGGTTCTTCCGCCGCCGCTACGACCACCGCTACGACCGCCGCTACGACCGCCGCTACGACCGCCGCTACGACCGCCGCTGCGACTACCGCTGCGACTACCGCTGCGACTACAGCTGCGACCGCCGCTGCGACTACCGCTGAAACCGCCGCTGCAACTACCGCTCCTATCACCGCTGCCAAATCTGCAGTTTTCTGAAGATCCAGATTCTCGAGACATACTACCGGAACAGCCACCGCCAAAGCCACCGGAACAGCCACCGCCAAAGCCACCGGAACAGCCACCGGAACAGCCACCGCCAAAGCCACCGCCAAAGCCACCGCCAAAGCCACCGCCAAAGCCACCGCCAAAGCCACCGCCAAAGCCACCGCCAAAGCCACCGCCAAAGCCACTGCCAAAGCCACTGCCAAAGCCACCGCCAAAGTCACCGCCAAAGCCACCGCCAAAGTCACCGCCAAAGCCACCACAGCCACCCAAGCTGCCCCAACCGTCCATGCCGCCCCAACCGTCACAGCCACCCCAACCGTCCCAACCGTCACAACCACCGCAGTGGTCCCAACCCTTCAAACCCTTCCGGCTTCTGCACCTCCGTGGTCCCGAATTGGACCCCGACGATTCGCAACTTGAGTCCCCTTTCGAAACCGGTTTTATGTTCTTAAGAAAGTTTCGGCCACGCGTTCGTTTGATTTTAATTGGTTTGATGGACGAACCTCCGCCTGAATTCTTTGATTCGTTATTGAAACTCTTCTCCAATACGATAGGCTTTTTCATTACTGGACGCTGTTTTGTGTAAATTCGCAGTGTCGGTTCTTCGTCTTTTCCAATGCCTTGGGGACCAAGTACAGTAATATATAGCTGCAAAATTTTGAATGGCTAAAAGGTGTTCCTACCTGGTACCTGTTGTGGATTAGGACCCTGCTGGCCTGGGGCGCCTTGGTTTGGTGCAGCAGCCGCCAGTTGTCCCATCGTCATTCCTAATATCAGGAAAAGCGTAATTAGCGGAAGCTTCCCCATATTGCTTCCTTTTCGTTTTCCTTTTCACAGCCAAAACTTATGCTTGGTAGAAACTACCAATTCAGAGTTTACTACAAACTGAATGATTGTTTCCCTCAAGCGGGGCTAGTTTTAAGGGCGAAATAATGCTGTGTCGACGGTATGGTTCTTCCTAGAAACGTGTCTTGGAGCATAACAGTTTCTGCGAGCTGAGCTTGATATTAGCAAGTTAAGGTATTTTTACCTGCGCGAACTTTAACTAAGCACGTTTTGCTGAGTAACTCGTGGAAGGTTTAGTACGGCGTTTGGTTGATGTCAGCCTAAAAAGCGCTGTCTTGTTTATTTCAAAGGTCAGAATATAGAAGCATGCATCGGGTTTTTACTATGTATTCAAACATTAGAAGTGACGGCAATCAATATAGCTGTAAGGCATTTTTATCTTATACTTTATGTTACATATTGCATATGGATTGCGTGCATATTAGGGTACGAAGTTGGAGTGGGTGTACAATATTCCTCCAATCTTAATTACTACCTGCCACAAACGTATACAAACATAAACATATATCGTTTTTCTGTAGTTCGTGCGTTTTTTCCGTATCATAAGAGGAAGGTCGTCTTGGCTGTAACATATTGGTTCCCAATCGTTTTTTATTTTCCACTAGAGGGAAACGCGATGCCAACATGGCCGCCGCTGGTGTTGCTGTACCTAGCGTACTACCTTTTGAGCTTTTATTACTTCGTACCGTGAAATTACTTTCACAATGGCTTCTGCTATGGGCGCCGAACTAACTCTTGTATACCAGTGCTTAAATATACCTATATGCTTAAAGTTGCAGCGGCCTCCCAACAGTTACTTTCCTTTACTATGATTTGCGCCGCCGAGCGCCGAATTCTTTCCAGTAGCTGCAGCATGTG
Organism: Lepidurus apus apus; assembly: GCA_022832285.1. Taxonomy (NCBI): domain Eukaryota; kingdom Metazoa; phylum Arthropoda; class Branchiopoda; order Notostraca; family Triopsidae; genus Lepidurus; species Lepidurus apus. Next base: position 79,534 of record JAGJRO010000029.1, on the reverse strand, counting down.
CTACTACTGCTGATCATTCCCAGCCTCTGTCGTGATAATAACGGTTGTCAATCCAAAAATCATAGATTTCCGAATGTCCCGCTTCAGGATTGATTAGGACAGGTACAACCTCTTGATCTCTTTGTTTAGCTGTTTGAAATACAAGTATTTATTTGTAATATATTCTGATAAACTTCTTTTCGTCTAATCTAGTGACACGTCTACTTTCAACAATGAACGTCAATTTTCAGAAATGCATTCATTGAAAGAAAAGATAAGGCTGCTTTGTAATTCTTCAACGTCCAGGCCACAGTATATAGGTAAATATCATGTTCCAAGTATTCTCTTAGCATTGAATACGCGTTCCAACACAGGTAGCGCGCGTGGTGAAAAATTCGTACCGAATGACAGAATCTGTTTGGCATGCGGACGAAATGGGTTTAAAGCTAAACCGCGAACAAAACAAGCAGATTAAATAAAGTTGAGCGAAACCTCAAGGCCGGAGTACGTCATGCATGACGGAAACTCAAAGGCAAGTTGGCATCTTCTATTACTGACTTTCTTACATACCTATTAATTGCGCACTGCTAGTCACCTGACATACTCCTATCTGGGTGGTTGCCTCCATGGTATGTTTTGCTGGGTGATGTACCTGGACCTGTTCCCTCAACACATAAGTGGTGCTTTTTGACGTCATGGCAAGGCAAACCCATTGGCTTTTGCTCCTGTACACTCTTGTACACCGCCGCGGGTCCTCACGGTACGTCACCTGCCGAAAAGGATTGATTCTTTGTATTGTCTTTGGTTATAACGCAATGATAACCAACCTTTGCATGGTCATGATGTCTATTATCTTCGCAAAAAAGGTCGATTTATGTTAACTCAAGAGGAATACTTAAGGAAGCAATACTTTAGCAATGAGCCTTTTCAGGAAAGACTAAAAAGCAATCCTGTTTACAACTAGGGTTATATAACTAGGTTTGAACAAGTTGGAATCAGTGGGGAATTTCTAGGGATCTCTGACATTAGCGGTGAAACCCATGAAACCCTTTGGAAACCAGGAATTACCAAAAGTAAAAACAAGCACGTCCTACCCGCACTTAAAATGTAATACTTGCGTTGTGTCAAGCAGGGGTATTCCAAGATGGACTCCCACTGGAAGTTGAAGTGCGTCGGCAGGTATGAAATAAACCTTGAACCCTGCCTTCTGTCATCTTCAAGCTTCCGGTTCAGCAAAAACCCCTTTCACACCTATAATTTCGATTAAAGAAACTACTGCTGTAGGTTTTGGTCAAAGTAAAAAGGTTTTGAGAATTGTCATGCCGTCGTGATTGTGAAAAACAACAATTCCTTTTTGCCAAGTTTATAAACTTTTTTTATGATTTGACTAGCCTTGATATTTTTTGCTAGACCAAGCTCATCCTGAATGACCTTCTGTATATCGGATATTTTTTTCAAATTCCTAGTTGCTCATGATGACGTGAGTTTTCCTCCGTTTAAAATCCTACGGGTCAGTGTGCTAAACTAGAACTTTTACCTTGGCCTTATTGACTAAGAAGTGTTAAAATCTCGTTTGATGCAAATCAAATTCATGCTTGACTTGGGTTTCTGTTTTGTACTTGGTAATCATGCGCATCAAGGGAGATATATGTATTTATAAGACAGCTGGTGTGCTACCAAGGACGCTTTCGGTGTTCAATGGCATCTCTTGTTAGTTGTTCCACAAGAATTTCTGTGGCGGTGGAATATTTCCTTTATTTGATAGCCGAAATACTTATCGGTCAATAAACCCATGAGGTATCGGTTGTATTCATTCTAGTTTGGACTTGAATCCCTAGGATGAACAACTCGCTGCCTAGCACCTCAATGCTTAAGAAAAAGATCGTGGGTTCGGTTGTCTCTATACATTGCATTGCACTTTAACATAAAAACGTGCTAGAGGTAAAGGAACCGAAAGTAGCAGATGTTTTTGCGCCTTTTCGCTAATCTTGAATGCAAGCAAAAGAACTGCTTTATGACTATTTGCCTCTTGCAATAAAAGACATTCGCATTTATTTAACAGAGATTTATTAACAAAGCCGCGCTACGGGGCTACTCGAGTTTGGCGCCCTTAATCACCCACTGGAGGGCGTCTTGATTCCTAAGCGTTCAAAATGGCAAACTGTTTTTTCTTTCGCGGCGTAGTGAAGCCGCATGGTTGAATCTATTTGTGGTATTGCACCGATAAGTTAGAAATAAGTATGTGCTTTGGGATACTTTGGAAGCGCTCTGAACTGTACGTCGTCCAATTGTTTGCCGGTACGGAAAGTAAACATTCAAACAATTTCTTGTGTTGTTCTTTTCGCCCTAGAGCAGTATATATATTGCTGGCTTGAAGCTACGTGTAATGAAAGTGGTGAGAATTTATTTTACTGTGCAAACTCCAATTATTCTTTCAGCTCTTCGTTCATATAAACTTTTCTTACATTAAAGCAAGTTTAAAAGTTTCAGAGTCGTGTTTATTATGACAATTACATTGGGCTGGGTCCCCAAGTCTCAAGATGTCCTTTTTGACAAGCATCTTTTCTTTTGACGCCTGGAATGCGTTAGCCGTTTTCTTCTCACATCACTCCCCACGTATCAATTCATTGCTACCAATCAGTAAATTCTTTTATTTTTCGGCCTGAACTAAATATGAGATTATAGGAGGGAGAACATATGTTCCCTCAGTATTTACTCGTTGGAATATAGCGCTGTAACGTTAATTGTCGCAATCTGCGGCCATTTTATCACGAAGCTCGTCGAGATCGTGGCATTTTTTCTGGTTTTTGTTTCCTAGTCTTCGAACTTCCGTACCCAGAGGCAAGGTTGCTGCTGCACCTTTTCGGTTTGCCTCAGAAACTCGAGTGTTGCATGGGAGAAACGTGGGTTTACTCATCTTGCACAAGCAACCTGTCAAATCTTCGGGATTTTCAGCATATTGCGGGACTTGATTAATGTTACTAGGCGATGGTATCATTGATAAGTCTTGTCAAAGCGCACCAGGGAGTTTGAGGCTGCAAAACCTTGTGCTTTTACCCACACTTGATGACACAACTTTTCAAGCCTTTTCCCCATGCTTTTTCCTCCGTGAAGACATGGACATGGCAAGTATAAATTATGACATATTGATAAAGATGTTATCTAGCTTGGAACATCTCAGCGTTAAGAAAAAATTTACTATTAGGTTTGCATTGTGATATACCCCGAGGCGCGGAGATGTTGCATGGTAGCCAAGCCTGCACTTTGCTGCAGAGTCGTAGGTGTTGGTGACCTTGTGTACATGTGTGCGCGCTGGGCTAAAAGGAAGTATAGCATCATCTACCAGCTCATTAAATGGAAGTTGCCCCGCACGCACTTCCATCAGCAGTTGGCCACGCTTTTTCTTGTGGCGGGATTTTTCGTATTTTTCATTGCCCGCTTCTTCTTCTTCTTCTTTTCTTTCAGCAAAAACCTCTTTTTTATCCCAGCGTTTCTGACATTGTAAAAGGTAAATACTCGGCGACCTTCAGTGAAAATCTTCTTGCGATGGTTTTCAATAAGAAGTTCAGGAAAAAAATCTACCAAAAAAAGCTTTTTTTCTGGCACTATATTACATTATGCACCTGCCAGTGCTAATACAAACGAAGGTTACTTAAAGCATTAAATTTCCGGTACCTCTGCCCCGTCACGACTTGCCGTTACAAGCTCATCTTCAAATTCGTGTCCTTACTCATGCTCCGTAGCCCAGCTATGAGTTCAGAGAAGTCTGCTCAGATCTTTTGACGTCACATTCTGTGTAAACGGAAATTCCAGACTCCATAGAGAAGCCTCCTAGCCCTTCGAATCCTATACCCCAAGCAAACATTTACGACCCTCCTTAGGCCAATAAATTTCGCAATTATGCTTGCAAGGATTTCTTAGGATTTTCTCCCCCCTTTTTTAGAATTTTATTTTATTTCTTTTCTTTTTTTTTGCATGGCAGCGATTATTACGGTACACACTCCGTTTTCCCAACCCAGCGGTCAAAACCGTCCCGCGACAAGTCACAGGCTTTTTACTAAATACCTATCCAGAACACGTACAATCAAATTCCAATCCTTGGACTCGTCCGCGTGACCAAGGATTTGAGCTTTAGGATCCTCTTTAAACGAAAAATTATTCCTCAGCTGTTGTCCATTTTCACATTTTCCTTGCTATAAGCTGCGAGGGACATAAAAATAAACATAAAGTAGCGATTTTATTGGTAAGCTTTGCCACTGATTTGGGATTTTTTCCTCAAGTTGAGTCAAGTGTAACGCAAGATGGTTAGCTTGTTTAGCTAGTCAAGACTTTTCCGTAATGGAAGCTGTGGAAAGTGCTGTTAGCTTTGAAATTGGCACCCTTACTTCCAGCTCGGCGGCGGGATATCCGTTCTGTAACGGACACATTTTCACGCTCTCTAGCATTGTTAACTTGACCCATCTTTTTTGTTGTGATAATCATAGTGGCGATCATCGTATAGCCCAAGCGGAACGTAAACCTATACCGATAAAAGCTATGCAGGACCTCCACTGGCCGAAGTCACCGATTTCTCACGTCAACTCCTTTTTCTTTTTTCCTTCTTTTTTATGTTTTTATTTCTTAGGGGAAACCGATGGCCTGGCCAGCTAAACTTTCACGCTCGTGAGTTTCGTCTAAAGGCTAAACCCCCGCTTCCAATAATGGAAACTCAGGGTCGGTATTGGGATAATCGGAAGAATTGGAAATCCAGATAGCTATAGGGTTAGTTCTTCCAAGTCAGCCACTTGGAAGTTTCGGTTGGATGTCGAGGCCAATTTTTGAAACCGATCGTGTACGAAAATTCATGGACACTCGTCGTTTGTCGGTTAAAGCTATATGGCATAATATCCCTGACCCCTTTGCTCTGACTTGAGTAGGATGATTATTTGACTTGGCTTGGCCTTGTTAAGCGCAGAAATGAAAATAAAAGTCAACAAATGGAATTCTGGGGCAAAAAAAAAATGAAGAAAAAATCCTTCAAATAGAAAGACCATTTACGAACTATTCTACCCCAACGTCCCCAAGGTCTTCGTCGCAATTCTAGTGAAGTTTTACGACGAAATCCGATATTTAGCTTCTTTGGGCTATAGATATAACACCATTTCATGATAAGGGTTGACAGTTTTTTTATTTTCTTTAACGAGGGGTCTGTGATTTGTCGCTTTCTCACGTTTACCGCGCTATTTCAACGTGATTGGTTTCTTGTTAACCTTGTGCTCGCCTTGTGCTGCTATCATTGTCAAAATCCACGCATTAACTTCTTTAGTAGAGAAAAAGAGCTTTAACATCGTTATCATTCATTAACACGCGGCTGCGTGCGGCCAATCAGATAAAAAAACCGACACAGGACAGTACGCGTTGCCTAATGAGGTGTGTTATATTATGAGGTTTGTATTCAGCAAAGGAAAAACATTTGATACAAGCAATACCAATGACGGCCCAAACAATAATCATTAAAAGATCAGAAAAAATGACGCGAGACCGAGCATTTATGGAAATGAAATATGGGAAACTCCACAAATTGGATCGGTTACTAGGAAATCATGTAAACTAGTCCAAGTTCCCCAAGTCTGCAGGGAATACCAAATGCAATCAAGGAAACTGGGCGCCAAGGATGGTAGACTTGAGTAATTCAAAGTTGAAGGTCTTCATAACGTAGTCACCTCAGAGCCCCAATCCCGTGCACCGAAACTCCTAGTATCAAGGATAGTGTCACTATTTTTCGTCTAATTTTGTCCACCGGTGTACAATTTCCTTCTTTTTTAAACAAATTAAAACCACGATAATGTTTCTAAACTTTCCGGATTTTGTCATTCTAGACCGGATATTTTGGACCAACCTTGCACTTCGTGACTCGAGAGGATGTTCTCTTTATGCGTCAAACTGAAATTGTCTTTACTGGAACGAGAGTACAATTCAGATCCCTGCCTTGGTACGTGGGATGGAGCAAGTGAGTTGTGCTGCCGTGCAACGGACCGGCGATGCCCGTAGAGCTGGTTACCTCTGCTTCGGCCCACTGGTGCAACACCTCACAGGTCCCTCCACCTGCGTGCTGCGGGAGGCTAGCAGCAGCCAAAGCGAAGCCCATCTTGCGCCTGCAGGGATGATGGGAGGAGGTCCAACACTCGACGTCTTCGATGGACGCCACCGTGGAGGCGGAGTAAAAAGGCTGGTGTCTATCTATCGGCGAAGGTAAGTGCAAGTGGTTCTTGGCGGATGTGTTTTCATGGGGGCTAGGCTTTGGACTTGTGTATGCTAAATACAAAACAAAACAAAACAAAAAAAGAGCAACGGCAAAGCTCGCGCCCCTTTAGCTTAGACTTGGGCTCCAAACTCCCCACAACCAGGGTATTTAAGGCTGATGCAGTGAAGAGCACTCGCTTGAGTTGCCTGCTGCTAAACAACAGGATCAGATCAACCCAAGGTATATAGTTTCATCGAAACTTTGGAGATCTCGCAATTTTGTCCCGTATTGAGTGTCAGTACATCCCGACGAGCAGCAGCAAACGATTTGGGGGCAGCGCTTGACAAAACGAACGTTTTTTACCATTGGAACAATACTTCAAAGTGCCAAGTTCTTGGGGTATTAACCAAAAGTGACTTATCTGGCCCGCCAATTTTTTGCCTGAATTTCAGTTTAACTCGGTAAGCAATTTATGCAATTCAAAGATTTGATTTTATTTCGCAAAAAGGCAATTTTGCACGAGTTTTGCTTGAAAACTCCGTTATTGGATCAAAGCGAGCTCAAAGTCATTGGACTTTTGGCCCAGAGAAGTCGAATTTCTTGTAGAAAAGCGTTCATATAACCAGTTTGAATACGCTGAAAACTCGCCTTGGCCTTTACCTTCGGGTTTTTTGGCTGAAACTCGTTGGCAAGTCTTCCAAAAGCATTGTACTACATTTTAAGATGAAAAGTGCAACGTGGTGACGCGAGTTATGCGAGTTTGGCTAAGCCGGTTTGTCCAGTAAAGCGGTTGAGTCAATCGAGTAACGGATTCATCAAGGTTAATTAAACGCACACCTCTTGGGCGAAAAATCTTCAAGTCCTGTAAATTATCCCAAGTGCCGTTTCACGAGAAACAGCCACCCCTTTCGCTTGCCCTTGACTCTGAATTGAAAAGGAACGGGCGTCCGTAACTCATTTACCTGCACGCAGAGCCGGCTTTCTCCCCCTCGCTTTTTTCTCGGAGATTTCGCTTTCCGTGCTGGAAAGCGATGCTATTTCTATATTGCTCTGTGTATTGAACGTTTTGGCGCGGAATTTTCTTAATAACCCACCGAATTTTGGTCTTGAACTAGTTTAATCAACCGCACGAAATACGAAATTGGTCACGGTCATAAGCTTCAGGAATTTTTATTGAATACGGGCTAATCTCCATCTGCCTTGAAACAGTTCCGGAACGAAACCATCACGCATTGAACAGATAAGCCGGAAGCTTTTCATTCTTGGAGGGTTTGGAGCATTTGAGGCTTAACCTTGATTGTTTTGGCGTAGTGCGCCTATTATTATTAACGACTTTGTCATGATATCTCCATGGCCCAGCAATTAGGGTGACAAGTATTGGGAAAGGGGATCGAAAGCTCTAAAAAATTCTTTAAAATTTCTGGGAATCATGGCCAGGCTTCAAAGGCACGTTTTGACCGTTTGGCGAAGATTGTTGAACGTCGCCGAACGAGCTATGCAGGGCTATGCAGTACACAGTTGAGGCTATGGGAAAAGTGTAGGGTCTGTTTTCTATGGCGGAGAGATTGACATTAGCTACGCCGCAGGAATGGGGTAACGCAATTAAATGTGTCGAGTGCAAAGCCCTAGCGACCTTGGATTTTACAAGGTAAGTGCTATGTATATACCACCAAGCCAACGCAGGAAAACCTACCGTAGGATAATTATTTTGCCCGGAATCTCACGTCTCGGGACAAACTTTCTCACCGTTTGTCCAAAAAAAATAAGCCTAGAAACCTAAACAGTCACCCTGCTGTCAGAACTAAAAAGTCCACCCTTTTTAGGCGCCTTTTTCCCTAATAGCATTGCTTGTTATGTTACGTTACTTGTTGGTTGTTAGAATTGTAAGAATTCATCGCTGCAAACGATTGTTAAGGAAAGTTTTAGAACCGCTTAAAAACTTGCCTTTTCTTCCCAGACTTCCCGAACCTTCTATTCCCTTTTTCTTTCATTTTTATTATTTTATTTCTTGGATTATGAAGCTTGTTATAAAGTATAATACAACATAGGCCTTTTTCTTTTTGTTTTCAAGACCAAAAAGGGGAGGAAAGAAACTTATGGGCTTTTGATGAGGGGTAACATTTTTCCCGGAAGAAATTAAAGACAATAGCCCATGTTGCACCGCAGTCTTTATGGATTTTTCTAGGGTACTTGGATCGTTTTTAAATTTTATTCCTCGTAAAGGGGAATTACACAGGCAGTGGGGGGAAGGGATTAGTCACGGCTCATGGGTCAAGATGGCGAGACTGTAGAATGACTTGGGTGTAGTAAAGACGTAAGGAATTCCGGATGGAAACTTTACCCTTTTTTTTTAGGAAAATGTATTAACAAAACGTTCTAGACGAGCTATATGCAGTCAGAAAGATCGCCAGACACCTTTGATTGCTTGACAATGGGCTTGCAGAGCAGGTTAGGAGGATTCGGGATTCTCCCAAAAAGAACTCGGGATTTGTTGGCATTGAATCTTTTGTCGAATTGCAGCCAACTACAAAAGAACTTTTTTTATTTTATTTTACTTGATTTTTTACGTATACAAGTCCGGTAATGGTCGTTAAGTTAAGGTCAGGGAACCGCGGCGTCAGCGACGTTTTCGCCTTTAGCTTTCAGGCTTTTTCTCTTAAATCTTCGTTGTAGCTAGACAGGTGTTATAAATAGTAGATTTTGCGGAGTCATTTCAGAGGGGAATTTTTGGCTTTTCTGTAACTTACCACTTTGGTTACTTGGCCCTACTCAAGAAACTACTTGGTCCGACACCTTTTATTCTAACCTATGATGAAGAGGCTATTGTACCCTTTGAATTCTACCCGCATTTGAATCAGCTTCTCACTTCTCTTAGCGAGTTGGTACAAAGGGACTTTTTATACGATTTATTTAAAAAAAATTTTTATGGCGTCCACTTGTAATGCTGCACTTTTGTCCAAACTGTCCAAAGCTTCTGGTTTGTGTAATTGCTCCTCTTCAGGGAGAAGAGTCATTTGGGATTTCGTTTTTAGCTTCTGGCGGACCCCAAAACGACCAGTTCATGGGTACTATCGGACAAGTTCAGTCACCTGGAAAACGGTAACCATCTGCGCAGAGACTTAAAAACAATCAAAGGAATCAAGAGCAAGACATTCAGTGACCGGTTGGGTCCAGAATTTCACTTTTGAGTTAGTTTTCATTCAACGTAGGTAAAAAACACAAAAAATCCGAGTCCAATGCCCTTCTTTTTGGCTTATTAATTGTATGCAAAGAGGCTTTTTTCTTTACATTTTTCTTTCTTTTTTACTTTTTTTTCCAAGCTCAATTCATCAACCAAGTTCAATCACCGGGTACGGGTAACAAGATAGTAGTAAGAAAACGTAAGTCAAGAGGAACATCCGAATTCTTGAAACAAGAAGATACGAAATAAAAAAAATTACAACAGTTGGCCTCCGAAGTTCCTGAAGTTTTCATACCTGATAAAGAATCCTAGCCATGCAAAATATATGCAAATTAGAGCTGGGGAGTTGCATGATGCGATACATCTTCCTTCTTCATGTTGGGCGACTGTATGTCACCTTTAGGGGACGTTTTAGTTTCCAAGCGGATAATTTGCATTTCCCCACCCGTCCGTGAGCTCACTTGCTTTTGTTAGGGGAAAAAACACGCTACGCTGACTATACAAGTTAGGTTCTTCTTATTATTTTTATTTATTTTTTTAAGATTTCTTGGCTGTTGTTTTCTAATTTCTTGCGAAAGCGAGCTAGTATACGATTTGACTTATGATGAGCATTCTATAAAGGTTAATTAGAGGACTTGAACTCCGTTAACCTGTGGCTGAGGTGGACCAAAGACCAGTTTGAGCTAAACGCAGTCCATTTTGTATGCCAAACCGAACAGACTTCCTATTCGAAGCTTGCATCACGAATCCTGGCGTCGTTTCCTATCAAAAGTGCCTCGTCTTCAGCAAGGGATTCGATATGGATAATGAGAAAAGCTCCTTTTTGGTTTGGAATTGCCTTTTTTCCAACTCTTTGCTCATATGACGGCTTTTCCGATGATCGTGTTACAGGATATGCGGTACTTTATGTGGCGACGATATTACTAACTTGACTTTCTCGGCCTTGGAGTATCATACCGAGTTGGCTTATGATACCTCGTTTGTTTTACCTCCAAATTGCACACCTTTTATTGAAATTGCTTTACCACGTTATGGTCGTTGTTAACAAGAGTATTGCGAACGGAATTTTTATAGCTTTTTTTATATCCAAATTTTAAACTCTTTGATGGGAAGCGTATCAATTAAGCTGTGGGAAGATCCCTAGGAGAGCTGGTATGACATTTTTTACTTTTTATTTTTAATTGGCCAGAGCTCTTGGACCGGAAAAAAAGTCGGACGAGCAACAATTACATTCCTAGTCTAGACATTTAAATGAGCAGCTTCCCGGGGTATCGAGAGGGAGACCCCTTGAAACTTGGTCTGTTCCCAGTTTTGACAGATCGTGACTGTGACACTCACTTTTTGTATTGTTGTCGCAACATTGAGAAGGTACCACAAAGCTTTGTCAGCATCTTTTGTTATCCTTGTGATACCGAAACCGGGAAAAACGATAGTGTCCCAGCACGTGCTGACTCCCAACTCCCGCGGTCTATCGTTTTCAAAAGTTCCCATGTGCAGCCTTTTAGAACTTTTTACAGTCCTTTGTCTAGTCCTAAAACGACCTTTATAGAAGTATGCGTATGCACATTAAACCATGGTCCAGTAAGCTGCGGTGACTAAGATCTCGGAAGTTAAAACTTCGCCGTTGCCGGACATTCCTTGGTCGTCTCGGCTTTGTTTTTGAGAAAACTTCCTGTTTTCGGTGTGAATGGCCAAACTTGGGACCTTTTGGAGGTCTCTATGTAAAACAAAGCTAGTCAAGTCTAGTTTACTTTTCTTTTCGTTCCGGTTTTTGTGCAAGTTTTCGGTTTTTCTTGGGAAATTTATTAACATCGACCCTTAAATGGGTTTCAGTTTAGTTCCGTTTGGGGGCAAGGTTGTTTCCAGTCACTTGAGCGTACGACAATGGCTTTTTTTTGCTTGCTTGTTTAGAAGTATATAAGAAATTCACTTGTGATGTTTCGTTGTAGTGATTTAAGCAACTTCGCTTTCGTTTTCTAAGTCAGGCAAGCGTTTCCTCAAACGCGCTTCGACGACCTTCAATTGGCCAAATGACTCCATTGTTCTGCTTCCCAGTTTTAGATTCATTGTTGTTGTTGCCGTAATGCCCGCACGCTAATTAAAACTGACAGCAGAATAGGAGCTCAGCCAACAATTTTTCTATTAACTTGTCTTGCTTTTCTAATCGTGTAACAAAACAAATGTGGAAAGCTGGAGAAGCTCCTTCTTTGGGGTTTTTGGGTGTTTGCATGGCTGGAACGTGTCTTTCGGTCGTCATCCTGTCTGTGTACGGAGATTTCCTGCGTGCTTACGTGCACCATTTGGCATTTGAACTCGAGACAAATGTATGCCATTTGCATTTCATCCGGTCAAACCTACAGCTCCATATATAGGTGTCAGTAAGTAAGTTTTCAAGTCCAACACCCGTTAGCTTCCATTGCTTGGGACACAAGTTCACTGACCGCTGGGTCTTTTCTCGCCTGACTTGCTCTTCTTTCTGTTGGCTGATTAATTATTCATTAATGGTGAGAAACACGAACTCGAGTTTGATAGCACATACACTTGGCCAAAGTTCAAGTTCAAAGTCAACGAAAGGGACGTCCCAACCCTGCCTAAGCTAGCAGAACACGGTGTAGACACAGGTGTTTGAAATAGTGTCATGCAATGCAATCCTCTTCTTGTATAAAAGGTAGACAGTGGTGGCAATGCCCAAACCTTATTTTTTAGCAGGCAATTGTCAGAACTTATAAGCCATCCTCTAGTTTATAACCACAAGAGAAGCTCACGACCTCAGAGCGTGAGACAAACTCAAGTCCAGGAAAAGATTCGCAGGGACTTTTCCTTTCCCCTTTTTCCCTTTCTGGTGTTAAAGATTAGGAAGATATCAAGGTACCCAGACATGATAATTCTGACCTATGACGTCTAACCTTAAACCTGAAGCGGCACCCCGAATCCAGGAACAGGAATTATCTTTATGGCGGGGAGTATAATGTGTACCTGTAACGCAGAATACGAGCAAAAGGGTTCGCGTACCCGGCCCAGAACATTCCATTCATAAGAAACCTAAAGACAACCGTTGCTTCTGTTTTTATGGAGATTAATAGTTGACCTTGTCCTCCACACTCCACATTTGCATAGTTTTTTGGGAGGCAGCTAAACTGGCTCGACTGGCCTAGGATGCAAAACGCTCATTTAATGATCTCGGATCAAGATGTACCGTTGTAGGGTGTGCTTAACACAGTGTACTTCTGACCGATCATCCGGACTCGTGGAACTCACTGACTTAATAGACACCCATTCCCGTTTTGAAAAACATCCGCTTTTACGGTTATTATGTGCTCCTTATATGGCATGAGGAAAGTCATGCACTAGGATGTAGGAGTTCATGTCTCGTTTTATTTACAGAAAAATATTGGTAGTCGTTATTGTGATTCAAGGCGAATAACCTGTATGGGAAAAAGTTATAATCTTGAGCTGATGGAGCATTTCTGATAGAGCACTTTACAAGGGCTGGGAAATATTAAGTTCTCACCGTTAAACGGCGTAGGAAGACACAATAAAAGAATCGGTGTAAATATGCCGGGTTTTTGTCATGCAAAACTTAAAAGATGGTGTTGGAAACTACCTTAAGGTTTCTGATATTTGCGTAGCAAAGAAAACACGGAAATTATTAACAAGTTTCGGGTTAAGGATACAATTTAAAAAAAAAAAGAATCAGTGTGGTGGTGGTGTGAGATTATTGTTGTCATGTTTGGCAAGGGACATGGTTAGTAACTCTTATGAAGAAGACCTTGATCTTTTACGACTTTCTGGAGTCGTTGTCTTACTGGCATGAAACGCGTGAGTCGCAACGCGAAGTTTCTGAATTATTCAAGATTGTATTGACAGGGATGCTGTACGCTGTCGTAAAAGCTTGACTAAAAGCGATGCCGAAAACCCCAACTTAACCAATGGGTGGTCTAAGAAAAAACATGGGGTAATAAGTCTCTTGTTAAGTTACAAGCAACAACCCTTTTCGTCGTATATGTCTAGGTTTTTGACAGAAACAGATACGCATATCACTGATTACAACTGTTTAACCAATTGCTGACGGATGGGCATGGTAAAAGATGACAGATGGGGGGTAGAGTTTGTGGATTGAAATTAGCTAAACTGACTGTGGTTAAGAAGAATAAAAAGCATGCAATGATAGCTTTGAGTGCTTATTTAATGATATATTGTTTCCATTGTTTCCTTACAGACTCTAAGAAGTGGTTCCGTCAGAGGTATTAGTCATGATACGACAAGGTTGCGGGCAACCTTGGTTGCCCATGGTTCTTGTAGCCGTCGTCTTCTTCGGCCTCACAGGCATCCATCTCGTCCAAGCAGGTACGGTAATTATCTCGGTTGGCAGAAATAGCTTCTGCTTGTTGTTTTTTCCGTTCTCTGTTGCTAACATGGGAACAGGCCAGGGGAACGGATTTGAAAACGACATGCATATTTTTATAACGTCGCGTCTGACAATGTTCAAGTTCAGGGGCAGGATTTATGGCCAGTAATAAACTCATTAGCTTGGGCGATTTACGGTAGGGTTATTATGTGCAAAAAACGACAAAGGACGTGAAAACCCTTAAAAGATAAAGTGATTTTCTTTTTACGTTTACTTTTTCTGGCTTTCCCTTTTTATTTCAGTTCATTTTATGTAATAAGCTAGGACCGAAACGATTATATTATGTGTGTATGCATGCACTTTTTTAAAAGAAAATACCCCACTGACTCCCTGTCAGTTCTGAATTATCCTCATTAGCTTCATCACGTTCTTGGCTTATATATACCATGATAATAACCGCGCTCCACTTCCTTCGCGATGGAGAAAAGGAAGTATTACTCAGCGAGATTCTTATACGACTTTTTTTGTGTGTAATTTACAGCTCCCTGGAACCAGGACGAAATGGCATTACCAGGTAAAGTATACCGCGCACCTTCATAAAAATTGGAATGCGGACTAACGAGTTGCGTTTTCTTTTCTTTACCTTTGGCTAGGATGCTATTACATGTTTCAGCATTATAATGAAGGCGACCGTATTATTACCAACGAACCATGCCTGAACTGTACATGCCACGACTCGATGCTCATGTGTTTCCTCAAAGTGTGTCCATTTACCAAACCTGTCGGAAAGGATTGCGTTATTGAGAAGCGAGCGGATCAATGTTGCCCAGTCATCGACTGCCCAGGAGGTAAATACTTTTACTTGTAATACGTCACACTGGCTATACGCTAATGAAACGTCAAACGCCTAAAATAGGTATAGTATATAGGAAGTTTTAGTTAGATCGTTGAGTCTAAAGAAAGATAAACATCAACACTTTATCGACTAGTCATCCGCCATAGGACGAGTCAAGGGGAATTTTTCGCTTTTGGATGCGTAAGAATCGAGTTATGAAAGACACAAAACAAAAGATTCAAAGCCAAGGTTATGGATGAAACGCCACTTGAACATCTTATGGAAAATTAAGGTGTGTTATGTGTGCGCTGTCCATATGTTAGAAAAAAAAGGAATGCGAGAAAGAAGCCTTTTCAAACAAGGCATATGCTGGTCAGTCGGTTGCTTGGTCGCGGATAAAGAAAAAAATAATAAGAAAAATGCAGAGAAGACAATACGTCGAATAATAGAAGCAGCAAGCAACCATTCAAATTCAAGGCCGAGTGTCATCCACCAGTGACGTAAGCGTCTACCCATGCCGGTAATCGTGATTCCGTATCCGGGTCCATGCTTCTTCCGCAACATGGTACCATACGCTTCCATCATCATCATCATCTTCAGAGTTCGGTCTTTAAGAGCTCGGCCTTGTGCTTTACTTTACCTAGACTTCCATAATTTCCTATTCAAATCAGGCTGCTTGTCTGCTGGAAATCATGGCCTGGGTGACCGCTAAGGAAAAAACTCAAACTGCATACCTTAGGACCTGCATAAAACGAACCGACGACAGATGCCCAGAATCTTAAAATCTTTATTTTATTTCTGTCCACAAGGGGTAGTTAACCTTTGCGTTCAATACGGTGCATCTGGCGTGATGATCCTAGTCAACCTTGGTTTCCCTTTTTGCTGTTCTGTTTAACACGTTCAGATCATAAAAAACGACTGATTTGAACAAGAAAGGTCACTGGAACAGACAGAAAATTGTCAGCATTAGGGTGGCGTGGGTTTGAAGACAAATTACAGTACATTTTATGTGTTTTTTTGTTTCCTTTCTTTAAAAAACAATAGTTCCAGTTCCTATCATGTTCGGTATGGGTGGCATGCAAATGATGGGCTCATGGGGAACTCCTACGACGGAAAAACCAATGACGGCCCTTACCACCATTAGCAGCTTAGGCGATGTTGAAGGATGCCAAATCAATGGTGTGGATTACGTCGATGGCGCCTTGGTAAGCTTCAAATTATGCAGTTGTTTTCAACCAGAGCATAGTTAACAATGTGGTTTAATTACAGGTACCTTCCATAGCCAGCAAACCTTGCGAGCTTTGTTATTGTATTCGCAACCACACCGCTTGCGTGATGCAAGAGTGTATTTTACAAGTTGATGGATGCTCTCCGGTTTTCGTAGAAGGCGTTTGTTGCCCGGTTCGTTACAACTGTGGTAAGTTTTTTTTTTTAATTTCTTATACTCTTCACATGGTCTCCTGTCAGAACATGTGGTAGAAGAAGAGAAGACACGCACGAGAGCTGCATGAATCAAGATAAGAAATTGGAAGTGGGAAAGGGCAAAGAAAAATAAAAAAAATCCATAAGTAATACATTGCATGTCATTTTGATTTATTACAGATACGGCTCTGATACTCGGTACAACGATACCTCCTACCACGCCCGGCGGCTGTTACAAAAGTGGCGAATACTACTCTGATGGATCTTTTGTACCCAGCGAGGATCCTTGCGAGCACTGCTACTGTATGCATGGAGATATCGTTTGCGCTGTCCAGGAATGTGGGGAGCCTTTAGGCCAAGAATGCGTACCTGCTGAACGCCCTGCCGGCCAGTGTTGCCCGGATTCGTACGAGTGTGTCAGTACCTTACCGCCCGGTCCTTTTAACAGCACAACTCCTGGAACGCCTCCTGTCCTCACCGGCGAAAACTTGGTTTCCACCCCTGAATCCAGTTCCGAAAATATCGAAATCACGGAGGCTTCTGTCTCCTCTTCTGCTGCTCCAACAGAAGGCCAAGCAGCTATCAGCTCGAGCGAAAAACCTGAAGATGTCTCAGCCGTTACCGTCCCATTCCCAACACCCTCTCCCAGTCCAGTAGTTACCGAAGATCTTGACAGTGAACATACCCCGTCCCTAGGTGCCAGCTCCTCCCCTGCTCCCGAAGGATTGTTGTCTTCTACTGAAACTCCTGTTCATGGAGTTACCAAGCCCATCACTCCCGATGTTAGCGAAGGGCCGTCTACCACCGAGTCCGGTATTGACATAGTCGATCCTAGCGAACAGCCCACTGATGTCGCACCCGAACCCCAGCCTTCCCCACCGGTAGATCCCAGCAGTGGCCAACCTAGCTCAAGCAGCGAAGGTGCAATCCCCGATGCTGTTTCGACAACCGTATCAGCTGAAGAGCCCGAAATCGTTCAAGTCACATCCGTTCCATTTCAATCTGGCGGAAGCTCCGAAGCTCCATCAACTGACATCCCATCCTCTTCCTCTCAAGCGACCGAATCGAGTTCCGAATCTTCATCCACTGGCATTCCATCCTCTTCCTCGCAAGCGACCGATTTGGGTTCCGAATCTTCATCAACTGGCATTCCATCCTCTTCGCAAGCGACCGACGTGAGTTCTGAATCTCCATCCACTGACATTCCATCCTCTTCCTCGCAAGCGACCGACTTGGGTTCCGAATCTTCATCAACTGGCATCCCGTCCTCTTCGGAAGCGACCGACTTGAGTTCTGAATCTCCGTCAACGGACATTCCATCGTCTTCTTCGCAAGCGACCAACTTGGGTTCCGAATCTCCCGTAGCCGTAACTCAACCTGGTACCGCCACCGAAGAGCCCAGCACCGAACCTGGCCAAACTATTGACGAATCATCTCCGTCCGTAACCCCTACCGTTGATCTTCCTGCTTCTAGCCCCCTACCTGAACAATCCACCGAGGATGCTGGCGAAATCATCACGGTAACCCCGGAAAGTTCCAGCCCGTCTCTTACAGGTGAGAATCTGGTGTCTTCTACGGAATCCAGCTCGCAAACTCCAGGCCAGGAAGAAAGCTCACCCCCGTCGACAGGCTCTCCTTCCGACTCTTCCGACTCGTCCACCGGGAAACCGCAAACCACTGAAGGCGGACCTAGCTCTTCGACCGAGACAGTTGATCAGTCCCCGCAGACACCTGAACCGACCCCTACAGACAAACCTGAAGACATCGATTCCGCCACTGAAGTAGACCTTACTTCCCAAGGTCCCATTAATGAACAAAAACCAGAGCTGGTTACTCCAGTTACTGATATTCCATCCGGCCCAATTAGCTCGGTTGGGACCGACAAACCAGACGCGTCTACCGAACCCGGCAGCAGTGAAGAACCTGATAAAGTTACGGAGGTTGTCGACAGCTCGTCCCCGTCTGTAGGATCAATTACCACCGAGAAACCCGGCGCGACTCCCGAAGGAATCGATACTTCATCACAGGTAACCCAAGGGCCCACTAGCGAACCAGAACAGTCGACTACTCAGGTTACCAGCACGTCATCCGTGTCAGAAGGATCTGATGTGACCGAGCAAGAAGAAGACACCACCCCCATTGTAGATATCACGTTAGTATCTCTATCCAGCAGTGCGAAGCCGGAAGATTTCATTGAAATTACTGTTGACGCCACAACCCCGTCTCAAGAATCAGCGGCTAGCCAGGGCTCCACAGAACCCGCTGCCGTTTCTTCCTCATCTCAAGGTCCAGACGCTAGTGAACGCCCTGACCAGACTGAAATTACTGACCTTCTCGACGTGACTGACGCACCTCAACTCCCAAGCTCAACGGAAGGTAGCGACAAACCAGCTGAACCAACGACTGACATTGAAACCATTGGTTCGTCATCAGAAAGCCCAGTTGCCACTGAAAACCCTGAAGTTACAGACGTCATTCCGGACGTAGTTACTCCAACTACCGGTAATGTTGATCAGCCAGACCACCCTTCGACTACCGTTGATCCCATGAAAGAAATCGAAGGCCCTGCTCCCACGGAAAGTTCCGAACCATTGGTCCCCATCGTTGAACCTACAACCGTACCTTCTGACATCGTAGACGTCGAACAGACCTCATCCCAAGCTGGCGGAAGCACAACCCAATCTGCAGAAATTTCGTCACCTTCTGGTCTTACTGAAGGCAGCAGCACCGAACAACCTGGCGTGACAGAAGCTACACCTGAGGTCGTAGCTCAACCAGACGCACCACAAGGACCTGATGCTAGCGAGAAGCCAGGCCAAGTGACCGAAACAGGCTCGGATTTACCTCCCGTTACCGAAATCAGCTCTTCTCCTGCTACCGGTGGAGTCACCGAATCGGCCGACCTCGTAACACCTGATACGTCGAGTCAAACTACTTTGGACTTCCAAACTGCAGCTTCCGTAGATGAAGGAGAACCTATGCCCAGCGTCACCCCATCCTTCGGCCTGATTCCTCCAGTAACTCCACCTGTTTCAATCGTTCCTGGCGAAGGTAAAACTTCCTCTACTTTAGAAACAAAAGGCGTTTTTTATATAACTGCTTGATTCAAAGTTATTTAAGGCTCCCTACACCTTAGCTTATTGATGTGGAACATCCATAGATGGCACTGATGTTTGTTATTGTTTTGCAAAAGCCTTGCGTAAGAAAGTGAAAAAAGAAACGTATATAGCTAATTGCCCGGAAAGTTTTTACTCATGTTTTGCTTCTGGAAAGTACAATTTGTCACCACAGTTGGTTGTAGCAGCACAATATCCCAAATCTAGTCGTCGAACTTTCGGAAGAAGATTTCTCGAAAACGGCTTGTCAGACTTGAAAGCAATCTAGAAAAACTCCAAGTTTTATTTTTTAGCACGTAGTTGGTTTAGCATTGGTTTTGCAGTAGCTGTTAGTATGTTCAAGCTTACTGTCAAAGAATTTTCTCATGAATTAAAAATATCAAGTTAAATAACTGTTTATTCATGATAGTTAATGTACACTCTAACTCATTTACTTAATAATCTTTTGATAAACAGGAGGCTGTCTATTCGATGGAGTGTCCTACGCCCATGGCGATTCCATCCCAACTACCAATGATTGCCAAGTTTCTTGCAGTTGCGAATTTAGTATCATCCGATGCCAACTGTTAAACTGCCCCGCTCCGTCTGAAGAAATGGGTCAATGTCAACAAGTTGAAGGAGTCCCCGTAAAGTGCTGCCCATCATACCAATGCGGTACGTTTTTACTTGGAATGATTCAACCTTAATGTAGTGACAATTCCTGACTCGATTCTATTCTCTTTACAGAAAATGGCACTGTCTTCAATCCTGAGGGCCTAAATCTTCTTATGGGAACTCCCTCAACAACTTTAGTTCCCGAGGTTGACGCTACCTCCAGTGAATCTTCCGTTCCAACGTCCGTAACCAGTGAAGATTCCGCGCCTCCTGCCACCGATTCTCCCCAAGAACCCGGTTCATCTAGCGCACAACCTTCCGACTCTCCCTTGCCCGAACAATCCACCACAGTTACGCCAGACAAGGAGACCGATGTATCTACGGAACCCGGCACAGACAGCAGCTCTGTAGGTTCTACCGAAGGTAGCGGCTCAAGCTCCTCCGAACCGTCGACTGAAAGCTCTAATCCTGACGATGCTTCTCCCATCGCTGTCGTACCAACAAACGAAATCGCGACCAGCACCGACGGTACTGTTTCTCAAGGCCCCGATCTTCTACTTCCCAGTGGTACCGAAGTACCCGAAATCGAACCAGTTCCTATTACTGAATCTGGTGTTCCGGGCTCTGCAGTAACCAGCAGCTCTCAAGAAACCGATGTAAGTCAATCTGTTGGTACAGAAGGTAGCGTTTCCCAAGGTCCTTCCAGCAGCACTCCAGTATCCGAAGAAGGTGAAACTGACAACATTGGACCCAGCGTGACTCACGGTTCTAGCTCAGCTGGCCCCGAAATCACCCCAGGTAGCTCCGAAAGCACCGTGTCATCTACCCCCGTCACCGGTGATTCGAGCACTGAAGTCAACGTTCCGGACACCATAGATAGCGCACTTCCAACAGAGAGCACTGTTCCGGTTGACCCCGTTGCTACTCCCGAAAGCACTTCTGGCGATGTTAATCAAGGTTCCAGTACAGAATCATCCAGCGAGCCTGCCGTATCTGTTCAAACAAGCACAGAGGGTACCCAACGCCCTGAGGTCGTAAGCGAAAGCGAGGTATCCAACACCGAGAGTCCTGTGACCGAAATTTCTCTCGCTTCAAGTACCGAAGGGAGCTCTGTTGCACCCACAGAAAGCGAAGACTTGAACGAAGCCTCAGCAAACCCTGTTCCTGGTATAGAGGTCACCCCAAGTCCCAGCGAAACTCCCGAGATTAACACAGAAGTCAGCTCTCCCGGCAGCTTAAGCGAAAGTCCCATTCAGCCCACAGAAATTAGCTCTGAATCTGCCACTACACCCGATCATCAAACCTCTACTGAATCTTCCGAAAGCCCTGCACCTCTCACGGAAGTAAGTTCATCTGTCCCTACTCTTGAAATTGGAACATCCACTGAATCTGGCGAAAGCCCTGTGCCTGCTACTGAATTAAGCCCCAGTTCATCTGAGAATCCGATTGTTCCTCCACTTGAAGTTGAACCCTCTACTGAATCTTCGGAAGGCCCTGCACCTGCCACGGACGCAAGCCCAATCCCGTCTGAAACCTCGAGCATCCCCACTGTTTCAGTCGGAACTTCTACCGAATCTACAGAAAGCCCTGCACCTGCCACGGACGCAAGCCCGATCCCGTCTGAAACCTCGAGCATCCCCACTGTTTCGGTCGGAACAACTAGCGAATCTACAGAAGACCCTGCACCTGCTACGGACGCGAGCCCAATCCCGTCTGAAACCTCGAGCATTCCCACTGTTTCGGTCGGAACACCTGCCGAATCTACAGAAAGCCCTGAACCTGCCACAGAAGTAAGCCCAAGCTCGTCAGAAAGCCCGGTTACCCCCTCTGCTGAAAGTCCTGCGCCTTCCACTGAGGTAAGCTCAGGTCCATCCGAAAGTCCTGTTGATCCTGTTAGTGAGAGCCAATCGACCGAAAGCCCAGTGCCCGCCACAGAACCAACCGCAGTTTCTTCCACAAGCACGGAAGTTGACCCCGTAGATCCCGTAGACCCCGTAGATCCTGTAGAACCCGTAGAACCTACTGCAACTGAAGTAAGTACTTCAGGGAACCCAAGCTCTCCCCCCGAAGCTTTAAACCAAGTTACTGTCACGCAACCTGGCCTCGGTGTTGATGTTTCTACCAGTACCGGAAGCAGCAGCTCCGAATCACCTGAACTCACTACTCCTTTAGCTGAAGACGGCTCAACTGCCAAGCCCGTAGATGAAACCTCCTCTGTATCATCCGCATCTGAAGCACCAGTGGTACCAGTAGACCAAAGCACCCAACAAGCAGGATTAGGCGTGTCTCCCGACACCGGTGTTAGCACTGATGCGCCGTCTTCCGAGAGCTCAGTTCCCGCCACAGAACCAAGCGCGGTATCGTCCTCAAGCCCTGACAGCTCCGCTGCTCCCGACGTGAGCATCGTAACTCCGAGCAGTGCTTCAGAAAGCCCAAGCTCTGCCCCTGAAGCCGAAAACCTAATTTCTACCACACAATCTGGCCTCGGTGGTGATGTTTCTACCAGTAGCGCAAGCAGCAGCTCCGAATCACCTGAACCAACCACTCTTTCAGCTGAAGACGTCTCCGTTCCGGATGCCTCAACTGCCAAACCTGTAGAAGAAGTTCCCTCGTTATCGTCCTCATCTGAAGCACCAGCAACCGACAGCCCAGTGGTTCCAGTCGATGTGAGCAGCCAACAACCTGAACCAATCACGACTCCCGAGAATATTGTTGTTTCTGGAATCACTGAACAGCCTTCACCAGTTGCCACCCCTGAATCTGAAAGCCAACAGACCGAATCAAGCTCATCACCAGCTGTTGTTACGGAAAGCACGAGCACTGAGGCATCCGCGTCACCCATTACCCCTGAAGTTAGTAGCCATCAACCGGAGTTAGAAACATCCCCAGATACCGTCAGTACCGAAAGTTCATCATCTTCAACACCAGATGCTGCTAGCGAAGTCACTCCTGGCACTCCTGAACCGGTTTCCTTGGATACCTCTCAAGAAACAACTGGAGGAGTGACCGCCACGCCAACTCTGTCAACTGTCACCGAAGTAAGCACTGAGTCATCCGCGTCACCCATTACCCCTGAAGTTAGTAGCCATCAACCTGAGTTAGGAACATCCCCAGATACTGTCAGTACCGAAAGTTCCTCGTCTTCCACCCCAGATGCTGCTAGCGAAGTCACTCCTGGCACTCCTGAACCGGTTTCCTTGGATACCTCTCAAGGAACAACTGGAGGAGTGACTGCCACGCCATCTCTGTCAACTGTCACCGAAGTAAGCACTGAAGCAGTTGCTAACACTACTGACTACGTACATGAACACACGGATTTGGTTATTGGACCCGGCGCTTGTCTTTTCGAACAAAAAGTCTACGTTTCTGCTCAGCAAATTCCCCGCGAAGACCCTTGCGATTTCTGCTTCTGCTTCCGCGGAGATATCATTTGCTTGCAACAGTCTTGCCCACCTCCCATTCCCGGCTGCTGGGAAGAGCCGATTGCTGGATTTTGCTGCCCGCGTTATGAATGCCACGTCATGAAGACGATGAAAAATATGACGATTCAAACACCTCCCATGCCTTTACCCTTGCTGCTCGCCAATCAACAGATGGAAATGTTCGGCGGTGCCAAAATGGCATCTTTTGTTCCCACCACAACCCAAGTCGAAGTCAGTGGCTGCGAAATTAGTAACCAATTCTATGCTGTCGGTCAAGTGGTATCACAAGCTTCTGGGCCTTGCATCGAGTGCAGGTAAGAATTGGCGGCAATTCCTCTCTTTACTACAGCGACTTAGACTTATATTAAATTATTATTTTCTGTTACAGATGTGGTGCTCAAGGCATGATGGAATGCGACCCCAAAGCTTGCCAGCCTGAACCAATGCTTCGGAAAGTGATGACTGCTGCTGTGCGTCGTCGCCGACATATTGTTCGAGAAGCTAACGGAATCTTGCGGTTGCCAGCTAGTTAAGAGCTATTGAAAACTCATATTGAGAAAACAGCTCATTTTACGCCATCATCTTCCTTAAAAATTCGCTAATTTGGGAGTCAGTTGTTATTTGTTTTTGTTATCTTTTTTATTGACCAAGGTCTGTCGATTTGCAAAATCGGATTGGTGCAAAGAAGGGCAAAGAATTTTTGTTTTTCTTTAAGTAGAGAACGGGGTAATTTTTTTTAAAGTTTTTAAAAGTAACTTCGGTGTAGGGTCAAGAAGGATTTTAATATTTAGGCTAGAGATGAATGGCATTAAGCGACCTATCAAATGTCTCCCCAAATACGGATGCCAAACGGTGGGTTTTTCTACTTAAGGTGAAAGGTGTTTCTTTCTTTCGTTTCTTTGTTTTTTTAAAATTCCATCTTGGGAGGCGAAATAAGTGGGACCCAGCGCACTCGCTCATCAAAAGATTTTTTCTCCAGTCGGGCCCATTTTATAGCCATTTTGTTTTCGATTACCTTCCGGTTTTTCCTTACTTCTAGACGCTCCGCTTCTCATTTGTTACTCAAGAGTGCAGTTATTTTGTAAATAGGTGAATTAACGGGGGACAATTTTGTATTTATTTGACAAGGGGGACCAGAGTTAGGTTGTTAGAAAGGGACTTTCGGTTCGCTCAGCCAGCACTTCCAAGTATTGAGGCCTATGAATGATTGATGACGATTAGGTTCTGCTTTATTGGCTATAATGGCTATACAACATGGCAGACGAATCGAGTGCAAATTTTTTTTTGTATTCATAGAAAGCAAGTGATATACCAGTGTTTTTTTGGTAACAAGGAAGGGGTTTTGTGGACGCTTGCCATGTATAAGGAAAGAAGGTGAAAAAAAGCCATGTAAGCTTCTCAAGACAATTTTTGTGCGGAATAAACTTTGTTAATAATGTAAAAACTCTTGCGAAAACATCGTTTATTATTTGTTGACACCGGCTGGGAACTAAACATCGTATCGCTTTGTAGTAATCCCGTAAACTTCCGGGTTTACCAATATCAATATGCTGCATAGCAACAGAACAACGGCTATGATAATCGATCTAACGGTTGGTGCAGTAATGTCTGCTACGAAGAATGCTTGACTGGCCTCTTGTAAACATAACAGAAGAACTTGCAAGTAGTCTTTCTTTATTAGAAAGACCTGGAGCGAGTTTTACAGTTACAAGTAACCCCGATTATGGAGCTTGTGAAATACTTGAAGAATTACAGTCTTTGGCGGCCAGCTTGCCGAATGTGGTTCGAAGGAAACTCAGTGCTTTGCTACAGGAAGACAAGCAAGGGGCAGACATTTGTTCCCGTGAGAAGCTTATATTCTACCGAAAAGAAATCGAGAAGCAGAAACGAAATATAGAAGTAAACAGTGCCAAGATTTCACCTAGCGAAGAAGAAAGAACCAAACTTATTTGCCATTTGGAAGAAAGACTTCGTCGTTTAGCAGCCCGCACCGAACGTGTTTTAGCTTCCGTAAAGTAAGTCTCATACTTTGTGTTCTTTCTCTTTTTTGTGTTACTGACTATTCCTCGAAGGGCTAGTGGAGACGATACAAGGAATCAAATCGAAACCGACGATGTTATTCCACATCAAAACCTTTGCGAGAAATTTAAATTACTGCAGTCTTGTTATAGAGACTTGTGTCGAGACAACCGAATTAAAGAGGACGCCTTAGAAACGACCAAGTATTCAATTGCAAGTTTGTGTGCCAAGTTTTTCCCTAACCACTTGATTGTAATAGGAGCGAGCTTTCGACAGCTGTGAAAGAATGGACGATAAAATCCCAGACGGATTCCGAATTAGGAACAGGCGCTCTTCACTCTAAGCGTCAAACGCTTGCGAAAAAAGAATGCGAGTTGAGTACAGCTCAGGTACCCATTTACAACTACTTTTCTTAACCTAAACATTGATCTCGTCTTTCGGGTATACATAGGAGGAATTTCGCGTGCTTGATGAGGAATACGTTGCTATTATAGAACGAAGGGCTCAAGAGGAAGCTACAAGGCTATTTTGGGAAGAAGAAAACTGGAAAAGAGACCTTGCTGCTCGGGCTATTCAGCGTTCTTTCAGACGGTGGCTTCTTCGTAGGTTTATTCGCCGCAAGCGACGAAAAAAGAAAACGACGAAAACTCGACAAGGGGATCATACCACTTCGGCCGGGAATAATGAAGCAGATGAAGAAGATGTCGCTTCGCAAGGGCACCAATCGCCCAACAAAGACAAAAAATTGCGAGCTGTCGGTTCAGAAGGTATTCAAAGCGTTGTAGTGCGATCACAGCGACGTATTGAGAAACCTGCGGTGAGTCATGTGGAAGAAGAGGAAACGAAATCAGTAAAGGAGGTAAAGGAACGAGGCTCCCAGACGGACGGCAGAATTCCGAAGTCCAAGCGAGTGTATAAAAATTAAAGTCTGATTTATTTTGTGACCTTCTAATTTTTGTAAGCATATACAGTAATTATAACATAATACATCAAAACCTTATCGACATCCCGCAAAATTGACCTGTTCGTATGGCGAGCTGCGAACGTGTTTGATACCCATCAGATAGGAAACCGAACAAGGTAAGCTGTGGTTCGCGTTGTATGTATGTGTTGTTTTTGGACTCTACAAGTTTGTGTATAGACATATTTAAATCGGCAATAAGCACAATTTAGTGCTTCCGAGGCGTACTTTACAAGACATATTTAAATTGTAAATGCGATAAATTGTCATCTAAGATTCCAGTATGTATAATCCCATGATGCCTATGATTGCTCAGCAAATGCCCAATATGGATGTTGGCATGTCTGTGGCTTCAACTATGAGTTTGCTGCAGCATTTGGAAAACCAAGAGCTACAGGAATTGCTCAATGAGGATACAAGGCTGGATCCCATGCTACGCGATACAGCGCATGTAAGTTAGAACATAGAAGAAGTCTTTACTTTCTGGAACGATGTGTTAATGTATTTTTTGTTCTAGATTAAGTCGCTCGATTCTGATAAGGAAATGCTTTTGGCCAGTAACAAGTCCCTTGCCGAATACAACTTGAGCTTCGAACCTGGACTTTCCTCCGCAAAACAGAGGCTTATTGAACTATACCAGCTTGCATCCGAAATGGCTAACAAAGTACAAGAAAAGGAAAGGAAATTGGGTATTTATATTTTCGAAAACACGCAATTTTCTATCGAATATTGTTAATTTAACTATTGTACTATGTAGAGGAGTCTGAAAATCATGTGAATATGGAAACTGCTATTGTTCTAGTCCAGACGGCTGCAGCACAGGCAGAAGAAGACACGGAGGTAAAATAAGAAGTATTTTTTCCTTGTCGTTACTCATACTTCGGTCTATTGCAGTCGGTTGCGGATAGCTTTCTCGAGGGAAAAATAGACGTTGAATCTTTCATTGATAGTTTCACTGCACAACGTAAATTGGCACATGTACGTCGCGTCAAAGCAGACAAACTTCAAGAAATTGCCAAACAGAGAGGAAAATTAAATCGTCAAGCTCCCACAAGACCTCCGACAAACCCAATTTCACCACTTCCTTATCCAATGTCGAACTCTCCTATGGCTCCATACACGGTGTATCCTCGATTAGAATAATGGTAGGATATCACTTGTTAAGGTTGTTTCTTTGAATTTTTTTTGCATAGTGTAGCGATACAAAGATAAAGTGAAACAAGTCGCACACTGTCCTTTTTCCCATAATGTATACCACAAAATTAATTTTATATTTTTTTTTTGGCCAGCAATGATGAAAAACAACACAATATTTGCTTGAATTTTCAGTTTTTTGTACTTAGTCCAACTAATAATCTGTAAATTGCAACTGTACATTCATAAAATATCTGACACCGAAATCAATCGCTATGAGCTAGGCTTCCTGGGAGTGTCGTAATCCCCTAAAGCATGCCTGGCAGCTAAAGTTGCAATCAGGAAGGTGAAGGAGAACATGAAGAAGACAAATATTTCTCTTTGAGCTCCTCCTTTACTGTCATTGTAGGCCTCATTCTCATATGCCCACCGAGCCTTTGCTTTGATACGGCGTTCAAACGCAGTACCTAAGGAAACCGTAAATGTATAGTGTAAGTTTGTGGAAAACGAAGTAATTACGTACCATAATGATGCTTTGACCAGGTATCAAAGTCGTAAGCATGCGTTCTCCCAGTGGTGGGAGCTTTGGACCGTTTATTTCTTGACCTATAAAAGCTAGATTCTTTAAAGTCCTCCGTGGTAGGGTCTGGCGAGTAGGTGGCCGTGGTTGTGGTTCTTGACGTAAGAAGTCCCTTATCGTAAAGTCGCCTTAATCGTTGGTTTCCCAAGACTTCATAAGCCGCAGTAACTTGCCTAAACTTCAAAGCCGCATCTTGTGATCCTGCGTTAAGGTCAGGGTGATGTTCTTTCGACATTTTGTAGTACGCGGACTTAATTTCCGTGTGTGACGACTTGGGTGTTACACCAAGAACATCATAATGGTTGACTCTCGAGGAAGAGGATGAAGCGTAATAGTTTACATTATTAACAGTAGAGACCCAGGGTATCCTCACAGAATTCCTGAGAAGTGTTGAAAAGGGAGGTGATTTGGAAATTAATATTCCCAAACTACCTTGTGAGATTGGTAAAAGTCCACACATACTTGTAAACATTGTACTGTAAATAATTCTAGCCTTTGTTGCCATGACAACTTGTTGTAAATGAAATCCGATAGGTGACCAGCAAATGCGTTTCTGCCGGGAAAGTACAAAATGATTTTGACACGTAAAAAAACAATGAAGAATTTTTTTAGTTACATTGAAATACATACAAAGAAAATAATATAATAACATAAACTTCTAAACAATACAAGGTATGGCTACAGGCGAACCGTCATACACTTATAAACCGAACAAAAGACGGATGCTGCCCGCTGACGCTGTATACCAGTTGTGTCTTTGCATTGTATTTATAGAAGTTTCAACGCCTTATAAATATAAGCGTATGACCAAGTGGATAAGGCGCAAACCTTTGAAGTGATAGGTCGTGGGTTCGATCCCCAGTCGACGCACTTTATTTCGTTGAAAAAACGAAATATTAAATGGTTCCCTTTCTCTGTACCTTATGCCTTCCCGGCAAGGTTCCTATACCCATATTCGATATTGTGAAGCTTCGGCATCACGAGCTCGAATATCGAGGATAGGAAACCGAGCAGGGAAGTTGGGAACAGGGAAAGGGGCGAGGCTCTCAATTTTTGACGATTTTTGAAGACCCCCTTGATACAGCATTATTCCTTATGGAGAAAAGCCCTGAAAAAGCTTTCCCCAGATCAAAAAGAAGCCACGCCCCTTTTTTCGCGCCAATCCACCAATGGGATTCGTCCTTTTTATAAAGGCCGCACCCCTTTTAGCTGATTTTTTGAAAAAATCGCGAAAAATTTCACAAATTTTTGCGTTTATTTCGGAAATTACAAATCGTACAACAAAAATGACATTTCGGAAACTAGATTTTACGGTTAACGTTTTGGGTACAACAAATAAGCAAACAATAAATTCCGGGGAGAGCCAAACATCTCATTTGCATAATTTTATAATTAAATTTTTGGAGCTAAGGGAGGTCATAGAACAAAAATTCCAACGGATTTCGATTTGGACCCTTCCATGTGTCAATTTTGCTTATCAGCTGCAGTCGGAATGGTTAATAGTTGAAACGTGATGCATACAACCACCAGATTCACAGCCAGAAGATCCATTGATGGTACGTGAAAGTTGCAAGGAATCTTATTTAGGGTCGTTCCATATAGTCTTCTCCTCTTTCTGTATACCCATACCCGAAAGCCACGAGCATTAAACAACATCTACGTGTTATGTTAGTTAAGTTTTGTCAGTTGGCTAGGCAGTTCGTTAGTTTAGGTTAATTAGGTTGGGTTGGTAAAATTAGGGCAATCTAAGTTACATTGGATTAAGAGAAGTTGGGTTAGTTTAGATTAGCTTCAAGTCAATCAACGAAATCCCAATCCAGTCAATCATCCCAACGAGTACTGCTTGCGGTTGCCTATATCTTCCACTTGTTCGAGTCTCGTAAATCCGAATGATTTTGATTAAACTGTGAATCGACAGGCAGAAAATGAATACAAGAAAATGCCCCAAAATTTCCTGAACTTTTACTTTGTACCGCTAAATACATTCTAAATTTGTCGATTTCTAAAACTCAAGTTCGACCGCTCATTTAATCCAGTGTCTTGTACATCTAGAACCGGGCGAAAATGAGTGGCATGAGAAGCCAAGCATCGCGAATACCACAAATAATTCCTCGCTCAAAGCTGATAGGCTTGGCGCTTTCCATGCATCAAACATCGTTAGCAGCAGCACGGGACAATACACTGGCTACAGTAGTGTGTAGTGCTTTTGAATTAGGATGTTGACCAATCTGGTTATAATATTTACGAAACGAAAACTAGGCTGGTTTTACGACATAAGTAGTCTGGGTATATCTTCATTATCAGCTTCATCAATGGCGACATACGAAGCTGAAAATCCTTTGTTATTGATCGTATCATCGCTTCTGAATCGGACCAGGACCGCTTCATTCACCGAAATAATTTCAGGCGGAATCTACAAAGAAATTCCCTTAATATTCGAGAACTTCCACGTCTAAGAACATGCTTACAGTATTTCCACAGTATCTTCCATAGGAAGCTCCAGAATCATCGAACCCTGCGAAAACTTCTATAAAGTCGTAGCCGCAGTCTTGTTCGTCCTCGATTTCAAACGTTAGGAATGTTAAGTGTACATTTGTGCCCAACGGAGCCTCGATTACCCAATCGCAGTCTTCTTTATTATCGTAATTCTGATCACCATACTTGGAATGCGAATAAAAGTGTTTCACGCTTGAACTGGCTTGCAGATGTCCGCCACAAACTGGAAAAAAAAACCCTCCTAAATCTATCTGGAAAGGCAAAAAGAACGACTCACCTGTGGCGTGAATAGCTTGGAATCCTTTACGCTGGACCGAAGCATCCGATTTGAATACCATGAACATTTGGTTCGAGCTGGCAGAAATGGGATGCGGTACCTTCGAACCACAGAATTTGCCCAAAGTAGTCGCATCGCTCGAATCCCCATCGTAAATATTAATATGGTCATAAGCACACTCTTGATGGGGCTCCAGCTCAAATTCGTTAAACACCTTACAACAAAATAGCTCAAATTAGTGAGACGTTCTTTTTCCGATCCATTTCGTTATACAAGTTTTATCCTATGGCCTGGCGTGGTCGTGAAATGCCATATGCAGTCTTTGCGACTCGGATAGTAGTCCGGGTA
The DNA here is from genome assembly GCA_022832285.1 of Lepidurus apus apus. Taxonomy (NCBI): domain Eukaryota; kingdom Metazoa; phylum Arthropoda; class Branchiopoda; order Notostraca; family Triopsidae; genus Lepidurus; species Lepidurus apus. Next base: position 48,599 of record JAGJRO010000029.1, on the reverse strand, counting down.
ATTAGGGCTCAGGATCTCACCGTAGGGTGCAGTAATTTCGTGCTTACAACCACCTTCTTTGCAGTCATGGCCATTTTCATGCAACGTAAAACCGTTGTGGCACGAGCATAAAAATGATCCGATAGTATTACGGCATTCGTGCTGACAACCTCCATTGTTACTTGCGCACTCATCTTTGTCTACAGATCGTACGAAAGAAGCACGTGAGTAACATAATTTCAGTTTATACGGCATTGTTTGTTAAAAAATAAAAAATAGTTTTTAAAGTACTGAAAAGTGATCTTACCCGTGAAAAACACGGCGGCAAATCCCGTCTTTTGAACCGTGTTATCTGAAACGAATTGGATACGTAACGAATTGCCTTCGGACGTGACAACAGGCGGCAAACGGGGCCCACAAAAGACTCCGTGGTTTCGCACTTCATTTTCGCTCATCTTACTGCGCACTGCCACGTGATCGTATTCACAATCTTGCTACAGACAAAAGATTACTTGCTGAACACACATATATTCCAAGAGCATACATTGTTGCCTTCCAAGTCGAAATGCGTAAAGTTGAGCGTAATGCGATACTGCGGAGGAGCAATGATCTCCCAGATGCAGTTTTTATTGACTGGGTACAACTCAGGGAAAGAGGGACTGGCAATAGTTCCATTGGTCGTTTCAATGACGCCTCCACAAGCATCTAAAGTTAAATTGAAATAATATTATTAAATGTCCGTAATGTTTTATCAAAGTTTACAATGACGAGAAATTGAGTTGCTCACCTTCACAACGCTTTCCATCTGAATGGAGCTCAAATCCTATCTTACACTGGCACTCGTAACCACCCAGGAGATTAACGCAGCTGTGCTCGCAGCCATGGTCCAATGTGGCACATTCATCGAATTCTAAAATTATTCATATTTTTAGTACAAATATAAATCAATAATTCATAAGTAAAAACGGCTTTACCTTTAAGAAAGTATGCAGAAAAGCCTGCTTTTTGTACAGAACTATCCGAGACAAACTTAATGTAGATCTGGTTGCCAGTAGACTTGATGTCATCAGGCACTTTGTAGCCGCAATACACTCCAATGAGCTTACTGGTCGGCTCGAGACCGTCCCGAATCTCGAGGTAATCGTATACGCAATTGTCATGATTCTCAATCTACTCTCGAAGACGAACATTTATTAGTATTTCAAATTGAATTAAGCTGAATTACCTCAAAAGATTGGAATCTGAGAGCAACCTGGAAGTCAGCGGGTACAGTGATTCTCCAAATGCACTCCTTATTCGATTGGTAGTCGTCCGGATAATTTGGGGATTCCAGATGTCCGCTGTCAGTTTCCAAGTCCCCACCACACAACGCTACGCAAGAATTGAAGCTTACAAAAAAACAAAAAAAAAACGTATTTTACCTTCGTAATGAGCAGAAAAACCTCTATGACCGATTTGCTTGTTGGACGTTTGATAAGTGACCAGCATGCGACTTCCAGTGGAGACGATAGTGTCCGTAATGCGGAAATTCCCGCAAAATCTTCCTACAAATCTCATCTGTCATAATGCATTTCATGGAATGGTGCACACAGAGAAGTTGATAATTACCTAGCAAAGGAGACCTGTGCCAATAGCCATCACGGATTTCCAGATAATCGTACTTACAAGTTTCGCCTTTAAAAATATCCATTTCAGTAACGTTGAGGACAATGCGTTCGCCATGAGTTGCAGTAATCCGCCATTCACAGCGCTCGCCTTCCTCGGGAGGATTAGAACTGGGATAACTGGGCGAGGAAAAAGCCCCTTTGTTTTCCTGGAATGTCCGACCGCAACCTAAAAGGAATGATAGATGGACCCGTGTTAGCATAGTGGCTTGCGTAACCAAACGCTGATCATGTTACGGCTGCATTTGTAAAGCATGTTGGTCTGGGAAATGTCCCCTTCACTCAGGCGAATCCGCTGACCAATCTCCGGACGTGATTTAGTGCCTGGATCTACTTGAGGTAAAATGGTATCCAGATATGTCCCCTAAACGCACACATTAATTACGATCGTTAAATACAATTACAATTCATACCTTCGAAAATGTATTCCGGGCGTAATGCATAATTGAATCGAAGTCATAGCCCAATCCTAGCGAATTCACCTCTTCGGATGTTAGTTTGTTGAAGTTATACTCTTGACCTGCGTTAAAACGAAAATGTAAGACAATCAATACGAAGCTTAAACATAAACAAGTCCTAATAACGCAATTCTGCGCTTGCCATAAACATAAAAGAGAAGGTTAATCGAGCTTGGAAGGAATTACAAGCGGCTGAAACGCTGACAAAAGGATTTCTGGGGTTCCTGACAAGTTCTGCAGGAGTGAAGAAATTATCGACCTGCTATGATGTGCCTCTAAGCTTTCTTTCATTTCAATTCTACCCCAACTAACTTGAAGCTTATCTAGTTGAAGACAGCAGAGGCATCGCCAGCTTTCTCGTTTCTTGGAACCATATTCATCACCCAAGGAAAGAGTTTCCTGTGGCAAAATCCTCTTCCTTGTCTACCTCATTCTCTGATTGGGCAGGTGTTCCCCAGCCAAGCAAAAAAAAGGACAAGGATTTTGAGGTTCCAAAAGGCTTCTTGTCATGTAACAATGAAAACCTAACTGACACGTGCGGGCGTTCTTTTAAGCCTCTACTTTCTTTATACACATCACTCTGTCCAACTTGAGTATTTGAGACTGTCATGTTAAGCTCCTCCAAATGCTAAGCATGTGGAGTAAGTACCCCAGGAATTCAAACTCCTTGAAATTCTTTCTCTTCCACCAACTCAAATATGCATCAAGTTCATAAACAAATAATACCAATACCAATAATAATAATAATGATAACGATAATAATAATAGTAATACCCAACTCCTCACCCCAACCCTTCTTACGTAGAAATACACGACCGTAATAGACTTAAGTCTACAAGCCATGTTAAGAAAAAATGTAAACGCCAAATTCATAAAAAAAATTAATAAAAAAGAACATTTCGGTTCAGTACAAGTCGTAATAAGCGTTTCTTATAGATTTACAATCTATACGTTCTATTTTTTAATTCTAACTGTAGTTATATCAATGTAGACAATTCCAGAACAGAAATAAAGAAACCTAAAATGCCACAAGAAACCTACAACGAGGTAGCCTAAATATCTATAAAAAAATATCGTACCTGGCATGATATTTTCGCGAATTATATGAACATGATTATCTCGATCGGGTCGTGTGTGCTCGTGCCAAAATCCGACCACGTGTCCCAATTCGTGAACGACGATTCCGAACTTGTCACAATTTTTGCCAATGGAAATGGCTTGGGGTCCATTGCCCCGCTTTCCGACAAATGAGCAGCATCTATAATACAATTAGTTAATATTCACCGACGTTGGACGTATTTGCTCTGCATGTTTTTAAGGAGCTTACCCGCAAGCACGCTCTGTGAAGACAATGTAGTGCTGGTGATCCGGTGTGCGCTCCACAAATTTGACACAAGTGAAGTTCTCCCAGTGTCGCATGGCTTGCTTGAACAAGGCTTTATGAGCTCCTGAGAAATTGGCATCGATTTCGTAGGGAATCACTCCAAAGTCCCACACGCGCTCTTTGCGGGCAGTTGCAGCTCGCCGTTTCCTTGAAGACGAAGACGAAGCAGGGGAAGCGAGGTCTGCTGAAGTTGACAGCGTTGCATTATTCAGCAAGGATTCATACAAAGCATCTAACGACTCGCTCCCTGGTGCTGGGCCCTTCGCCCCTTTGCTTTTGTGGTGCTTTCGGTTCCGGCGCCGACTTTTTCGTCTTCTCGACGACGCCGAAGACGTTTTCCCGGACGGCGTCTTCTCAACTGGCGCCTCTTCTTCTTCGTCGATGCCGTCTACGGACGATAATTGATGAATCTTGGCTTTCAGGGCTTCCAACTCCTTCTTTAGCTTCTCCAACTCTCTGCGCAAAAGAACAAACCCCAACCCCATCTCAGAAAACAATAACTGTAAGTGCCACTAGGCTCTTCAAACAGGTACATTGAGGATCAGAAAAATCATAATCCACTCGCAAAGATCTACCCTTAAATAGAAGCGCCTGCTCCTATTCCCTGCTCTGCCTAAATCTGCCTTTAAAAAAAATAGAAAAAAATCACAATTTATGACAATATTTTTTTTCCCCCAAAGCCCCTCCTTTGTTATTCCAGCGTTTTTTTCTTTTTCTGGCCTTTGAGTCGAGTCGGCATACAAGACGATTTACCATAAAGTCAACCGACTGGGAAGGCAGAGATGCGATGCGGGAGTTTGGCTATAAAGGTCCGAAAAGATAAAAGAAGAGGGTTATTTTTGCTGGCTCGAATCCACCAACAGCTTCTTAGAAGCCCCGGTTCATCAGCGTAGAAAAAGCACCCAAAAAAAGTGCTTTTCCCCAAGTTATCTCCTCCTCCCGAAAACATCGATCTAAAATAACATATCATCCCAATAGATTGTGTGCTACTGACATTAACGAGTAAAGAGGAGCGTATATAGAGGCCAAGGACAGAAAAACATGGGATTTTCCGCTGTGTCGTGTGTGCTTAGCTGTACTGCGTTGTCAATTGCCTTCTTACTTGCCTAATGATATCCGAGACCCGTCCTAGAAACCCTGACACCATAACTTTTGCAAACAACTTATTGGCCCAGCATGTCAGTATGCCAGCAAAACGCAGCCCTACTTTATATGCGTTCATAACACGGAAAAAAGGAAGAAAATAGCAAAAAAGGGATTTTTCCTATTTTTTTCTTTTTTTTTATTATCTTACTTCTTTCTGCTCAGCTTTCGACGCGATTTGGTCTTCTTCCGCTGACGTCGTCTTTTTGCCGCGGATGAAAGCCGACCCTTCGGCTTCTTCATAGTAACATTGAAGGGAATTTCCGTGGTGGTCAAAACCACTGTACTGGAAGTAGTGAGTAGCGTGTCATGATCCAGATTTGCTTCATCATCATCGAGGTCTTCTTCTTCGTCCTGAAGTTCTTCTTTGAGTTTGGCTAATTCCTCAGCTGCTTTCTCCTGTCGCAGTTGGAGCTCGTATTCAAGCTCATATCGGACGTTTGGGAGGGCAATATCTCCTTGAAAGCCGCCTGAAAAACAGCAAAAAAGAAAAAAAAAATTAGAAAAAAACGAAGGGGAAATTTCATCTTCAGTATGTGGAGTGTGTCAAAGTCAAACAATTACAAATGTGAGCGGGAAAAGATCCAGATGCTTAACACTTCAAGTGGCACTCAATATACCCCAGCGAAACTAAAGCATTCGGATCGGATTTTCCCCATTTTCTCTGCATTGGGACTTTATTCCAATGCAGGGAAGGGCGGAATAATGTTATCTTTTATGCGCTCGATAGCTTTTCAATCTAGCCACCATATAAGGGTGCCAAGGGGATAGCTTGTACAGTCGTTAAAGGCTTTGACAAGATAAAGTGCTCCATGGGACACCGAAAATCGAGCGACACGAAAAAAAAAAAGCCCAGCATCCACGGCGTCGACTGATGGTCTGTTAGTCGCAACCCCAGCCAAAGTTCTAAACTTGCAAATGACAAGGGGTCATCGATGCGAGCCTCTCCAACGAAAAAGACCTCGTTTGAGCCTTTTACAATACGCTCAAGTGAACAGATGCTCCCGAGCTAGAGAGAAAGAATAAGATAAAAGAGAATAGGGGGGTTGGGAATTGCCGGTGCCAGCCAATGGTCCCAACACACCCAAACAATATTCCTCGCAAGAAAAAGCGAAAGGGGTCTACCTTGCTAACTAGTCGGTGGTTTTTGGTCGCGGACTCCAATTTCCCACCTTGACTTTGGAATTAATGAGAAAAACAGGAGACCTGACTTGATTTCTTGTCCCTCGCGTATACAAATTAAATGCCAGTCCCACATGAATGGGAAAACCATTCAGTATCAATCTGGAAGGCCTGTCCCTGACCCGGGACGAAGTCGAAGGGAATTTTTTTTTTGGGTAAGCATTACCGCGCAATAGCAATCCAAGATGTTACTCGTGATTAAAAGCGCTCTAATCATTTTTATCCATTTTATTTCAAGACCCTAAATGGCAATGTTGCCCAGATCTGGGTTTACGTGTTGGCTGAGATTCCTTACATGGACATGGACACGAATGGGTGACATGCAGGCAAACTCGTTAGCATGCTAATTAGCAATCTCTTTTACTTCTCCCCCCTCCAATCTCCATATGTTTAACCCCTTTGGATCGGGCGGAAACCCAGGAAAGCGTTAACCGTCTGGTACTAATTAACTTGTTGAAGTTTCCCAAGTGTTTCAGTCATTTAAGCGGGACTTTATAGAAACAGCTGAAAACTGTGAAAAACCTTTTAGGGTCCCCGAAGTAAGTTCCAAGCATGGTCTTGTCGGCTTGGGGAACAAAAAGGGAGGAATCTGTCAAGTTTAAATGACAAATACGACAGTAGGTAAACGACAACTGACACTTGCCTTGATGGTCATCTAAGAACGTGACAAAATCCACACATTTCAATGTTTTAACACTTTCGCAGCGTTGTTTACGCTCTAAAAAAACGAGACGTTACTTGCACAGCCCCTGGAAGGGATGATTAGGACGCAAAAGAGGGGGTCATATAGTATAACACACTTGCTTCAAACTTTCTCGCCTGGTTTGGAACGGTTGTTATTGCTAGTCAGTGTTCCATCCTGCTTTATGCAAAATAGATGACTCTTGAGTGGAATAAGGGCCGACTTTTGCCCCCTTACTGTGCTTCGCCAGAGCATTTTTCGTTTCAAAAATCCTGGAGACGCCCCTCTACAAAAAAATGATTACCTTGCCATCATACATTATAAAGTTACCAGCACCCCCGGAGGGTGAGAGCGTTAAAACTATTGAAATGGCTGTTTCACACCGAGGAAAACTGAGTTGGTTAGTAACAAGCGTTCCAAATACGGAAGAAAACGCGCCATTGCGGGGCAATCCAAAAAGTCAACGCCAAATGTTCTTGTTCTTTGCATAATGTTTCCTCTAAGAAAGGATGGGATCTGGCTGATGTTGAGAGGCTTCGATGTTCGCTCTTAGCGACCAAAACGAATACCGAATGGAATGGAGCATTCTCTCCTCACCGAAGCAAGTGGCGCAACTGGTTTGGGAGTTATTTTTTTTAGAGGTCACTTTTTAAGTGCCAAAACCAATTGACCAGACGGGATACTTCTCAAAACGTCAACTATGTTTCGCCTTGGTGCAATATACATTCTATAGCCCGACTAACCTGAGTGCAGATAGCAAAATTGTTGAGCAACAGAAGAAAAAGATGTTTATACCTGCTTTGCATGGATCCAAGTAAATGTCTTCGGAGATTCGGGTGGAGAACTTGGAGTGAAGCAATTCTTCGATGGTAAACTGCTCCTTGAGTCCTTGCACAACAATGCAGCCAAACGAAGTCAAGCAAATGAGAGTTAAAACTAAGACATTTGGAAACTCCTGTCCACGTGTCATGATGAGGCGAGAATAATCTCAATGATAATAATGTAGTGCGAGATGGGTTAAACTTGTTCGATGAAAAGATCGCAGTTTCCTCATTGATTTAGTAAATTAGGTGCTTACTGATCAATCAAACGCACCGTCATTCAAAATTGTTTTGTACCGTAAAGGTTAAGTTTTCCTTTTCGCCAGTTGAGTTGAGGGGTTACGCCAACAAGAGGTTGGGCTGTTAAAGAATGAAACTTAACCCATGACTGCAAAAAAAAATCACAAAAGCTTGCTTGCAGATAGCTTGCACAATTGGGCCACTTGGAACACTTTATTCATCTGTATAGGTCAGGCCGAGCTTCCTTCGCCGCGGCCTCCAAGAAGAAGACTGCGGGCAGACGGGAAACGTTCGACATCCTCGGACAGCGCGGGGCAGGCAAAAAGCAAGGGACCCCTAAAAGTCCCACAGAACCGGCTTTGCTGGCCTTGTTGTGGTATATACAGAGCCAAGACCGCGGGTTCGGTCCTTGGTAGAGCTCACTAATGCTACCGAGAGAATGGATGAATATTGTGCAGGGGATAACTTATTTGGCAAGGATTGCGCATTCCATCGATTACTTCTTTACCCCAATTCCTGAAGGCAAAGGGGGAAATTACTTATGGATGCATCATGCATCGAACAAACTAAAGGAACGCATGGGAAAAGGATGCCTATAATTTCAACTGTTGGCGCTTGCGATGCAGATTTGCAAGTTCGTAGGGAAAAAGGAAAACAAGTTTCGGGCTATATTGGATATCCGAAGGTTATCTGACGCAAAAATTAATTACTTGGGTTTCCCGTTACATGAATCCACCGCAAGCTTGGGGTTTTCTGAAGAAGTTTTTATTGAAGTCTTCAACAAAAGACTTCAATAAAATTCATTAGTGATGTAACACTCATCCTATACTTGTTCACTTGTTATGCTAAACTATCTGCACAATACAAATTTCTTTTGGCGTATACGAGAAATATCCGTTGTGCACAGGACACTGTATTCTTGTCGGGACCGGCTTTGTTTATCGGGAAAACTTTCGAGTTTCTTGTCATGCAATATTTTTTTTAATAGCCATGGAGTTAAAAAAGACTTTTTGAGTATTGTAGTAGGTCTTGCGCAAGTTATGCCATTCGCAAAGATGCCTTACACACAAGCAAATCCCTAAAAGGATATAGAAATAACAAAAGGAAAACAACCTTTCACACGCATGAGATAGCATGAGTTAATTATGTTTGGCATGAAATCGGTCGTAACGCTTACCAGCGCTATTTACTTCGGACAAGGAGCAGGAGAGTAAACTTTTAAAAAAATATGGGCACAAACGTACAATGCGAGAAACAGAAGAACTTTGCTGCAGTCATGCACGATTAAAACTATAGCTCGTCCTTCTCTTTCACTTTCGCTCAGCCAATCAAAAATGTCAGATAGCATGTCCCGTTTTTTCGCATGCGGTTCAATCATATCCCACGATCGTCAAACGGCACATTATACCTACAAACTATTAAATTACAAGTGTACATAATTTCATCCCATTATTTTGCACTGGGGTCGCGGACGTCTTTTATTTCGGTGTCGCAAAGGATGACTTTGTCTAAGTTTCTTCGTCATAGTCATCTTCTTCGTAGTCGGCATGACTCATGGGATCCGCTGAACTACTGGCCGAGGCCGGACGGCTTGTCGAGGACACAGTGATCGCCGGCCCAAATGCCTACACAAAAATGGTCCCCCGAGTTAATTAAATATGGCCCTAGAGACTACCGATTGTGCATCATGTTTACCGCTTGAGGAGGTCTCCAGCCACATCCTGGTAAAGGCAATCCATCCGGACCAAGTGGACACGGTGCGTCTAATCCTGGAGCTCCTGTATCACCTTTCGGGCCCCTGTCTCCTTTCTTTCCTTTTTTGCCGAGCGGTCCCTAAAAAAATTCCAACAAAAACGAGAATTAATACATACCCCTTACAAATCGATGATTATGTCTGCATACCAAATCACCCTTGCTGCCTTTCTCGCCCTTCTCGCCCTAAACGCGGAAAATAAAACAAGAAAAACATCAATACTTTTGCAAAATTCGCCATGAAACATTTAAGCAAATAATACAGAGTAACAAGCACTGCAATTCAGTACGTATCAGGCAAGTAAATCAAAAACAACAACAAAAACATTGTTTTGGAAGTTTTAGAAGCAATACACACAGGTGTTGCAGTAATATTAAGATTATTAAACCGTTAATGATATACACAGCTGGTAATGTATAGTGATATATCCATGCTTAGAAAAACACTGAAAAAAGCTTAGTTTTAACGCTTTTGTTTACAAACACATAAAGCCACATTTGAATCGAACTTGTGCAACTAGAATGTTAGTACCTTAGTTCCCGGTATCCCGTCAGTACCCTATCAAACGGTAAGTTGTAGTTATACAAAGGTTTCATGTTAAAACTTAATTAGCATGCTTCTTAGTAATAAAATAGTTCTTACCGGTAACCCTGGTTCCCCTCTTTCCCCTTTTCTACCTGGGTCTCCTCTGGTTCCCTAATAAACAACAATAAATTCGATATTAATGACTACTAATAGAACCTTAGAACTTATGAGAGTTCAAACACGAACAGAATGTCCTGTTTGTGAGGAAAAAATATAGAAAACGCAAAAAATCACTACCTTCATGCCATCTAAACCGGACGGACCCTATAGAAAGGATGGACAAAGAACATTTTAGTCAACAAAATCATCGTTTCCAACAAGAATCCATGGAACAAAACATATCAGAAATGAGTCAAACTGTGGTGGCGGAATTGTTGACATAATTCAAGATTCTTAATGTTTTGGCTCCATTTTTAGCCCCATTTGTGTTCTCTCTATACCCCTTCAAATCCTCTTACCGTAGGCCCCAATTTGCCCGTCTCACCGGCTCGTCCCAGCTCCCCTTTCAAACCCATAGGTCCCTATACAAATACAAAATGAGGTTATAGATAATTTGTTATTCATGAGAATATCCAAAATGAAGCTTACCGGAAGTCCTATGGGCCCTGCTTCGCCCTTCTCGCCTCGGTCACCCTATAACGAAAACGTAATTACTTCTCATACTTAATAGCTGTCGATTGCGCGAGTTGTAATTACCGGTTCTCCTTTAAATCCGTCATTTCCTCTTTCACCTTTTATCCCAGGAGGCCCTTGCAAACCCATTGGCCCGGGTGCTCCAGGAGGGCCAGGAACTCCCATAACCTATTCAATATGATAATTACATTCCCGTCTTCAAAAAGAAAAAGAAAAATCAGTTAATAGTGTTCTGGTATACTTACAACTTCAGTCAGGCCACCTTCTGCTGTCCCATCGCCCTGTGAGCAAAAAAATAATTCACATTAATCAAGGAGCACGGCAAGTTTCAATAAGGAGTCGAAAGCAAGAAAGAACTACAAAGCCAGTATCTATGCATGCAAGAAGCGCACAAAAATAACGTTATATTTGACTTGGATTTTCAGAACAAATACCCGTTTTTACGGTTAGGGGAGTTGTAAACGCAAATAAAGTATTGTAGTGCCTTTGTTTTTATTTTTAGAAAAAATAGTGTGAGCTAAAATCATGTGCACGTTATTTTATTGTATAGAAAAGAGATGCCTACCTGACGTCTTCTAAGTTTTTTATATTTCTGCACGGCCCGAACCGGGGGAAAACAGCCAGACAATGCGAGAAAGAGAAAAAAAGAGTCAATTTTAGCATGCATAGATATAGGAACATGGTCACACATGGCAAAAGCGATAGTGAAGTATTTTTTTGGCAACATCGCTTGTGCCATCGCACTGAGGCCATATTCTGCTACTACGGAAGAGGTGCTGAAACTTGGAAAGTCGAGAAACGCAAAAAACTGATCCACTTACTCTCTTGAACAAACCCTGTCTTCCACCAGTCGACTAAAAAGACATTATTAGATGGCTGGACGACAACATCATCTGGCTACATGTCAATTAAATGTGATGCGAGCTTAAGAACACGTGAATCCAAATCCTAAGTATCTTACGAAAGAATTGAAACTGTTGGATCTACTACAAGTTTCGGTTTTTGCAATCTACCACGACCTCTTTTGAATTTAATTGGAACTTAAACTGCCCAGCTTTAAGGAGCTTACTTAGTTATAAATATATTCCAACATAAATTTTTCATTAACTTAAATATTTGCTTGAATTTCCTTGAATTAAGCAAAAATTGCGTAAGTTGAGTGCTTAACTTGAGTTAGCTTTTTAACTCTGAAAATTTTGGAAGGTTGAACTGGCTCTTAAAAGGTTAATGAACCCTTTTCGTTGAACTAATAACATGTGTCTGGGGAAAATAGAATTATCCCGGTCCTCTCCGTAGATCAGCATCTCACTAATTGCTCAGTTAAAGTGAATCAACCGTCGCAACGCTTCTTATAAGCAACTTACCGAGTCTCCTTTCTCTCCCTTTTCTCCTCTCGAGCCAGGATAGCCCTATGATCAAGAGAAACATGAGTAAATTTGCCAAAACGAATTTAGGAAACACTCACTGGAGGACCCGGTAATCCAGGAGGACCCATCAAGCCAGGGGGTCCAATATCGCCATATTCTCCTCTGTCTCCTTTCGGACCAGGTTGACCCTATTTAAGAAACATAATTAAATCTTAAGAAAAAACTCGTCGAAAAAAATGAAATTGGCTTTTCTTGTTGTCACGGTCAGCGCACGATAACTCTATAAATCATGTCAGGGTACTTTAAAGTTGTTGTTTTTTCCCGTAATTTCACGATAAGCGGAGATAGCGATTACTGAAGATAATTACCGTCATTGAATTTTATGGTTATTGGAAGGCTAACCACTCTGGCAATCCAAGATCAGGTTTTCAAATAATTAAGCTCCATAATTCAAAGGGTAGTTTAGATGAAAAAGATACTGAACTGCACGCAATGTGCGAAAGAGTAATTGGCATGATCTGAGGCTCGATACGGTATACCGTGTAACGCAAATCAACAAGACGGTTAAATTTCATTTGATTTACTGGTAATCCAGGAGGTCCTTGTGCTCCAACTTCACCGTCTCTTCCGTCTCCTCCGGGTGGTCCCCTTAAGCCCATATCGCCTTGAATTCCTGTAGAGAAGAGAAGAAAATGTTATGTCATCATTTTAAACTTTAAAATCATTTCTCAGATTAAATAAATTACACACTGAAAGAGATTTTCAGCTCTTTTTGTAACGCATTTCGCAGTACAAATTTAATTGATTTGATTAATTCGAATTTACAGTAAAAAATTCTGACCACTTGCATTCAGCGCCATCTAGTACATGCGTATGTAACTCTTGTTTGAAAAAGAAGACCCACGCATAAAATAATAATAAGTTAATAACAGTACCTGGTAAGCCCATGTCTCCTTTTTCGCCTTTTTCTCCACGCAAACCACGTTCGCCTTGTTCGCCTTTAGGTCCACTTAATCCAGGTAATCCACGTTCGGAAGCTTCTCCAGCCAGACCTTTCCGGCCCTGTAAAGAAATGGCCCAGAATTAAACAACATATTCCCCTGGGTCATAAAGCTTGAAGTGTGATTTGTTTTTGTTGTTTTTTCCAGTTACAAAAGCCATAACAGCACACCAATTATGGTCGTTCTACTGCAAGCAAGTTGAAGCGGAACAAAAACGAATTTAATAAGCCAATATACTGCAGCAAAGTGCGTGTAATAGCTGACATGCGATGATTAATATTCCCGGTTAATACAATGCGGCTGCAATACTAAATAAAAAAGTGCAATTCTTATGTCATTCTTCTGTGTGTTTTCGCTCATGCATGTTTCTACTTACATGTTATTAAAACAGCAGCTGCTTCGACATGGTTATCAACACACACCCAGAACTAACTACGATTTGCCCGGGTTAATTAAGTCCCTCGAAATTAAATCCAACGACAACAAATCCAACTGAATATAACCTCGCACACACTCACGACGACAAAGTAAGACACCGAAGCTGTAATTAGATGCCCCACTCGAGATAAAACGACCAAAAGAAGTACCAATTGGGACTCTTTAAAATTTCACAAATCGGCAACAAAGGAAAATCCATGTAAATCTATGGGAATGCTTTTAGAATGTAGAATCTCAATTACGATAAGAATCCAATTGGGGTGTTTGGTCGCTTTATCTTTTCATGTTAACATTGGGAGAACTATGATTAAAAACACTGACATTCCGCCACCACAGTCATGGTTAATTAAGTCGGCCATATCACGGCCCATCTCAGGACCATATGTATACTACCATACGATAAAGAAAGATGTTTGCTTACCCTTTTGCCGCGTTTGCCCCTCAATCCTTTTTCGCCCTTTTCTCCTTTCTCCCCATCTTTCCCAGGAGGTCCCAATAAACCGATCTCGCCTTTCTCGCCAGGAGTTCCTGCAAATTAAAGTTTCAAATATGCATTAATTCCTGAGTCATTGCCCCCCTTTCCAACTACCCAACACACGGAAATGGTTTACAAGGACGACTCTTTGATATAAAGATAGAAAGCAAGATTCAAGATTCTTTTTACTGGCAAGATACGGAGTTGCCGACCTTCCAGTACAATGGCATACTTTACAAGGGCGATTCTTTGATAAGCAAAAAATTCCCATACAAGCCAGATACGGCGAATTGCCTAGCCACATCAAAGAAACCGAACTATAATAAGCGGGCTTTTGCCTACAGACTCATTTTGCTCCGCTAAACGCGATTCGAACGTTAACATTGTTCTCTGTTTATGGCATCGGCGAGGCCGCAATCCGAGATAAGGCTTATAAATGAATGTATCCATCACGATTACGTGACTACAACTGATATCTTGCAAAAATAGACTTTACCTGCTGGGCCTGGCGGTCCAGGAGGGCCTTCAATGAACCCGGTAGGGAAGTTTTTGCCATCCAAAGACGTCGTAAGGCCTCGATCTCCTTTCTCACCCTATAGGAATACAAATAATTTCAGAATTAGACAGTAGTCAATGAGATTTTCGGTTAAAGATGGCGGCGAAGTGGTGTTAAATGCGTGTTGGGGCCAATCTAGTTCATGTTATTAATAGGATAAAAGACTTGTTAAACGTTTGAATGAAAATTTAGACTAGTTGGAGTTTTGGGTTACGCTATTGGAAAATGTTAGTCTATAATCTGGGTAAAATAATCTCACAGGTACGCCAATCGGGCCCGGAAGCCCATCCAAACCAGGAATTCCTGGGTAGCCTGGTTCACCTCTGTCACCCTAAGAAATCAAAACAGGAAAGGAATACACGTGTCAAAGGCAGTCTTTTTGGCTAAAAGTGCTTGTCAGCATGTTTAGTGTGGGCTATTTAGGTAAAGAGAGGCAAAACCGGCCCCACATCAGCTGAAAACTTAGTGACGCAACTTCCCAAAGTTCGAGCAACTTATGAATAGAAGCTGACACGTCTATAAAGATGCTGTCAGCACCGTACGGCGTGGGTTACGCGTGGAATCAACACAGGGCAATTGCACGTGACGAAGTGCAGTAACAAGAAGATACTGGGCGTCACTTCCATGACCTTTCGCACGTTCACGTTCACGTCTACGAGTTATAATGAGTTCAGCTACAACAGTCAAAGCAGATCGCATTCACTGTTTACCTCTTCGGATAATTACACGTTGTCAAGCAAAATTCCTTATAGTTTGACAACGGTAACTCGGTATTTTTTTCATATATATTTTTTCGTACTTTTGTTAGAAAATAAACGCCTGAAAGTAGTATTAGAAGACGTATCTATCAAGATCTTTTACCTTGGATCCCGGGGGACCTATGAGGCCCACTCCTGGAGGTCCTTGGTTTCCTAGTGCTCCTGTTGATCCCGTTTCACCTTTTGGACCAGCTTCTCCAGCCGGACCCTACCCAGAAGATTCAATAATTAAGAAATAAAAGAGCAATTTAATTTTTTTGTAAATAAAAGCTCGAAAGATGGAAAAGAAATACACATACGGGTCTTCCGTCAAAACCAGGCAATCCAACAGGTCCTGGTAATCCTGGAACACCAGGGGGTCCTGGTTCACCGGGTTCTCCCTAGTAATCATAAAAATCACAATTATCTCTGTATGGAGGCGTCGAAAGGGTTAAACACAAAAAGGACATATTCCGAAAAAAAAACACACAATTGAAAGATACAAGACAAAGCGGCATGCATGATGCATGCACGTAAGAATGTTTGTGGACTAAAAAGCTTTTCAACCAAAAAATAAGAAAAGTGAAACTCAGGGAAAGTAAAAAGAAACGGAAAAAAAACTTACTTTGAGCATTAGGATGGATTCGGAATCTATGTTAAAGCCAAGGTTGCGAAGGCCCTGTATGTATATCCCCAACCGAGAAAAACGAAGAGAAATAAAGAAGTAAGCATGACTGCAACTCAAAAGAACAAGAATATTAAGTCAAGGACGAACACGAAACTGTGATCAAAGGATCACTCTAAAAACGCCTGCTGTAAGCCTAATGCGAACTCAGAATTTTTTTTTGTTTTTTTGGGGGGGGGAGTCGTAAAACCAGCACCCATTAAACGGTAAAGGCTAAAAGAAAGTATCTAATATTAGCTAGAGCAGCAACTGAACGGGAGCAGGCAACACCGAGACGGATTCTTCATCACCTTTACTGCAATAATTTCCGCGTAGCCCAGTGATCCGCCTCTTAATGTGGTAATAGAGCGTTTCACACCCTGATATATGAACCCACATAATCCAAGCCAAATGGATGGGTAAAATGGATGGGTAAATAGACGCTGACTAAAAATAGGAACTTGAAAATGTAAAGAATGTCACCTTCGTCGTCGTAAACAAGTCGTAACCCGTCGTCCCAGGATCGCCTTTCACTCCTTTCTCTCCTGACCGCCCCTAATTACGTGGAATTAGTAACAATGTCAGAAAATGAGTTTAAATAATACAGGAAAAATAATTTAAATAGAGGAAATTGTTTAGCGTCAAGGAAATTAACTATTTAGCCACTATTTTTTGGCTTTTTCACAGATATTTCTAAAAAAAAAAAAATTATTTATTTTTTATTACCGGTTCGCCTTTAGGTCCATCCAAACCGATAGGTCCCTAGAAAGGAAAACAATTCATTGAATGAGTTCATGTTCTGGATTCGAACCTTGTTTTTTATTTTGTTTCTAGCATCCCAAACATTCTCCGAAAAAACTACGCCCATGGATCCCCTAATGATTGTTGCAAATGGGTTAGTGTGCGTGCTAATTATTTCCGGCCATGATTCACTCTCTCTGACTCTCGACCACGCAGAACATCACAACTCGGCTCTTTCGCCACAAAACCGCGTGCTAAGAGGCCCACAAAGGTACAGATTATTTAGTCTTGAGTCCTCCTACGCAAACAAAGATGAAAGCGTTATAAGTTTTTTGCTCCGTTTCCTGCAATGCATCCGTCGTTTGGAAGGTTAGGTTTCTTAAACTAGAAGGAAAATTACGATGGTTAGCTTTCAAGTGATCATGCAAACGCGAAAAGAAATAGAAAGCGGAATTTTCCTTTTTTTTTTTGGAAACACCAAAAAAATCCCGACAAGAATACCACCAAATTAACTAAGAGCCCATCCTTTTTAAGGAAAAAATATAATAACGAACAAACAATAAGGATAAAAATCTGAACCCAACCGACCGGAAAGCCAGGGAAGCCGCGTACGCCATTGAATCCCTGTAAATATAAAATATGCTAAAAGCCGCCAATATTGGTAATATTTGGTAATTTTTTTAAATATAGTTAATAAGTTTGAGAGCATATTTGAGATTAGCATGGGATTATGGGATGAATCCACATTTTGTAAGTAGACCGCACTCATACATCACATCAATCTTCCTAGTAAAATCACGTAATACGTTAACCAAACTGTACGTGAAGAAAGGTAAACAAAACAACAGAATGACAAACTCTGCAGCCGAATCCATATGTTACTTACAGGAAAGCCGTTTTTTCCCGGTGGACCAAGCGGACCCTAAAAAAAAAAGAAAAAAGAAAAGAAGACGAATGATTATACGGTCAAAAGCCCGCAAAAGTTGGACTCTATTTTTTTTTTGCTTGTCTCTTTTTCTTGTCCTGATGGTAAAAGCACCGAAAAACGGTTGTGTTTATGCAAGACAGTTTTGTTATTTCTATTTGACACGTGTAAAAGCACATAACCTAACAAAAAATACAGCTGCAGAAACATTCCCGGCTATTTTCTCCGCTAATCTGAAGCTCCTCTCTCAAAACTACCCCAAATGTCCAGAACTCTCTATTTAAAACAAGAAAAAATATTATGAAAAAAAAGAGGACATATTTCCTAATCAATTTCAATGGCTTCTTTGCATGTCGATTACCATAACTACTTAGTTACGGTCACTGAACCGTGCACTAACTTCCTGTCCTACAATTACACTTCCAGGAAAATCTGTCTCCTAGACCAGCTTTGCACGTCCTATCCTTCAAATTTAAAAATAAAAAAATAAAAAAAATGAAAAAAATATTAAAAAAAAGCGATACGGGAAAGGCTTTTTCCCACCTCAGCTCACTCTCTCTCTCGATCTAGCACGGGAACCAACGTGTTAACTTCAAATTCGGATAGGGAACCTTTTCCCAAACCTAATAAGATTATCTTAGTACAGTTAACGCTCAATATAGATGGTAGAGTTGTGGTGATCATTGCAGATTATAGATAATACTTACCAAAGGACCAGCGTCTCCAATCTCTCCTTTCTGGCCTCTTTTGCCTCTCTTTCCAGGCGGCCCAGCAGGACCTGCAAACACAAAAGAAAAGAGAAAGAAAACGTTAGTGAGCATAAAACATCTGCAATAGCCCAATAATACATCTTAAAGTCGTGTAAGTTCGTTAAAAGGGTGTAAATTACACTGGCTTTGATTCTTTTGACTGTCAGCTTTGAAAGTGTAATTCGATTGGGTGGGATGCCGAACATCACTGAGAAAAGCCGCATCCACATCGTCAGAGAGATATTATAGGCTCGGTGAGTTCCTCTAATCTTCATTTGCATACACCATCGAGCAAAAGACCTTATCGCACATATATACAGCACAAAGAGACAGATGGCAAACCTCATTTACGCCTTTCTTTGCCCTTGCTCGACGCATTGAGACATGAGCTTAAAGAGCTTAAAGTCAAATTTAAGTCTTTGTAGAGACTTAAATCTACCGTAAGGTTTGGAAAGCTATGCATGTCTAATAAACTACTCAAACGAAAATGTTCAAACGGAAAGTCTGGATAAAAGGACTTTTTTTTTAATTTCTTTTCTTTTTTATGTCTAATATAAAATCTGGCGTTGCTCCATGAAAATGAACCATATGGGAAGATAATCTCACAATCATTGCAATAGACAGCTTCAAAGGTATTAGATTCTGTAAACACCTGGGTATAGTTATGTATAGTTGTACATAAGTGTTACATGGATGAAAAAGGGGAAAAGAAGACGCCAGAATCTTAAGCCGTATCTAATTCAACACTCTGTTATATACTGTATACTCGAAACCGGAACCCATTGCATGCAGCTTAATTCACAGAGCTTTGCGCTTGCACGTAATACGATACAACCTCTGACACCACTAACTATAAACTTTCAAACAGCTTCGCAGCAAAGACGGAAGTAAAGCTAGCTAGCTTAGCTATTGCGTATCAAATGACGTCAGGGGAAAAAGAGCCCCTAATTTTTGGCTCAATACTCAATACCTGCTGATCACTGAGCCGTTAAACGCACCTTAAATCCTCAATACATCCTATATATTATCCCAAACCCTTTCGAACAGCTGTTCGATCGTGTATTCACATGCCGTGCACCTATTTACAGCTCTGAGAAGCATTCTCTGCAAGTATTCTCTTAATGGCATCCTAAAAATATAAAAGCGTTTTATTTTCTATTTACTAGAGCTTTTTGTTGCGTTCCTTGCGAATTAAACCCCCTAAGTTGTGTTGAAATCACAAATAACAATGACTATATACCATCCCAAACTGTGCGTCGTTTACTGTTTAAGCATGGAAGTTAAACCGTAACCATGGTAACAAGCGCCATAAGCTAACGCAATGACGTCATCACCCACAGTTTGCAGCAATTCATTCAGAAGAAAAATAAAGAAAATTTAGAAAATATTTCAGAAAAATATAGCTAAGTTCATCGTTCTCAGTATAACCAAAACTACAGGAATTCCTTACGTTACGTACGGTTTTTAAAAATTTAAACTGTATCAGAAAAGCTGTTTACTGTTTAAGCCTGAAAGTTAAACGGTAACCACGGTAACAAGAGCCGTAAGCTACGCAATGACTCCACCCATAGTTTGCAAGTCAATATCTCATTCAGAAGAAAAATTTAGACAATTTAGAAAATATTTCAGAAAAATACAGAAAATGTAGAAATGTTTTTCAAAAATATATAAAATTTAGAAAATATTTAAGAAAATTATAGCTAAGTTTATCGTTCTTAGGATAATCTAAACCACACGAATTCCTTACGTTACTTACGGTTTAAAAAAATTAAATTTATGAAGAAAAGCTGTGAAGTGTGACGCATCATTTCCTTATTTGCCGTAAATTCTGATTAGCATTAGGGCACGAAACAAGGTAATGTAAGAATGAAATTTACGACCCGTTTTTTAAAAACTGCGTTAAAGGGCTTGGCATGCAACTATGCTAATGTCACTCGCTCTGGTAATTATCTAGAGTTGTTAGGAAAATGTGCTTCTGTTGAGAATTGCACAAGAGCAGGAGCAATAAGGAAAAGCATTTTTGAAGATAACCATCAGGACATCCCAAGTCCTTACGGTGGTCTTCTTTTTCCTGGGTGCACCTGATAGGGGAGAAAAAAACTTGTCCGGAGTCAACAATCAAGCCAACAGGGGGATTTAACGTTAATTTCTTTTTCTTTCTGTCGGCTTTCAGTGCTTGTTAATGGTTCACGGCGTGTCATTGAAGCAGCGTGACGATATCCATTTACCTGTGAATGTTACCTATCCCTTGTCTTTTTTTAACCCTTGTGTAAAGACCCTAAAAAAATTAACAGGAACATTTCTTCTCACGTTGATAGCATACTTCCTTTATGCCCCAATTCCCGCTAGCGAGGCAAAAAAGCGTCTTTTGCGGCGTTATAAAAAGGCGGCAAAACAGAAAAGAAGACCCTAATTTTATTTCAACTTGGGTTATTGTATGCTAATCTCAAGCACCATAGAATACGATCCACATACGAAACCGCCGCATCGTGCGGCTGATTAAAGCGCAAGCCTATATCTATATACTCTGGTTCGTTGGACTAGTGCCCAAATATGGCCGGAATTCCGGGCCGGCTGTCAGCGCGAGTCACGCGCGAATTCTAGCGTTGAGGCAGTAAAACGTTCGCAACTTTCGCGTAGCAGTGGTCGCTTCGCATTGCAAACTCACCTCCATCATGGAGCCTAACGAGCTGAAGCTGAACCGTACTCCTTAAAAGCGACTGCAATAACTCGTACGCCCCTTTGCGAATGCATATAAAATATATAAAACAAAGCCTTAACTCAAGCTTGCTCAAGCCACGATCCCTGATAACAGTTTATACCTTTCATTCAGAAAAATAAGACGCCGTATCTCAAAGAATCCATTATGGACTATATCGGTAATTTGTCACGGCATGTGTGGCCAACACAGGGAACCTCCAACATTTTTTTATTATTATTTATTATTGTATTCTTTATCGGCAGGGGAACTTTTATAGTCAAGTCATGGAGCCACAATTCAATGCCTCTCCCTCTGTAACAAGGAGCCAAGTTGTAAGTCAGCGGAAGTGGACCTGATTTCCACATCGGCATGGCGATTAGTACGCTTGTCAAAATTTCCCATTGTGAAACGTCCGAAGAAAAAAATTACATCGCGAGAAAGTTTACGCCACGCTGCTCAGATCTCGAGAAATATGAGGGCGCCAAACCTGGGACGAAAAACCTGGCGTAAAACAATGTTACGATCCCATGGTCTTGCGTGATACGATAACGAAGGCCCGCAGCTCATAACTTTTCCAGGGGTTCCTTGGCTCATTATTTAGCCAAGTGATTATTCAAAAACTCTTGGGAAAATTAACATTAAAATACTACGAAAGCCAGAAAAAAAAAATCAAATTAATATTAAAACTGCTACGAAAGCCTAAAAAATCTGAGTTTTTTTTAGTGGAAGTGGAACAGACCAACTATGAGCTCGAATCCAAAAATTAATATTAAATCTCCCGTATACCTTAGCTTATTGACGGGAAAAAGTCAAAGATGGCGCTGATGTTTGTTATTGTTTTGCCAACTCGTTATACGGAAAAGAATGACAAATGGGTGTCATTTTTGGACCAAGTTTTTGGACCAAGTACAAGTTTTAACGATTAATCGTTAACCTAACCCAACCTTATTCATTTCCAATCCAACATTTCCAATTTTCAACTCGAATGCAACTTTGCTGTCAAAGAATTTGTTCATACATCTATTCTCCAAATTTCTCAAGAATTTTTTCTCCAAAAGTTGTTCGGAAACCATGCTAACCGCCTATACTAAGGTATGAATTTTTTTTTTGTGGGGGGGGGGGGGGGGGGAATTGGAACAGACCAAATATGAGCTCGAATCCAAGGGATTTGTGGTGTGTGCCTTGGCAAGGAACGTTCTCGACTAGAAAGCTTCCGCGGCGGGTGCGAAGAGGGAACGTTCTGTCATGTCCGTGGCTTTAATAGCTCATTAAGGCCCGCAATTAGCTCCACCAAATAACCCTAGGTTGTCTGCCTAACCCAAACTCTATCTTTTAACGACTTTGCACCGCTTTGCACGACGTTCTTGCCACTTCAACGCTTGCTTCAACGCACGACGCCTCCCCAAAATTTCCCCCTTTGACTTATTTTTTTCTCTCTTAATAAGGTGAAGAAAAAGAAAAAAATCATATTAAGACCTTGAGCCATCTTTCTCACTTCCTCCCCTCTCACTCTCGTTCTGAGGCTCTATTTGGCATCCTAGACCAGCGGAGTCATTTTTGGGCCTATTACCGAAGTTTTCCCCCCAAACTTTTATCGTTGGGAGCACAGCTGGAATGGCAAGAACTTCTTCGTTTATTTGTACAATGGTCAGAAACTCAGAAACTCGGGAACTGGACATGTGCTCTGCTTTTCCAGCAATAGGCACAGCAGCTGTTCGCCAGAAAGGGCACAAATACGTTCCGACACGCCGGAATCGAATTCCGAAACTGAACTGAGTTAACGCAAAAACTGCGAGGTCGTCGAGTACAGTTCTTCCTTAAATCTAAGTTATAATAAAAACGTTCTAACGTTATTGGCAATTCTAGCGAAGACGTTATTATCTTCCCCCACGTGCCCAAAAAAGTTTTTTCTTTTTTCGGAAAGTATTTTTTTTTTTAAATTAGCTTCTTGGTTGCTCACACGTTCCGACTTTTTTGCTCAGAATAACGAATCGCAGCAAACCCATTTTTCGGCCGGTTACAAAACACGAAAAGGGCGGACTCGTGCGTAATAGCTTACGTTAAAAAAGCAAAAAAAAAAAATGCCAGATCTCTTTTTAGCACCTGGACATGGCAGCTCATTTACATCCCCACACTCCTGGAAACAATTTAAAGCGAAATAAAATAAAAGCTAAAAATAAATAGCGAGATTTTTCTAACTCATCTCGAAGTAAATCGTGAGTAGTATGTCTGTGTTTGAAGGAAGCTTGTCGAGCAAGAGCTTTCCTGGGGTGCTAAAAGAGCTTCTTTGCCATTGTTTACTTGTATTTGAGCCAGTGTAAGATAGCTGAAGCGCAGCTATTTACACGTGAGTCGTTCCTATTTCAAACACCCCATCTAGATAAAAGACTTCCTTCAACTTGAAGCACCCGCGTAAACACTCTTTACAACAAACAACAAAGAAAACTAGTGAAAAGTAGAACTAGAACAAAAAATGCTCCTGACAAAGTATCCCTGTAAGTTTATTTTCTTTTTTTTAAATAAAATAAAAATAATCTTAGCAACGGATGCCGTAAAACGACGCAAAAAGCTTTCCTAAGTAAATCCCGAAAGTAACAATTTTGAAACTTCAACTCTTAAAACTAAGATGGACAAGCAGCAGCTGCGTACGCGTCGCCAAACCAATTAGGCCCACCGCAAAGCATCGCAGAGCAAAAGAAATCCCCCAAGTCTCTCCCTCCTCCAAATTGTCACGATTCAGTTGCAAAAAAATCCGTAAAAAATTGTAAAGCAATAGGGGAAATAAAAGTAAAATGTATAAATAACTGGCGAGGGCCAGAGCAAATATTTTCGCTAAATTAAAATAAAGCCCATATTTATCACCAGACGACGTTCGAACGTTAGCAGCACAGCGGTGGAGCAATAATCAAGTGGTTGAAAAGGAGAAGGCTAACTATACGTCAAGCCAGAGAATGAATGGTCTTCTTCGTGTAGCATTTTCTCTAATAAAATACGACAGGATGCAACAGCCTACTTGTTTGGTTTTTCTTCATCAGGGGCCCACACAGAATGTGCCATGACCAATCTCATTTGCATGTTTACTATGGGTAGAGGTTCGGATTTTTTTTTATTTTTTATTTTTTTAAAGGATGGCAAGGGGGCAAAACTTATACACGGATGACTAGTATCGAAAGATTCATTGGATTGAAAGCCTGCGGCCCCGACCACACACACACAAGTAGTGCTATTTTATTTAAACAGGAAGGTACACCCTAAAAAGAAGCCTTAAGGTCTTTAAAACCTTCGTCCTAGCGCTTATACGAGCAGTTTTGACAAACGATGCTAGAACTTCATTATCTTCCGCATAAAGATTATGCGGAGAACGTAATAACGCCTGCTCAGTGCCCACATTTCAGTTTTCCTTGGGCAAGAGCGGGTTGATCACTTAGTTTGCGGTTTGCCTTTCACACGCCAAGTGAATTCCCATAAGGAAAGAGAAGAAGCGTGCAAAAAATTTCACCCCGCCTTTTTCAATCATTCGGTCCGTTAAGTCAAAAGGATTTCTTGAGAATGGACGAGAGTGGGAAAAGCGAAGATTCGACAGATAACATATTGGAGGGGCTACTAGGGGAAACCTTAAATACATATGCAACAGCTAACAAGTTTCCGACAAGATTGTGTTATAGATAAACACCACTTCTTTCCTCTCTCACGTAGAAACCGATACCGGCAAACGCAAGACAAATGACTTACTCGATGAAAGGGGAATACATTCCTATGGGACTAACTTTAGTTTCTCTCTGCGAACTAAAAATGACTCGGAAAACCAAAATTTGGAAAAATAAAAAACTAAATTAGGAAAACCAACAAAATTTACGGAAAGTAATTTTTTAAAAAATAGAAAAAAACTAGAGAATGTAAAAAACAGGAAATAAAAGACAAAATTGGAAAAAAATACAAAATAAAAATGATAAAAAATTAAATTAAAATAAGAAATGAAATTAGCTCTCAATATGGACTTATTACAAAGGGAATACATTCCTATGCGACTAACTTTAGTTTCTCTCTGCAAACTAAAAATAACTCGGAAAATAAAAATTTGGAAAAATAAAATACTAAAATTAGGAAAACAAAAAGCAAAATACAAAAAATTGTTTGTTAAAAAATAGAAAAAATAGAGAAGATAAAAAAAAGAACCCCGTTTAAAAAAATACGTTTTAAGAACAAACTTCGGCAACAGGCTTATGCCTATATGCCAATAAAATTTTTAAAAATAGAAAAAAATACAAATAAAAGTTAGAAAAAATAAATTAAAAAAATTAAAATAAGAAAAGACATTAGCTCTCAATATAGACTTATAACACACATTATCATGGATTTCTATATAGCTTACAATGATTGCTTTGCGTTTTAAATTTAATACGATTATTTAAAAAATTTAATTATATTTTTTTACAAAAGTATATAAATGCATGGCCACATTGTATATTAATACTAATTATAATGTATGATTTTACATTGCGTATTTACTTTATTATATGACTTGTGATTCAAGTAGCAAATTCCTGCTTCTGCGCGTATTCCACAAGTGAGTAATAAAGATGGTCTGTCCACTCGTTCTTGACCTTTCGACCTATCCATTTCACCCAAACAGGATGCTAATGTACCACCAAACCAAATCCGACTATAATTATAATACACGGAACGCAACAAGACCCCCAATCGGCAACGCGACACAAGAACGACTCCGTGTACCCGACACAAGGACGCCGGGCCTGACGCAAGGACGATGGGCCCCGACAGAAGGACGACCGGTCCATAATCTTGCAAGGGACCAATATAATTTCGAGTTTAAATTTATCTGCTCATTGGTTAGGTTAAGGAAGGTACTGTCACAATTTTAGGTTAGGTTAGGTAAGGTAGGTTAGGCGTCCTTCTGTCGGGGTCCGAAGTCCTTGTGACGTATCTTTTTTAATACCGCTTAAGCACTTTCTACTCTCTTTGGCGCTTAACCAATGAGCAGAGACTTTTTAAACTTTAAATTGTATTTATCCCTTAAAAAATTACGGACTTGGCGTCCTTGTGTCGGGTACACGGAGTCCCTACTTCCAATCTCTTTTTTTCCGCTCTTTTGAATTTCAAACACTTTCGCAATATGTAAACTAGGACGAATCCATTATCAGATCTCAGCTTTGCGAAAAACCGGACGGTCATTAAAATAAAAAAATAAAAAAAATAAAATAAAAAAAGTGAATGACAAGACCTTTGTTCAAGTATTAACACGTCTACTTTTCACGCTACAAAGGAATCCCATTTAATTCAAACCAGTCAAAAGTGTTCTATTCCGCCAGCTGCATTCATAATTCACCTGAGCCAAAAAAATGTCTTCATTGCGCAGAAGGGCGTCCCCGAGCGGTAGGACAGAAACGTCAAGAGTCCGCACATATAAAGGGTCTTTTCCATGATAATAGTAATCACCATAAACTTCAGACGTAAGCTATAACATTCCCTTGCTCCTTGGCGGCTGCCTATACATCCGCCTTTAGATTTTTGTATTTATTTTTTTAAATCCTATATATTTTGTTTTATTATTCTCTAAAGAACCCCCTACCAAGTCCCAGAAACTGCATATTTACAGTGCTAGATATGGTGCCAAATGACACAATAGACGTGGTGGGACGTCCAACTGAGCGCTAGTGACGAGAACTTTTTCGGATTGGATGAAATATCTTCTTCCCAGAAATTTCAGGTACAACTTTTACCATATCCTTATTGTCTCCCAATATTCGATATCCGATGCCGCCTCCCGACAATACCGTTGTGTTATACGAAAGTATGAATAAATGTAGAAATACGAATAACAGCCAAAACACAATTGGCTTCTCAATCCACTTCTCATACGAGACTGCCAGATTAATCAAACACGAAACCCGTCACAGACAGGGGGGGTAAGTCTGAACCATCCGAACAATACAAGTCTGTTCTGTGGCAAAACTTGCGTCACGATTTGAGGTTTCAATACCGATCCTTGCAGCAGATACATCGACATAGTAATCCCAGCAAATCTTCGGATCCAGGGCTCCAAATCCCTCCAAAAGGCCGACTTTTCGTCTGGAAAGAGTCTTGGGACCTTTTTCATTTATAATCCCGAAATCCTAAAGGTTCTAATAATACAAGCCGCTCAGGATTCATGATGGCGGTTTGTTTATCCGCTGCGGTACACAAAAGAGACCGTGGTGCGTCTCCCGCAGTGTCTGCCCAAGCCATTAACAGTTTCTGCAGCAATTCCGCGCCGCGTAGTGCGTAGATAACCCATTCCATGTCAAGCACATGACTCTATGATCGCTGTCTTTACTAATACGATGCCGACGTTTTTTCTCGCTCCTTCGGGCGAATTGTGGGATGTTAAAATTGTGAGACGCAACTTAGAAGAAGCCAAAAATGGTTTTTCAATTATTATTACTTTTTATTTTGTAACTTCTTTCGGAAATGCAAATCGCAGGACATTCTTGGAAGAGCTTGGAAGTTTTTGCATCCAAAAAGTCCGAAAAAGAAAAGGCAAAAGAAAAACCCCAATGTTATGGTAGAATTTCCTCCAGTGACCACAGTTTCGGGGGTCAAGGAGGCTTTTTCGGACTACAGGTATAAATTGTGGCCCATTAAGAACAACTATTACCTGGTCATTGAAACTTGAAAGTAATTTATCCCAGTCTTTTCGGTTTTACCAATCCGCGGGGCGTCCCACCAAATGAGACAGAGAGCACAGCAGGGTATCAACAACCCCAAAGTATTACCCCCCCCCCCTTTTTTTTCGACTTCAATAACATTAGACTTTTAGCCTGCTTTCAGCTTACGACATGTGTCTTCCTTTGACTTGTGTCTTCCTTTCTTTTCTCCTCAAAGAAAACCCCCGGCGATACAAGTGATCTGAACCTTAAAGGGTTGATAGCANCCCCCCCCCCCCCCACTTGAACGAGCAAATAATAATTGCATTTCTGAGGGTAATCCTAGCATTTCAAATTGGCGTAGCGTAGCAGGAGCTTCAAGAGGGATCGCGCAGGCGGTGTAATGACCAAAATGGGATGAAAAACGTGTCATAGGCTGGGCCTTGGGATGCCTTTCGATTTATACGACTATTAAGCGACTCACTATGGGGCACTCGCGGATAAATCTTTTTTATCTTTACTCCGATGCAAGTTATGAGAGGGTCAGACGGTGCAACACGAGACTTTCTGAGCTTAATACCACAAAGCAAGCCAAAGTCCCCGGTATCTCCATAAGCTTTATTTACTTTCCTTTTGGGCCGAAAAAAAGGTTAAATTTCGATTTGGTTTCAATAGAACCATACTAGGCTGGGCAGACAAGTCGTGGCGAGGAAAAGATCACTACCTTTGATTGGCAAAAGGCTCTCTAAAGCTTGCTCTAAAGTGTGTGAAACCAGACTTTCTGGATGACTGACCTGACACTGAAAGAAATGGAAAATTCTCAATGAAAAATAGGCCCAAAAGAGGCTGAGAAAGCGTGGAAAATGCAATCTGGACTGGAGATCCAACATCCAGATCCATTAACGACTTCAAACAACCACGCACTGTTGTCTTTGGACTCTATTAATTGTTTCATCGATAAGAATGAAAAATGATAGACCCAACTTCCTGACGCAAAATAATTCTTCGATAATTAACTATACGAATTATTAATGGTGGAGGAAATAAAAAAACGAAAAAAACGAGATAACAGTCAACTATTCGCCCCTTTTAGTTTCTCTTACAGTTTCTGAAACCGCAGTGCATGAATAAAAGGGGGGCTAAGATCTCATCCTACTGAAACTTTGGTTAAAAACACGCCAAACCACACGCTAAAGGCCATACAAGGCGTTTTTTAGGCTCTCGTCAACTTGCCCCCTATTATACAAGACCTAATGCCATCGACCCAAATTCATTTGCGAACTACAAGACAGAACCACATTATCAACCTTAATCAGACTCTGAACCACGCATTTCCCCACTAACACATATACCTTCACCGCATAAAGAAAACAAATGACACAACTCCATTTAATCCCACAATCCATTTTAACCGACCCAAGAGTTTACCCAGCAGTCAAGACTTTTACATTCTCAGCCCCAAAAACCACAACTCCAGCTTCCTTAATACTAATTACAATTATACTCTATGTTCACCCAAACACAATTAACTCAACCGTGAATACGCATGTTGAAATTAATGCTGTATATGATTGAGTGAACCAACGGTGCTTGAGTAAATGAATACTAATCCTATAATAATGTAACTAATGCAAGTGCGAAGATTGAATACTGTACGGATGAAATAAAATGCGATTTGAAAATTTTTGAAATTTTGAAAAACTTGAAATTTTAAATGTTTGACATTTTGAATTATTGAAAACCTTTTGAAATTTTAAATGTTTGACATTTTGAATTTTTGAATATTGAAAAGAAAAGGACGGGAACGAGCGAGGTTCACACCGAAATCGAAAAAAAATAAAGCATGGTTCAGAAACCACGCTAAAGGCCATACAAGGCGTTTTTTCAGGCTCTCCCCGAAAGCGAAAAAAGCTCTAAAAGTTGCAATTAAGTTTGAGGACGAAAACACCCCATGCTCAATTATGATTCAATCGCAGCTTATTTTTCATACTGACAGAGTTTATGGTTTTGTCTCATGCCTGGCAAAAGGGCAAAACAACCAAATGGGCGCGATTCTAATCTGATCGGGCCCAAAAAAGTATTTCTAGCGCGATTGTTGTGTGCGGTTAGGGTTACGGAACAATTGAGCCATAAATCTACGCGACCAATTTTGGTCCGACATAAAAATGATCCCACCATTTTTTTATTTTTTTTTCTCCAAAAATATTAGTCCGTCTCTTTTTTTTTTTACTAGATATCTTTTTCTTCCCCCAGCGAAAAAAGCATATACCCCATAAGTTCATGGCCCACCCAGCTTATAACCCATTGCTGATTTACAACTTCATTAATTTGGACAGAAACCTTTCCCACCTCCCCAAAACCGCAAAAGGCAAGCAAAAGGTCACAACGAAACGCACTAAACCTCACCAACAAGCTGAGAACGAAATCCAGAGAATTTTCTTTGGTTTTGGTTATACACCGGAAGACAAAATTCATAAAGTACAAGACAATAGCGACATCATTTGACAAGCTAGTTCTAAGCTGCGAAAGACAAGTCGGTACCCTTGTAAGGGATTTGAAGAACTGGGAGTAAAGAAAGAAATAGCACGGTCGGGTATTTTAAGGATTCCCCCCCCCCCATTTTTAGCCTGAATTGACGGTTAACCCTGGCTAATTACGGCCCAGGAAGGTTGTAAATTCCGCTCAGGGTTAGTCATCAGAGCCTATTTGAGCCTCCTACCTCGTACTGGCAAAAAAGCCTCGAGTTTCAGAGGGAACTACTACCAACAATTACGAAGTCTAAAGTTCCCCTTTATTAGCCCCCAACTTGCTTGCTAATACACTGCATTTTTCTTGTCGAACCAAACTTGTGAACCAAACTCCCTTCCCTGGATGAGTTAATACTTAATACTCAGGGTTTGGGAGGGTGTATGTAACCACACTGTAAACCCCCCCTAGCTTGCAGAATAATCCGAGCTCTTAGGAACAATTCAAAGTCCCGCTAGCAGCTGCAATCTTGAGACAAATGGAGACGTATATTCCTGCCGAATTCCAATGTCATCAATACAAGAATCTCGGGCACACATCTTGTTTCCGCGACTTCCATTACCAGACTCGGGTGTGATGGATGACTCTTATTCAAATTTTCAAATTTCGCCCCTTTATCCCGAACCCCAAGCGTCTAAAAAGCCCTCTAGAGGCCCTTTCGAACCTGCACCAACCACACCAGCCGACCTCACCTAAGCTCCGCCCCCGCGCAACGGGTTGCAAAGCAACAACAACGAACGTTTCGCAATGGCCGCTGAAGATGCAGTTGAAGATGAAGACGTTTTTGTTTTGTGTATGAAGATGTTTCTTGCTCACTCATCGCTGTCTCTCTGTTGAGCATGTATATGTAAGTTTGCATCTTGTACGCGAGACATGGAGCCGCGGTCTTGTAAGCTCCCACGTGACTATCAGTTTTCTATGCAAATGCACCGGGTTGGCTGGAGGAGCACCTGAACCGGTGTGTGTAAGCATGTTGGTGCTGCACCCCAGTTTTTAAACCCAGCTAAGGATCTGATGGATGGTTTCAAGCTTCAGCTATACATGGGGGTCTATATATATGTATGCTCCTCAAGATGGAGACCAAGTCGCCCGAACCACCGAACTCGTGGCCAGAGCACTGAAATACAGATTTCTTTTCAGGAAAAAAAGAGACCGAGAGACTTTGACTCCTATTCCTACCTGGGAACGGTTAAGACGACCCCCCGAGGAGCATCCAGCATTCAAGCATTCAAGATTGACTTGTTGGGAAGGTTTATGAGCCAAGTATCACAAGAAAGAGCCTGAGAGAGCGAGAGGAAGAAAAACTGCGCGGAATTTCAAATGAATTGCAAATGAAAATAAGGTCCATTGCCACAATAAACCTTTGACTAAAGTCTGAATCATGCAATACGCAAATCTTTGGCTGGCCATACAATGCTACATACGAATTTATAGCAAATCCCTGAGTCATTATTGTTTTGTCTGCACGGGATGCTTTAGTGTACATAACTCGCCATTTTGATAGCGAGGACCAACCTGGATGCATTGCACAAATCTCAAGAGCTGAAGGCTAGGGCGCGGTTTTATGTTATACGTATCGACATTCAAGCTAAAGTCCGCAGGTAGAACTCTTCCACAATCCCCAGAGGAAGAAAAGAAGGTCTAAAAAAGGAATAGTTGGTGGCAGCTACTGAATCTGACGAGAAAATGGAAAAAACGGTTCAGTTCGCCAACATGAATATGCAACCTGTTTTTCTCGCCTCTTGCTGCTTTAATAACGACTTGACTTTGAGTTTCTAAACATTTCTCACCCTTTTAATATTCAACTTTAGGAAGAGAACGAAAGAAAAAGGAAGCATAACTTCTTCCTCAGTCGAGACATTCCGTCGAAACGAAATCCAAGTCATCTGACACCGCCGAGAGTTAAAAAGTAAAAATGAAAAAAAAAAAAAAATTTGGACCTAAGAGTAAATGCTTTTTTTACAGCATCATTTCCATAGGCTTTAGGGGTGGTTTGTGGCAAAGTTTTCGCCCTCAGCCAAAACCACGCTAAGTTATTTCATAACTATTTTCCACGTTAGAAGATTTACACCGGTACGTAAGCGCAAAGGTATCAGCTAACATGCAAATCACTGGTTGCAGACAGACTCAAAGGCTTCCCGCCTTTCTAATGAGTGCCCTCATTACGTACTCACACGCTGCATTGCTCCTTGGCCACTAGATTATACCTGTAACCTGTAACAAAGTTGAGTTTTCGGTGCTAGTGGCTTTTAACGAATCACAAAAGGGGAGAAACAATTCGTCACGGTCACGCAGCCAACTTTTAACGCTAATTGACAAAATCCCTGTCTTGCTTTCTTGAACTCCTGATTCCTTCCTAAACATCCAATCGATCAAGTGTTCCTCAAAAAACAAAAAAATAAATAAAAAAATGCGATCAGCACGTCGACATGTCAAGACAAGCTTTTCACTTCAGCTACAAGTTTTCATTCTGTCAGATTACTTCGAGTATTGTCGAGTTTTTCGGACAGCAAAAGCACTGTAACAAGCTTTCAGGTACTTTTGTGTTTGCCTTCCATTTTTATATATTTTTTATATTTATTAATTTATTTGTTTGTTTTCTTTTTACGTCAAGCAGGGGATTTACGTCTAGGAAATCCAGAAATCCGTCTCGGACATTCCATTCCGACTCCTGCTGATGTCAAGGCAACCTGTTGAAGACAAAGATCACCTTGGAAACCTCATCTTCTCGTCTCGTGAGTATTTGAGCGAAAAGTGTGCTTCGGACAGAAGCTAAAAATGTTTTCCCTTTTCCTTAGCTCTCTCCGCTCATTTACAGTAGTTGTTTACGCAGAGTCTGCACGTCCCAGCGCCGACTATATACCTATATGCTCATCTATACTCTATACACACACGTACTAACATACTTTCGTGTATTTCGTGTACTTCCCAGGCCTGAAAGAAGAAAACTACCCAAGAACACGCCCGCGGGGCACAACTTGGAGGGAGATTTTCTGTCTATGACAAGCCCAGCAGCCCAGTCTCGTCTACCTTTTCACGTGCTCTCCAGCCTCCTTAAAAGGTCCCACTGCGGCTTTGAGAAACCGAAAAGTTATAAAAAAAAAAAAATCCCTTTTCGGTCTTTGGCTCTTAAAGAATGGGTTTTTGAATAAGCGCGTGATTGCCGGAACGAGCTCCCTCGTTTCTTTTTCATTCTTTTTTTTTATTTTATTTTTCCCCCTTCCAGAGTTAACAATCAAACGTTTGTAAAAGCGTATAATGCGGCATTGAGGTGTGTAGGTAATGCATTATAGGGGGAGAAAAGGGACTTGTATTGTTGGCGGGCAAACAAACGTGACATTCTCGAGAGATCTTGAGCCGGGATAAAACTTTTCGCATGTCGTGTCGTGTGCATGTGCTCACCTTCGAAATAAGAGGGGACCCGAAAGCCAATGATGAATAGCTCTCGATGACAAGGTCTTGTTACTAATCTATGTAATCTATCTCTTCCCAAGACCGACTTTGGACTTTTTTTTTTAACACATAAGGATCGACAGATCTTGATCGGCCTCTTTTCACGGTTAGGCTGTCATATTTGTGTCCATGTCCACGTCATTTTGACAGAAAATTTCCCAACCAGTTTTTAAATTTCCCCCAAATATTTTTTGGAAATTTTCTTTCTCATTTCCCTGGTCAAGAAACGCCATAGGAAAGGTCATTAAGCCAAATAGCCTAATATATGCACATAAGGCTGGTCTCACATTCAATTTGTTGGCCATCAAATATGCTAATGAGACGAAAAATATGAAAAACCACCCTTCTTTTCAACGTCCCGGCACTTTAATGACACCCAAGATCCGGGAATGCAACAAACAACCCTCCCCTAACACTGAAGTCGAAGGTAAAAAAGGCGAAAGTAATAATAAAAATAATAACATTAAATAAAAAATTTATATTTCTGCCCCTCAACACTGGAGTCGAAGGAAAGAGGTGAAGAGAATAACAAAAATAATAATATTAAATAAAAAAATGGAAATTTCTGCCTCTCTTTCTTCACATAGGTGAGTGAATCGTGTGAAGCATGAAATACAAAATTTAGGTTATTTAAGTATATATAAAAAATGTATAAGAATAAGAATGCAAAACACCCCGTCAAGCTTATTAAACATGATAGTCTCGAGAGATCCATCTTTTAAATCACAGAAATGAAAAAATAAATAAAAGAAAAATTAAGAATTATGTTCAAGAAGCTTTGGCTGGAGGGCAAAGTTTGGGGGTTTAAAAGACTCAAACTCGCCCCCCCCCCCCAACTCTAAATGACTGTAATTTGCATTTGCATAATAGCATGTCGGTCACAGGTGCAAAGAAGGGCGAGCAAAACGCAAACGCACAGTACCTACAACGGCATTGCACACAGGTTTTCAACTTGTGTAAACTATCGCTGGCTAATCAGTAGTCAATATTTGTTCGAGGGAAGTCTCCACAACCCACAGCCCAAAAGCCTTTTGTTGTAGTACTGTTAGAGTACTTTTAAGCGAAACCTCAATAGTTTTGGGGGGTTTGTGGTGCCATATACACGTCCGCCAACAGGTAACACGACTATTGTGGGGCCCAGGTAGTTTACTTGATTTTCAGCTCAAGCTAAATACCCGTCTCGTTAAGCTCCAGGATGAGCTTGATGGACAGTTTGACACAGCACGGCTGTATCTCCCTTCGTCCATTGACACAATTTGTCTTTTTCTGCTTTTTCAACCTTCTCAACCTTCTTAAACCTGCTTAAACCTTGTTCACCGACCCTGCTTGGCAGCGAGACGTCTCCTCCGCCGAAGGAATCCGTAGACGGAATCCGTAGAAGAGGATTCAGCTACTAGCCTACAGCATTTACCTTTTTTTTTTAAATATAGAAGGTTTAGCCAAGCTCTCGGTGCGGCTCATTTGTCAGCCAAGCTCAAAGCTAAAACTAAAAAAGCATTTAACCTGTCTTAAACGACCGCGGCACGATCACTAACGGTTGGCTTGCCCTAAGAGCCAAACGACGCAGACCAAAAAGTACCAAAGTAGCCTACTGTAGACGTTCTCAGAATAGCGTTTTTCAAATCGTAGCCTGGGGCGAAAAGTTGAAAATTTCAAAAGGGAAACAGCCCCTTTAGCATTGGCAGTCTATTAAATGCAAATGATAACAGTGTTGTTCAGTTCTCTAGGAAGCCTAAACAACGCAATTTGCCTACCCTAACCAAACAAACAAACTTAAGTTAAAAACGGAAAAGAAATTGAATTGAACTGAATTGAAATTGATTGTTTTTAAGTTGAAAATTTAAAAAGGAAACCGCCCCTTTAGCATTGGCAGTCTATTAAATGCAAATGATAACACTGTGTTGTTCAGTTCTCTTGGGAGCCTAAACAACGCAATTTGCCCCCAAACCCCGGTCACCACAAACTGCTTATTAACCAACAGCATTTGGCAGGTGAAATATGGGAAATTGGACCCAAGAGTCATGTGAAACATAAACACGATTTGCATCCCCTTCATGCCTTGGGAAGCCAAGTTGACGCAGCAAGCTATCGAGTATTTCTGCAATCACACGCAGTTCAAAGTCCCCCCAGAAAGCCCAGGGAGAAACGAGTATAATCGGTAGGGGGTTTTCCAATAATTCTTGGACCAAAGTGTCGGGGTTTCACACCTTGAGATGGGACCCCCCAATACCGCCAACAAGACTTCTGACACGGGGAGTCAGCTTTGACAGCGAACTTTTTGTCGTTGTGAAGGGACCATCATCACGGTAAAGACCTGCTCTGTCCTCCGAGACAAGGGTATAAGCAAGAATAGAAAAGAAAAGAAAGGACGAAGCTACGCAAAAACTGCGAGGCATTTGCATTGGAATGTTCTCGAAATAAAGCCACTGAACCACAGGTAACCGTTTTTTGTATTTTTGGAGTGGCTTTTTAACCTTTTAAAAGCCTTTATGGCTCCCAGCATTAGCCCGCAATTGATGTTCAAGGGAGACAAAGTTTAGATTTTTTTTTTTTTAAAGTGAAACTATGTAGGCTTTCGCCTATTGTCGTGTAAAGAGGGGTTTGTGGTGGTAAATGTGAAAGAAAAACTTTGGCCCACCAGAAAACTCAAATTTCGCGGGAGAAAAATGAAAAAAAAGAAGAGATCACGTGACATTCTGTTAAAAAAAGGGTTTTTTGTGCCCTTGGGCTCATTAGGGAAATTCATTGCGAACACCCAGGAGGGGAATGAAGGGTGGAACGCGAAGAATTTTGTTTCACGCATTGTGGGAAAAAAATATATAAAAAAGTTTCTTCTAATTTGTAAGAATTGGCTCAGTTTTTGAACGGAGTAAAACTTGGTTCAAATGCGTGTTACGAGATTCCTGCCCTTAAAAAGAGCTTCGTGTAGTGTTGTACGTATCCGTGATGAACGACGTTTGCAGCTGGTTCATGGAATCAAGTGACATTGTTCACACGCGTTTAAAGAGCAGTCAGCACCACATTCATTACACAAGTAGCGTAATCTTATCAGCTGGTCATACACCCTTTTTCCTGTCCCTCCAAAGCTTTCTTTTCCTGGACGTACCGAGTACAGTGACGTGAGAAAGAGCGGAAATATGAGCGCGAGTAGCATTTGGTTTTTCCACTCCAGATTGGACGTGCTGTACAGTCAATGAGTTAAGCAGAACTCAGGGGAAGTTTCCAGAAAGTTCTGGGGCTTCATCTCAGCGAACCTTGGAACGTTACAACAATGAAAAAGTTGGCAAGGAGAGAAAAAAAGGGGGAAAGAAAATCTGCTTTTTGTTTAAAACGTTCTGTTGCAACTGTCAGGAACTTGAGGCACCCAACAGTCCAACACTCCAAGTGCTCCAAACAGTCTCGAGAGTATAATAATGACAAAAAACCGTCATTCACTCACTTTGAAGTGTCGTTTATACAGCAACAAGAAAGCAAACTCCCCACAAGAAAAGGTCCAACAATGAAACGAAGAAAAACTGACAGCTCATGTCTGCCTACTGTAAGGACACAGCATGGACTTTGCACGTCACTATACAGACAAAATTAATAAAAATAAAATAAAAAAAATTCGATGCATCTTTCCAACAACAGAATGAAGACCTCCTGATAGCCACACGTCCAACTGCTATTCTATTCTTTTTACAAGACACGACCACCCAGAATACCTAGTTGGCGTCAAACCCTCTTCATTACCATGCGCATTCTTTTAAGCGGGGTTTGATTTATCAAACTTTTCAAGTAGACACCCAGCATAACCAAACAACCATCCCCCTAACGGCAACGCGACACAAGGATGAATCGACATAAGGACGACGCGACACAAGGACGACCCCGACATAATAACTACAACATAAAGACGACAAGAACGAACCCGACATAAAAACCCCGACACAAGGACTACGACATAAGGAAGACGACATAAGGACTACGACATCAGGAAGACGACATAAGGACTACGACATAAGGAAGACGACATAAGGACGACGGCATAAGGAAGACGACATAAGGACGACGAACCCCGACTTAAGGACTAGGTTAGGTTAGGGGTTCGTAGTTCTGAAGTCGGGTACACCGTAGTCCTTTTGTCGAGTCGTCCTTGTGTCTACGTCCCTCCGCTAACCTCCTATGCTGCTATACAACCTAACTCAGATGCGATCGAAATCCCTCCCGCACCCTAAACATTATGTGCAAGACAATAGCAGTCGAGTTTGATTAGTTTCCAAGTGAGAGTCCATTCGAGTTGTCCAGTTGGACGATAGAAGAGCAGAAGATCAGAAAGACGGGAAGGTAAGAAAAGTAACTAGGCCCAATGCCCATAACGCCTTTTGGGCAGAATGCCACGGAAGTCTTGATGAGGTGCCACGGACCCATACGTAAGACACGTAGTCTTTTATGGCGAGTTGGAATTAAGTGTTAAGAGATTCTATAAGTCAATGACGAGTGGATTAAAGCGGACCAAGTTTTTGGCCGTACATAGCTAATAACTTTGCATGCTTTGCAGGCTTTGCTGACGTTGGAAGATCAATTGATATTTTTTTTTTTACTTTTTTGAGAAAGCTTTCAAAGTTGCTTATAGGGACTTTTCGAATAGGTAGAGCAGCACAGCACAGCACGATTGCAGGGCTGCTGCGCCCGAAACCTTTTTTATCTCTAGGGGATGGGTGCGAATCTCAACTTCGAGTTAACAGATAACATATTGAAACCCGGTGAAGCCAAGTGAAAAAGTGGTTCTTCGCTTCCTGCCTCTGATCATCATTATGATCACTTCCTTCCCTATTAAGCATCTACCCAGGGGGTAAATTCTCGTAGTCGTTGGACGGACGGCGCTTCCTTTTACTCCTATAGACTCCACACACCAGCTAAGTTTTACGATCTTGGGCTATTTTTAAGTCCCAAAAAATTAAGGAGCTTTAAACCTCTTGTTTAAAATATTTTCAAAAATCGGTTAAACGTCGCAGCAAATATATACAAA
This sequence comes from Lepidurus apus apus, assembly GCA_022832285.1. Classification (NCBI taxonomy): domain Eukaryota; kingdom Metazoa; phylum Arthropoda; class Branchiopoda; order Notostraca; family Triopsidae; genus Lepidurus; species Lepidurus apus. The sequence goes on along the minus strand of JAGJRO010000029.1, from coordinate 10,087 downwards.
CGAATTTTGAATGGCTGAAACCATTCAAGGGACAAGGAAACGACCGCGTAATACAGGATGAGGATGTCTTGTTCATCAATGCCAAACACAGAAACCGTTGCAAGGACCCGGGAGAAGATCAGATGAGGGTGGAGAGGCCTGCTGCCAAGTTATAAGCTTTATTGGCAACAATAGGCGAACCGTCTAAGTGAAGAAACGAGCAGGCCTATTGAGAACCAGTCTCACAAATAAGCCTTGAAAAGCCTACAACTTTCGGTTTTGTGGCGGCATAAAAACCTCCGTCTGATCTGATATGCTGTGGAGGAAGAAAACGGGAACAGGATGCTGCCAATGAACTCAAAACCTTTTCCCCTGACATCAGCCATCAGCTTACCACACTGTCATTAAGCGCAGACCTAATTTTTTGCCTATAAACTTGGGATGAGCGTGTTCCGGAGCTCCAATCTTCAAACGCGAGAGAGGAACGAGCAAAAAGACGGACAAAAGGTCCCTCAAAGTTGTTGCTTGATAAGAAAAGGGAACCAGACTTGCTCACTTGCTCCTTTTGTGCTACACTCCTTCGACAACAATTTGGACTACTACTTCGCTCTTGATGGAGTTGGATATTCAGTATCACCTACACATCAAACGCTAGTTTAAAAAAAAAAATGAAAATACGCTCTCGTCACTTGAAGCCATCGTGGTCCACACCTTGCACTTCAAGGAGTATAGAGGAATGCGATCGTAATCAAATTTGTTGCTACTTGAAAAATTCGAGGGGAGAAATGTGTCTCGTGAGCATTTGTCAGCACACATTTGGCTGAACACCTTCAACTCGCGTGCCAGCACTTAGAGCCAGGATGAATCACAGACGAGACCCTCGCTTTTTATAGGAATATAAGACGGAAAGAAAAAAACACTAGGAAATTATGAAGAACACGGAAAGAAGATAGACGAGAAGATATGGGGGTATGAGGCAAACTATGGGTGGTCGAGCTACATCTAACTCTTGATCTCTGGGCCCACACTGAGAGGACACCATTGCAGAGAAAAAAAGGATGCAGAGTCCCACACTTAAGATCAAGATTGCGGGGGCACCATAGGTTTGCCCATAAGAAAAAAAATGTTTTATTCAAACGCCCACCAAGTTTATATACTCTAAGACTGCACTCACTTAACGAATATAACGAACAATTTTTATAAGGTCAGCCACCCATATTTTTTTTTTTTGGAGAAAAGCCTATCGTCCAACTCCTCAGTTGGTCTTCTTAAACCTTGCTTATGTAAATAATTCGGCTTCGGCATTTCTTCCCCAATTTTATTTTATTTTTTCAACTTTTTTTTTCACTAAGACGGATAAAGGCCGGCGAAAGACTATTGGATCAAGGTAAAGATCCACTCGGCATTTGCGTTTGGTTCCAAGAGAGTTCTTCGTATTGCGGAAATAAAGGTATGCAAAAAAAAAAGTTTGGGAAAATAACAAGCAGCTGGTTCAACAGATTACATTGTCAATGATTTGCGGCAGGCTTGCGGCTCTTTTTCCCTCTTCACGAAAAGGATTTTCAAGGGCCTCAGCAGATCAATACCATTTACAGGCACTGAGCTCGTTTCCGAGAGCTCCTACAATACAGACTTTCCTTTACAAAGTTACAAAGCAAGATGTCTCCTGTTCAAGCCCGAGCAATGTCGCAGCCATGAACGGACTGAATAGAAAAGTTAATGTGAGAATCCCCTATCCAAGCCCTTCGCATACTGCAGATCATCAAAATAAGCTTTAACATTCCGTAAATTACGAAAAATCATCGCCAATATGTTTATAAATTCATTTGACCTATTTTATTATTTATTATTAAATATTTACTAAAAAGTCGCCTCTCGTAATTAAATAAAATATTTGTTTAATTACGAGAAAACATCTTTAATATGTCTAAAAAGTATTTAACTTATTTTAATACAAAGTATTACGATTTTTTCGCATTTTAATACTTATTTTGATTCTGGGGTATTTTTTTAAATTTTTAAATTTACTTTTTTTTATTTTTATATTTTTTAAGCATATTTTTATAATCATTTAGTAGTTTTTCTAAAGGCTTGAAGGCCTGTTGCCAGCTTATTTATTTCTCAATTATTTACTTGACTTATTTAAAAAAAAACTTAATATCGAATTGGGAGAGGAAGGGGTCTTTTAATATCGATTTTAATTCTTGTAGTATTCATTTTTAATATTTTTAGAATTACTGTTCGTATTTTCATAATTATTTTTCGTGTTTTCATAATTATTTCTAGTATTTTCGGATATTTTTAATTTTAATTTTTACCGACGTAGGTGAACGCCTGTTGCCGGTAATTTTCGTAATTATTTCTAGTAATTTAGGTTCTGATATTTATTTTTAGCTTCTATACGCAGTTACTGGACCCATGTGACTCCCTTCTCTTGCCACTGTATTGACATCAGCTAAACACAATAGTGATCCCGACAACTCGCGGCTCATTTGCCAACTTTCGTCATCTATTCAGCATTTGCCAACTCTGGACGACTTTATTTTTCATTTCTGAATGACGCAAAACGTGTTGAGTGACAAGCAGTCAGGGAGGTAGAAGTTAAGGTATACGTTAATAATACGACGAAAACAAGTCTTACGGGAAAGGAGGCAAAAAAAAAAGAAAAAGAGGGGCAAAAAGTGGCGGGAAATAAGTCTTTGCTGTAGTAGACAGCAAGTCCAGCAACCGACTAATTAGTCGCCTACATGGTTGAGCTTTTTTCAGATCCCTTGCTTTTCTCCGCTCCGACTCATGCACGTCCCGGTGATTCTAATGCTGACCAAAGAGGTATTCCGCCGAGCTACGATGCCTCTTGCTGTGGCGCACGACAGAGAGCGAGAGAGGCTGCTCCATAACGTGGTTTGCCGACCTTTCACGTTTTCACGATCGCGTTATAAGAGATGACCAGAAAAACCGCTTTTATCGACTCTCGTCGACGTCCCAAGGCCCTATGTCTATGGATAGCTGATGGCGTTAGGTATTTTTTTCTATTTCTGTCTATTATATTAAAATGAAATCGAAATCCAAACGCTAGTAACCAACCAAACGAGTCTATAAATCCAGAAAAAAATAAAGAAAAAGAAAACTATCATTGTGAAGGGGATAAAGCCGAAACCGAACAATCGACAAGCTGAAAAGCTGTGAGCACAATGACTTTAATTGTCGTAAGGGCCCGGTTCACCTTGTGGATTTTCTTGTTAGGCTCCAACTTGGTCTATTGAAAAAAAAAGTGTAAAAAAGTGCTAAAAAAGTGTTAAAAAAGGCGTAAAAAAGGCCTTGATGTGTGACTCCGGGACCATGTTTGTATCTCAAGTATCAACGATGTACCCCAGCGTAATTAATACATGTTCCAACCCGGGAAAAACATGTTGAAAACCACCGGCCTAATATAGATGGAATCTAATTTCTACACATTCGTAACCGAGACCTGGTTCCAATTTTTTTTTTTTTTGGTATCTAGGAAAGTAAGTTGCAAACGAGTTAACGACTGTACGGGTGGGCTAAGAACGAAGATGAAAAGTTTTTTTGTAAAAAAAAAAAAAAAAAAAAATACAAGCAGAAAGTTTTAGCCTGATGTTATGTAAGATAAACAAGGCTTTGCTCTAGAAAACGACCTCGATTTTCTTCCAAAAAAGCCTTACGAGCTTTGGGAAGTAAAAACCCTTTCCAAGTCGAGTCCAATCTGCACAATAAGTGAAGTTTACAAGTAGAACCAGGGTAAAAGGGGTCAAAGGAATTTGCAGAGCTCCGAGACACATCTAAGCCGCACTGTCGTGGTTGGGTCGTAAACGTCAATGTGGTCTGCACCAAGAGACCATCAAGAGCAAGTGCAGTGGGGAAAACGCGGAATAACAGAGCAATGCCATCAGCAGAACCACAACCCGCGTTTTTCCCATCCACTTGCTCTCACCCATCCCAATCCTGGACATAAGGACACGTAACACGTTACACGGTCCTCACCATTTTTTTAAATTTTTTTTTAAAGAAAATTAAAAGTCGCACAATGCTACCTTCCACCAGTACCCGTAAGCATACATGACCTCGCCTGACATCTATTGAGGCACAAAAGTCGTGGGATAGCATTAAGCAAGCCATTATATATATAAACCCCATATGGAAACAAAAAAGTGGCGCTGGAAGTTTCGATTTTAAAAAAAGATGGCACTGGAAGGTTAATTGTTGCTTACGTAAGAATGCCCTCTCGACAATGAATTGCTTCCAGCCTGTTTTAGAAAGATTGTCTTCACAAAGCCATTAATCAGATCACGACCTTTTCCCCTTGCAAAAAATAAAATTAAAATAATAATAATAATAATAAACAATAAAAAATAATAAAAAAACGCGCCAAAAAGAAAAGATTGAAAATTGCTAAGAAACGAAACTGGGGTTTGGTGCTTTCAGATAATTCGGGGTCAAAAGTCAATCACGAGGTGGGTATGCAAATCCTCCAAACTGCATCGCATCGATGCAACAATAAAGGAAGTTAATAAAGGTCGAAACAAAAAGAAGCCAAAGCAAAAGGCGGCGTTCTTTTCCAGAGCCACGAAATTAAGGTATACGTGTAGTGTAGTGTGTCTTTACGCATTGTTATGCAAAGGAAGCCGTTGTGGTAGTTTTTTTTATTTCTTCTCAATAAATCTGACGTCACTATACAATAAAAGGTATGTATTAGCGGGCATTTTCTGGGAGGCCCAAATCACCTCAAATTGTGCTCTAATGTGTTTCTAGCGGGGTAAAATGCTCCAACCCCAAACAACCGGTCAAAGTCCAACTATTGCAATAAAAAGGTATAGCATATACGTATACGTCCTTTATGCGTACAATGTGGCGTTGTGGCCATGCGAGCAACATCAGCGATGCCAATCTTGAAGAAAGATGGCTCAGGCCTTGGCCCAAGTGAACAAGGACCATTAACCACTCACACCTGTATACAAGGCGCTGCTATAGAATACAGAACAGGTAAAAACTATATACGCCTTGGACTCGAAACAAAACTGGATCAAAGTTCGGGCTTTCCGCACGTCAAAAAAGCTACCATATACTATTCCTGGTCTACAAATCGGACATGAAACTGTTTCTAATCAAACATTCCATGCCTTGTCTCTGCCACGCGGTTTGGCATCGGGCATTCCCGAAAGGCAATGAAAAAAATGCCATTAGCAGGAACCTGGGCTATTAACTTTCGTTAAAGCGGAAAAATAAATAAATAAAAAAATAAATAAAAATTTTTACGTGTGGATTGCCTAATAACAATGTCAGCTACGATTACCTTGATTCATAAACAACCATTCAAACAGACATCGGTGCCTGGTCCTGTTTGTAATTATCCATCGCGTTTTTCTTCAAGGGAATATAAATAGAAGAGCCCTAAGGGCCAAATTCGGTTCATAAAGGCTAAAAAAAAGGAAAAATAAAGACGCCAGCTTGAAGGGAAGAAAAAAATATTTAGAAAAATTGACCACGTTCGACTCCCGTAATGCGTTTTTAACGATAGTGGTGCGGAATTACCAAGTTCTAAAGACGTGATAAACGACGCATAGTTTTCGAGGAGGGTGTTAATAGCTAAGTTGGTGATGACAACCCAACGTGTGAGTGCCATTGGCTTTTTGCATGCGTAAGCCCAACAACGCCAGTGACCTCGAATACCTTACACTCCATTTATTCCACGCTCGATTTGTCTTAGCCACCAAAATGACATGGATTCTTGTAGTTCCCATTCTTCAAAGAACGAAAGACTTTATCCCCATTTTTTGCGATTTTTTTTTTAATTTTTTATGAATCTTTTCGAATTTATTGTGATTTTTTGTTTTTTGAAATTTTTCGAATTTGTGTGAATTTTGTTTAATCTTTTAGGAATCTTTTCGAATTGATTGTGATTTTTTGTTTTTTGAAATTTTTCGAATTTCTATGAATGATTTTGAAATTTTTTATGACTTTACACGAGTTATTAACATGAAAAGGTTTGATGACGTCACAAAAGTGTTGCGGCATGCCTTACGGCGCTTGTTGCTATGGTTACTGTTTCTTTTCTTGCTTTAGATTGTAAACAAAGCTAACTGGGTGTACGCAGACTTCTGTGACGTCAGTCACGTGACTCACGTTTTTTTGTGAAAATTGCTTTGTTTAGTAGCTTAATTACGACTTGGCGCATGATAAAAAGAAACACACGACTAGAAACTGTTTTTTCGGACAATGTTTGGTGGTTATTGCTCCGTTTTACTGTTTCAACGCAGCATAGACTTAACGTTATTTCCCCCGCGCAAACTTTTCAAAATTAGTTTTATCTCCGGTTATCGTTTCGGCATCTATTTCAGCTCTTGGAGTTTGTTCAGCAGTCCCAGTGTTTCACACAAGACCATCACTTTCTTCCAGACGTCACAGAAAAAAGGATTGAATTTACGCAAACCACTTAGGAAAAAAAAAAAACTTTCGGAATGTCGCAAGAGAGAAAAAAAAGCCAATTTTTTTTTTCAGTTAGCAGTTTAAGGCGTTGCTCTTTCTCCCAAAAGGAAACCAAAAGGAATCCAAAAAGGAGACCAAAAGAGCAGGAGATCAATGGATTCGAAGGAAAAGTCAACTCCAGAAAAGATATCTTTTGAACCCAAAAGCCTCTTTCTACTCCCAAGTTACTCCTTATCGGACCCCAAGTTTGCCAACACCGCCTAGCTATTAGCATCCAGAACTTCCCGCCCTTTCGGCCAACGCAAACCTGTCAAGATTCCTCCACTCATGCTCTCACGCGATCACCCAACTCTTCTCCTCCATTTTACCGAGAAGCTTATGTCTCGTTTATATCTCTTCCTTCCACAATTTACATTAAAATAAAGGTAACTAATGTACTAACATTGACCATAACGCTCTTCACACACTAACAAGAATGCCTATTTTCTGTGGTATTTTCCCGCAAACCAAGCCTGAAGTTTCCAATTTCAATTTTCCCTTCTACAGATAAGAAAAGGAGGTCTATATCAAACAGAACCTGAAATTGATGACACAGAAACCTTATACACGGAAAAATACTATATAGGTTGAGTCTACATGGTGATCCTTTCGGGAATTTCGGGTTCCTGGACCCAGATAAACCCATTAACGGGTTCGGGTTCATTAGCGAGGCGAGTGTCTCATTTCAAGAAAGAGGTTTTTCTGATTTCCACCTGAGCACACAAATTTCCAAAGAACGAGAACATTTACTCTACTCTTTCAAAACACATCACAGCCTCCCAAGCGACATAAAGCGAGAGAAAATAAAATAATAAAATATAAGAAGGAAAAAAAATGAAAAAAAAGAAGAAAGTTAAGCGTATAATTTACGAGGAATACCTTGCTAAGGATCAGTGGAGCAATTTGGGAAGCCGGGATTTTTGACGTCCTCGAAGCATAAAGACGCTCTCGCTCTGGATACGTATACACACATACAAGGACGTTGCTATCCATATGAATTATCTCGGAAAAGGCCAGTGAGGGGAAGAAGGAGAGATAAAATCCTCAGCAAAGTTTTATATTTCCTCATGCTTCACCTGTCCACCTCCATCACGGTTTTAAAGCGTTTGACTCTCGTTTTTTTATTCCTTCCCATTTCTACTCTCCACCCTTAATAAGACCAAATAGCTTGTTTCAGCCCTCGACACTCTATGGAGCTTATGTATGCCTCATCACGCACACACATGCTTCTTCCTTTATTTTTATTTTTTTAATTTTCTTCAAAAAAAGAAGAAAAACGTAAGGAAGAAAGAGAGCCATGTGGTATGCGCTTTCCAAAAGCTGTTTTGGCCGCGTTTTGAATGCATATTATCATCGCGCCGGCCAAGTGCAAGGTAATCCGTAATCTCACAGCGACGTGATTGCAAAAAAAAGGGAAAAATACCCAAAGCTATTTTCTTTCCAAGACTCCAACGTAGCGTTTGGCACGTTCATTATTGCACCTTTTTTTTGGGCCCGTTTAACTTTACTACACGACTGAAATAAAAGGATTGGCGTTTGGCACGTTCATAATTGCACCGTTTTTTAGCCCGTTAACTTTACTACACAACTGAAATAAAAGTAAAGCAGAAAAAAACGAAACTAGTCTTTCTTTCTCCTTTTACTTTACAAGTGAATGAAACCTTAACTCAAAGTCAGTTTAGCCCGAAGGCATATCAAAGCCAGTCTACTTTCAATTGCTGGTCTGTCATTGGGGCAGGATAATGCTGCGGAAAGCTTTGTCTCTAGATAAAAACGTCCTACAAAACCACTTGAGTCGGCGGTCTATTATTAAGCCGCACAGATTACGTTTTCTTCTATTTTTTTGCTTTTTTCCGCTCTGGTATGTCTTATCAAGTTTGCCAAATACGTCAAACTTACAAGAAGTAAATAAGAAAAATACGAACTTTGGGTCAGTGACTCAAATACCCCCGCAATTTATTTTATTTAAAATTTTTAAGACGAACCACGTCGATTGTCCGACGTATTACCCCCGCAATTAACGTGTACTGTAATAGATATGCGATTTTGCGATATTGCATGTTTGGCATGAGTGTCGCGGAAACCGACATATAATCGGTCGAATTTGACAGTGAAAAAAAAAAAAAAAATTACCTGGGGGACAACCACATTCGCTGGGTCCCGTTTGCTGCTGACCGACCGGCATAGCTTGCCGAACTTTCCGAACATGCGACTCGCCGAGCCGGTCCATGTAGGAATTCCAATAAGGTTGCCAATAGTCCGCAGTACGAACTTCCTGCAATTGGGCCGTCAACCGCAACATTTGCGCTTCGAGCACCATATGGCGATAGTAATTCAACGAGCTGAGTGCACTGAAACCGAATAACATGAACCACCACACCATGCCTTGCAGAAACCATGATTTTTTTCGCGCACTGCAGACACTTTTGCAAGAGGCTTCGGCGTCCATTGCATTGCCCTTGTCTAACTTATTGGGCAAACTGGGCATGTTTCTGGAGGATAATGAAGGGGTTTTGGTCTCGCAGGAACCTTTGCTTTCTTCGCCCATGATTTAACGCAATAACGTCGAGAGGAAACTCAAAACTAATAATTTACACTAATGTGATGCTCGTCATGCTCACGATCATAACTGTAATTCCCGTCAAATGTGTTGTACGATTTGATTTCGGTTTACTTTCTTAACTTTCTGTTCAAGCGCACATTTTTGCCAAAAAAAATTGATCCAACAACCACGAGTTTCGTACAGAACAGTCTACTACGGTCAACGGTTGCCCACGGACTGGCGCTCGCTTTGGACTCCTTCGAGCAGAGCCTTTTCGACGTTGTACTGGAAGAGAGAGCGAGGATCTTTGCATAGAAGACGCGAGCGAACGAAAAACCTTTTCCCCGTACATGTTTCCCTTTGGTTTCTTCGGTCGGCTCGGGTTCTTTTAGCTTCTCGAAAACCGGTCAGAAATTTGTACCTGAGAACCAAGGGGCAATCTGTAGGGGGAAACAGACCCGTTGCCCGTTGGTATTAGTTGGAGAGTGCCAGAATGTCCCCAATTTTGGCCGGTAATTGCGATGCAACATTTGATACTAGACACTCATTTTCCTAGTATTTGTAATTCAACCTATAGGAAAAAGACGAAAGTCTCGGACGCTAGGATTAAATCGCAACCAAGAGTTAGATGCGAATGACAGGTCCCCATAGTGCCCCCTCTGGCCCATCAATTTGCTTATAAGGATCTTAAGAAAGCGTGGAGCTCAGTGAGGCCGAAAGCGAAAAGCAAACGACGAAAAAGACAAAACAAGACATTCAGGGTCCCGCTTTTGTTGGGTGTCATCCTCATGTGCTTTATGACAACTTTGGGGGGAGGAGAAGAGCAGAAGAAGCTTATCGACCTACTGTGTATAGCCAAAGCAAGAAGGGGGGACCAAACGGATATCGGTCCTCTGCGCTTCATTACTCTAAGCTAGCAACTAGGAACTATTATGTCTCCTGCTCCGAATGTGAGGATTCAATGCTGCAAGATAAGCCAAGTTTTATGCTATTTAGGCTGGCAGCAAGCGACATTCCCCGACCTGAAGAATAATACCACAAAGGGGATACAATACATAATAAACGAAAATATATATATATATA